>PPME03000002.1:0-402255 GCA_003706695.3 Limtongella incommunis
TCGCCAACGCTCGCCAACGCTCGCCAACGCTCGCCAACGCTCGCCAACGCTCGCCAACGCTCGCCAACGCTCGCCAACGCTCGCCAACGCTCGCCAACGCTCGCCAACGCTCGCCAACGCTCGCCAACGCTCGCCAACGCTCGCCAACGCTCGCCAACGCTCGCCAAACGCTCGCCAAACGCTCGCCAAACGATCATAGCCTATCTTCCTTAGAAATTAACAATATAGCGACCGTGAACTTTTGTCATCTCTTCGGAGAAGAAGTTGATAGTTATATTGCCAATTCAAGTTACAGGCCTATGCCTCCATCCACGTCAAATTCGTCGATATTATCAATAATAGATCATAATCTGTCAAACGGTTCTTCACAAATAGCGATCGACATGGATATGCAAGATGCACTGGTGGGTTATTATTGTTTTGGTTTGCAGAATAGGTATTGGCGAGAGAATAGGAAAGCAACTGCAGCAGTTGTTGTCAATACATATGAGAACCGGGCACCTACTAACAGACTCGTGCATGGAATAGGTGACAACGTGAACGTATTAACTGATATAGCGTCGGCAATTGCAGGTTGGTTGGTTGCCAAGGGACCACGATCGTCAAATATTCAAAGCGTTTGCGGTTACCACACCAAGATAGTTACTGACGGGGCTTATGAATACAAATTCTACGTGTACTTGAAGTCTGTGGAGGGAAATAGCTGCGACTTAGGCGAAGAAAGTATGGCTGACGTGCAACAAGCAATAACGGAGGCATTGAAATCACCTACGCAACCAGATTGTGTGGGTAGGAGTATCACCCTCAGTAATTTTGGAAACTCTGTTGCTTTTATAAAATGGGTGAGAGTATACGGAGACGAAACAACCAGTGAGGTGCATTGCTTTAATGCTATACCGTGGGGAGCCCCGCAGTGAGCTGAAGATGAAAGCTAACTACAAAGTGGAAGTTCAATAAATCTGCCAAACAGCGCTTGGATGTGATAGTGACCTAGACAAGGTATGTGCTTTTTGTTACTAGCTGGGTAGATTAGGACCACCTTAACTTGATCAGATTTGAGATTCTGAATAACTCCAGGATACGATGTGCCGGCCACGATTGAGCCTGCTCCAAGAAATAACGAGAAGCTGACAGCAATCCACCCTCTCCAGGTTCGTCGCTTTCCAGAGCAAACGCTCAATCAAACTTTTTTAGTATACTTGATCACTCCCTAATTTACATTGTTTGATAGTGTTAACGAGAACGCGTTACTTTGTCTAAATAGCTCAACTCCTCTTTTCACGAACGTTATGTAGGTTAGGATGATGGTAGGTAACATACAATTGCAAGCCTCGATAGAATGCTCGCCGCTCTATGTCGCCATTACTGTTGTCTTCATCTATAAATTACTCTAGGTGATAACTCTCCTATTTAAATCCCATTTTGTATTTGCTCTTTGGTTTTCCTCTGGTTCTGAGCTACGTCTATACTGTGTTATGTGCTTTATATAGAGGGCATACAAAAAAGCACACTCTCTCTGAACGAGAAATAAACAAATGAGGAGGTAAATAATGTAGATCGAACAACAACACAAACAATCCACGCCCCATAACACGCTTCACTCTTCATATCTATTCTAAATCTTCATTTACCCGTATCTGGTTATCGACACTAGTGCAACTTTTACAGGTTTCCACACCTGTAGATATATGTCGTATCAGTGCCGATCATAGCAAGCCTATATTACAAATCACTGTCTGCTTTTCAGAAACAATGGGTGCGAAGACTAAAATCGGTTCAATTTGGACGCCACAGGTATTGAGATGAGCGTGGAATGCCACACTACTTTTGGTTTTCCGAGACATTCCAAACCCCGAAGCATGTTGTGTGTTACTAATACTATTGAAGGCATCCAAGTAGCCGCATTTTGCCATATGAAGTTCAAAACGGACAGCGAACTATAGAGAAGGATAGGTATCAGCAATGGAATAGCAGCTAGACTCGAAGATTACGTTGCTTGTTAGGATCAAAGAGTATTACTTAGTCAACAAATAGCCCACGAAATAGAGTTTGCCGATCACCACGCTAACTGTTTTAGGCGCCTTTTGATAGACCAAGCTGACAGTGGTGAGCCTTTATTGATTACTTGTCCGCGTAGGTTGCACATGGTCAATGTCACCATTATGCTTTCTGGTTCCGTTACTGATTACTGCATGACATATGCACGGAACGCATAAAAGCCGACTCCCCAACGTCACCGTGCAGCATATCGCCGAGTTGCTTACAAACCGAGCTCAGAGAGTGCATTCCCATTAGACATACATAATTTGCCGTGACATCCACAGAATTCTATATAAAGACTTGCGTGCCCCTCAGAATGCTATAACAAATCTCATCCAAAATGTCCTCAATCAAACTCAGTTCTGGCCACTCAATCCCCGTCATCGGTTTGGGAGTCTACCAAGCAAAGCCTGAAGACACGACTTTCTCAGTAGCTACAGCACTGGATAGCGGCTACCGACATGTTGACTCAGCTCAATACTACTACAACGAACAGGAAACAGTGGATGCGATTGCCGATTTTCTAGAAAAGAATCCTTCGGTGACTAGAGAACAAATTTTCTATACCACCAAAATTGTTCCCTCCGTTGACGAAACTTACGAGAGTACTCTGGAGAAGGTGAACTCGTCCTATCAGATTGCCAAGAAAATCGGATATATCGATTTACTGCTTGTTCATGCCCCAGTAGGTTCTTCTGAATCCAGGGCTCAGGTGTGGAAAGCGTTCGAGAAAGCAGTCCAAGATAAGCAGGTGAAATCTATTGGTGTATCTAATTATGGAATTCCGCATCTCAAGGAACTTATTGAGAACCCTGAAACCAAGATTAAGCCAGTAATCAACCAGATTGAAGTCACACCCTGGAATCCTCGAAAAGAAATCGTGGACTTTTGTAAGAAGCACGACATTGTCATTGAGGCCTGGGGACCACTCACTCAAGGTGCAAAGTTGGGCGATGCTTCCGTGAAGAAAATCGCCGATAAGTACAATGCCACGCCAGCACAGGTACTAATTGCTTGGGGAATTAGCAAGGGATATGTAACTTTACCAAAGTCAGTTACCAAGCAGAGAATTATTGAGAACCTGAAGAGCGGTGAAATCAAACTCTCTGCCGAAGATGCTGACTCAATTGGTGATCCCAACGAGTATTACTTGTGCACATCTTGGTGGGACCCTTCCACTTGGCCGTTGGACAATAAGGGAGTTCAGGCCTAATCGGATGCTCCGGCAAACAGAGGCAATAGTAGCAATTCAAAGAGTATAGTGGGAACCACAAGAGCAATTCAATTGGGATGTGTAAGAACGGTTGCTTGACTTACCCGCTTGGGAAGGTCTACATCATTGTAATGGTCAGCAACTATGTGTAGCATAATTAGTAATTGAGTGTTGCTGTAGTAACAACTAGCAGATTTCATTGATTCGTACTGTTTCTCTGCTGAAAGAGAAGTGTGAGTTACCAACTGTGGCGATTGCCTCCAATCGCTGACAATGAGCAGTTCGCACATGTCAGCAGCACGTTTGTTATAAATGGGCATCTAAACTCGTTCGTCATCACATTTGAACTAAGGTTGTTCTGCACGCCTTCAATATATCCTAGTTATCCGAAGTTGCTGAAAGATCCGATAACGCTGCTGATCCTTCCCTTATCCATGTCGCATCGTTGGTAACGGTTCATTCTGAAAAATATATAAACCATCCACTTGCCTCCTAGCAAAAATAAATCAGATAGCAAAAATGTCGACTGCCAAAATTTTGATGAAAAATTCCGGATTCTCTATTCCTCAAGTAGGTTTAGGAGTATACTTGATGGACACAGCAGAGGCGACTAAGTCTGTCACCACTGCCCTCGAAAATGGCTATCGTCATATTGACTCGGCCAGCTTTTATCACAACGAGAAGCAGGTGGTGGACAGCATTGATTCTTTTCTGAAGGCCACCCCCTCTGGTGTATCTCGTGAGGATATCTTTTATACAACAAAGATCTGGCCTGCACAAGACGAGACATATGAGTCCGCCCTCAAAAAAATTGACAAATCTTGCAAGATTGCCAGTAAAATTGGTTATATAGATTTACTGCTTGTTCATTATCCAGCTGGTGATAAGGAATCGAGGCTTGAAATCTGGAGGGCGATGCAAGATTTTGCCAAGGTGAAGAAAGTCCGTTCGATTGGGGTGTCAAATTATGGCATCCACCATATCAAAGAACTTCTCAGTTGGAAGGGATTGACAATAAGGCCGGCGGTGAATCAAGTCGAGATCAACCCATGGCTGCAGAGAGCTGACCTTGTCTCATACTGTGACTCTGAGGGTATTGTTATTGAGGCTTATTCTCCTCTCACGAGGGGTATGAGGCTCGATGATCCTGAACTTACTGCTCTCGCCGCAAAATACAAAATCAGCCCGGCACAAGTCCTAGTGTCATGGAACGTATCAAAGGGCTGGGTCGTGCTTCCTAAGTCTGTCACCAAAGAGCGCATTATTGATAACCTCAAGGCAGCCGATGTTAAAATGTCTGAGGCTGACATAGAGGGCCTAGGGGATCCCAAAGATTACTACGTCACTATGCCATCCTGGGACCCAGTCTCTTGGGCATGATTTTTTTTTGGACAGAAAAGATAAAAGGAAAATGGAAATTTCTTTAGTGTCCTGTTTATGTTTGCCATTTCTAACAACTATCACCTATGTAGGAAACATACAGATCAGCACCTGAAAGTTTGGTAGAATATCAACCATACTGAGATTATTTTCATCTACTTTCTCGAATAAAGTGTCCTCCCTGTATTATTATATAGTCTCAAGTTCTCAGCTATGCAGAACAACCGCAGTGTGTCGTTTTCTTACTGACTGACTAGTATCATCGATAATGAAATCAAATCTTAAACTATGAAACACTCAAGTAATTCCTAAATACCAAATATTGACTACGTGACAACATCCGCCACTTAACAAGACCATTCATTATTCAAATTCTTCCCCAGCTTTACCTAGCATGAAATCTTTACTCTTTAACATCCTCACAACGAACGAAGGTACGTTCCATCCAAAAAGAAGACCAACCCCACCTTTGCTTGAAATGGGAAGGAGAAGCGTTTTGGATGAAGATTCCTTGAAGGGTTTCAATGGTTTAGTGCTACCAGATAGAACGGTCTTGATGTTTTGTTGAAAAACTGGGTTCTGATACATCTTCAGGCTAACAATAGTACATCCACCACCGGAAATAATATCACCAAGTACGAAAGCGTTTGAGTAACCTTTAATACAAAGCCCTTCTTGAAGCACAAATCCCTTTGAATCAAGAACAGACTTGTTTTTAATGAACGTCGTATTTGGAGATCCAGATACCGCATTAATTACAACATCCGCCGTATCAATTGCTCCATCGTCTGTGACAAGCTTTGTTGTTGTTTCTATCTCCTCCTCCGAAATAACTCTCTTCTTTATAATTTTCACTTTGAGCCGGTCAAGATGATCGGTAACCTTGTTAACGTGTGATGGTGGAAACTCTGGAATGACTCCAGCGGAACCAGTGTAAAGGGAGACGGTTTTATCAGGAAATTTCTCAGCGATTTCGGCTGCTGTCTCTATACCAGTAGCACCACCACCAACAATGGCCACAGATTTTGCAATTTTGAGCTGATTTACTAGAGAATAGAAATAATCATTGGTGATTTTTCTATCATTGGTACGATCAAACAACGGTGACTTGTATTTCAGACCAGTGGCTATGACCAAGAAATCGTAGTCAATGGTGTCGCCTGAAGACTCTAGGATGAGTTGACAAGAGTCTAAGTCCGCTTCAGCGACCCTGTCATTTATGAATTCAACGTTCTTATGATCCTTGTATCTCAGTGATAAGTCAAAGTTGATTTGGGGGTAAATATCAGGTTGAACGATAGCTCTTGGCAGAGCTACGACAAAGACTGATCCCTTTGGTGCAATGACTTTGATTTTAAACTGGTCAGAATTGTTGGCCAGGGCTTTGAGTATGCCGTCAACTGCAAATGAAGCTGCAAAGTTGCCCCCAATTACAGCAATTGTCTTGGACATTTGCTTGTTCTCAAATACTGAAGAATGTACTGTAAAGCTGTTATATGACAGCTGGAGAATGAAAATAAGAGTTATATTTATAACAACGAGTAAAACTACTGCGGTTAACCGGCTCCTGAAAATGATTCCGAACCGTGACTAAGCCGAGAAGATTAGATAAACCAGTCTCATTGCCACCGAATTGAGCTATATCGCTGCTCATTTGCGCAACCTGCAATGAGATATACAGTGGTACACTGGTGGAGAGACACTATGAATTTGCAGATTTACGTTCGCAACTCCTGGATATAGCTTGGTCTTTCAATTGCTGTCAAATAAAAGTAATGGAAATACAATATATATGACTTAACACGTTCACTTTGTTGTCAAACTTTAATTCTAAACGTACTTCTTCAAATTTAGCCTTAGTCACCTCATCGGACTTAGCAGAAAACCTATCCTCATTGGGATTTTACGTAAAGAACAACGCCCTAACGACGGTCTTTAATGATAAATAGAGTTTTTACGTAATGAACAGCCTATAATTCAATTGCTTTCAGTATATGGTCATTATCCCTCGATGGCACTAAATGAGTTTGATTTTATGGCAGATCACATGCTTGTTTCTTTCTCTGATCGAAACCTCATGCATTTGGTGGCGTTCTGGAACGGGAAAAACGGAATGCTTGTGTTTGCGAGACCACTCTTCACAATTGCTTTTTTGAAATGTAAAATCCGACCAACAGGCGAGGTATTTGTCAATCGAAATCAGCTCGGTCGCAAGACACTAGAAGACTTGGTGTAGTAAAACGGAAAACCAACTCTATCCCTTTTGCAATTATTCTTGATTTATTATTCCAGTTCGCTGTTGCGTACGAATTTGCTCTTTTACTGACGTTATTTTTGACGGACTCCGCACACACAACGTGCCGGCCTGCGGACATAAGACAACATAGAGTAAAGCAATACCTTTCAACCACCTTGATTATTGTCAAATTTGGAGTAATTTCAATGCCGGATATAGAAAATTTACTGTATTTTTTCTAGACTCTTCAACTGACGAACGGTCATTTCTCGAAATGCCTATGTCTCGACCATGCGGCACATGTGTTTATCGCCAGACGCGTTGCATACACGCTGTTTCTTGCAACAATTGCATGCTGTTTTTGCCACAATTGCCACGCCGCACATCTATTATATATTTCAAGGAATGATGTAGATTCATATGAAATTATTTTCTTCTGTTCTACAGCTCATTTTCTGGTTTTATTAGTCTTGACTTCATTCAAAGTTATGCCATTCGTGCCTAGAATTGGTATTGTGGGAGGTGGCCCATCTGGGCTGGCACTTAATATTCTGTTGAAAAGGAAAGGCCTTTCATCGACGATCTTTGAATTACGAAACAGACCTACCGCTGATGAACTTGCCCTACCATCGGGAGTTTTAGATCTACATGAAGAATCAGGCTTGATGGCTATGCGTGAATGCGATTTATGGGATGACTTTGTAGGAGCAACTGGTGAATGTTCCGAGCATTTGAAGATTGTAAACAAACTTGGCGAGGTTCTACATGAGGATGATGGTGGGGCAGAACCTCGTCCAGAAATATCGCGAAATGCCCTTACCGCCATTTTCCTCAAAAAGGTCTCTCCATATTCTATCAACTGGAACCAGAAAGTTCTTTCCGCAGCAAGCTCTTTCAACCCAGCAACAGGCGGAAAGGAAATCACAATTCATACTCCTCAACGAACTCACACATTTGATTTTGTAATCGGTGCTGACGGCGCTTGGTCGAAGGTTCGCAATCTCCTGTCAGACGTCAAGCCATTCTATAGTGGTGCTACGTTATTGACTGTCACGGCAAGAAACGTTACCGAAAGATTTCCTCATTTGCTAGAATTAACAGGATCAGGAACATTCAATGCCTTAGGAGGAGGATATGGTGTAATGTCTCAAAGAGCTTCTCAGGACTCATTACGCGTTTACGCGCAAATTAAAACATCAAGTGAACACTGGGTAATAGACAATGGCCTTGAGGGTAAAAGCGCGGAGGAGATTCTACCATTTTTGCTTCAAAACAACGGGGCGTTTTCTGGATATGCGCCATCCATTAAGGAGCTTCTTTCAATCGCTTGCAAAGAAGATTCTAAAGACAACCCTGGAAAGGCTGCAACTGTTATGCCACTTTACATGCTTGCAGTAGGTATGCGCTGGACCAATCAAACTGGAATCACGCTGGTGGGTGATGCTGCTCACTTGATGACTCCCTATGCTGGAGAGGGTGTCAACTTGGCACTCTGGGATTCAGTTGAACTTGCAAGGGCATTGAGCGACGTTTCTGAAGTACAATCAGTTGCAGAATGGCAAGCTAAAGTTGATCGCAACATCAAGTCCTACGAGGACGCAATGTTTATCAGAACGACGGAAAAGGCTAAAGAAAC
The DNA here is from genome assembly GCA_003706695.3 of Limtongella incommunis. Lineage (NCBI taxonomy): Eukaryota > Fungi > Ascomycota > Dipodascomycetes > Dipodascales > Trichomonascaceae > Limtongella > Limtongella incommunis. The sequence goes on from PPME03000002.1 coordinate 8,506, forward strand.
TGCTAATAATAAAGAGCTGTTTTTGCGCGACGATAGCGCCGAAGTGCTTGCTAACATATTCCATGAACACACCAAGTAGGGGAGCCTTAAAAGTTGCAACTTGTAGTTAAAATCTCTTCACCTTTAGATCTTATCAAGCAAAAATTTAGCATAGCTGAAATAGCTTTCTCAAGCCAACCGTAAAAACGCAACTTAACGCATGTCAGCAAAAAAGTGGACGATACCGGAGTTGAACCGGGGACCTCTCGCATGCTAAGCGAGCGTGATAGCCAACTACACCAAACGCCCTTATTATACAATTGCAGTGTAATGCAAATTTATACCATTGGAGAATCACCATAAGTAATAAAAAACAGCGTTGTACACTTTTATGTCTTTTTTTGTAGAATATATAATATACGAGCAGATTCTTGTGTAAAAATGATAGTTGCGTATAATTTTTGTAAGATTTGACACCCATTTTGATGAGTCAATGGAGCTGGCGCAAAAGGTGCAAATAAATTTCATTAATTAATTACGATGAAAGTACAATCTCACAACCTAGAAGATAGAGAATATACAGAAAAAAGTTGTAGATAGTGAAAATCTCCCCACCTTGGACAATTTTCATGACTCACTCTTATCGCCCTTATCTCTCCCACAGGCACATGCATGGTGCCGTACGAACATCCGCTGCCGTATTTAATTGTTCTGACATGCTGATTGTTTCTATCGACTCTTAAGAAACGTTTGCGATGTCGACTAAGGCGCAATTCATGACCACTTCCTCACCAACTTCTAAAAAGTTGTTGCATTCAAATCACTTCAAGTACTTTATACTTCTGTCAATTACAGTGCTGATCTACAAATTGAATTCTATTCAAATAGGTGTTAGTTACAGTAAATCTAGGAGTACATTTCATGCGGATGCCGATCAAGACAATTTTTGTCCTATTTATCCAAAGATCTATCCGGTAGGGTATTCTAACCACTCGTTTTCTGTGTTCAAAACTGAGGAGTACCGATCGGTGGCTTTGGAGAGATTTCAAGAGGCCATAAGGATACCCACGGAAATTTTTGATGATATGGGAGATGTAAATGAAGATAATCGATGGAATATCTATGAAGAATTCAAAGAATATCTTAGGAAAACATTTCCTCTGATTCACTCATCGTTAACCCTCGATATTGTCAATTCGTACGGCCTTGTCTACACATGGAACGGTTCAGATAGCTCTTTAAAGCCGATAATGCTTATGGCACATCAGGATGTGGTGCCTGTGCTGCCAGATACTGCTGATCTGTGGACTCATAAACCATACAGTGCTGACTTTGATGGAAAATACATCTGGGGTCGAGGAGCAGTTGACGACAAAGATATGCTTGTTTCAATCATGAGTGCGGTGACACTGTTGCTAGAGAATGGGTTTTCACCAAAGAGGACCATTGTGCTGTCCTTCGGTTGCGACGAGGAAGCATCGGGAGAGGGAGCTATGAGAAATGCTAATTTTCTGCAGGAAATTTACGGCTCTGATCATCCATTTTTTTCGATTCTGGATGAAGGTTCTGGACTTGGCTACATGAAAGGTCTCTTTATGGCGGCCCCGAGTATCGCTGAGAAGGGATACTTGGATTTGGAGATCACGGTCCACGCTCGAGGTGGGCACTCCTCTGTACCTCCGGATCATACTGCTATTGGAAAGCTTGCGCAATTAATTAATTTGATTGAGAATGCTCCATATCCTTATTCCATTGATTCTAAGAATCCATTTTTACAGTTTTTGAAATGTTTGGCAGCATATTCTGAAGAGGTGCCAAAGTATGCAAAAGAGGCAATATTAGACGCTGACAAAAGCAAGAATGCACAAGAGAAAGTAATAGAATATCTCCTAACTGATGATATCTTAGCAGCAGCAATTACGCAAACTACGCAAGCAATTGACATTATAGAGGGAGGTCTGAAGATCAATGCCCTTCCGGAGAGAGTCAGTGTGGTGGTTGATCATCGCATTGATGTCCATTCTTCTTGTGCAGAAGTCATTGACAAAGTTTTAGGAAACACAATGACTATTGCAAACAAACACGGGATGGCTGTTCTCTACAACGGCCAATATTTTCTGGGAAATGAGTCTAACGATGGGTACTTTGAGATAACTCATTTTTCATCAGAGTTGGAGCCTGCTCCGATATCGCCAACATATGGACACCCTGCCTGGGAATTATTGGCCGGAACGATACGCCATGTATTTGAAGATTTCAAGGAATCAAATGGTTCTGCTACTACATCGGAATCCCCAGTGATTGTTACTCCTTCTTTGGATTCTGGAAACACTGATACAAGATTTTATTGGAACTTATCTGATTGCATCTACCGATTTACCCCAGTGAAACTATCGGAGGGTGGTGGTGCGCATACTGTTGATGAGAAGATCACTTTGAATTCACATATTGAAGGCATTGTATTTTTCCACGAGTACATCCAAATAGCCTCAACGTATGATGAATGCCCATGAAAGCAATTCTTCGCTAGTTGAAGCCATGCCTGTATCCTCGTTTCACAATATTGATGGTCTAAAAGAAAAGAAAGAGTTTCATAATTATTATCTTATGGAGACGGCACGGCACAAGTAGTACCCAACGATCTACATCAAACTCCGGATATAGCCCAATACATTGGGCGTTTCCGTCTCAATTTCTTAGGAAGTCTGCGTGAAAGGGATAAGTTATATGTTTCCATATACTTGTTGATCTATCAAATGGTATTCCTTGAAGATCACCAATTGATTAATTCTGTTACCGTCTTGTGTAATCGATGTCGCTCAAGTTTTCTCACAATAACTGTTAACTGCTTTCTCCGGAACTCACAGGAACAAAATACGGATGACGTCTAGTTACGACGACAGACACTTATTTTTTGGTAGAAATGTCATTGAAGAGGAATCGAGGAGAATTGAATAACTCTGGCCATATAGCGACAATACTGCTTTCGCTGGAGATCTTCATGGTGTGTCTTTTGAAGTTTAGGATCGGCGGACATCGCCCTATTACTCAGAAGTGCTGATGAATTGCGCTAGTCTTCTGGAGAAAATTGAGTATATAAACGGCAAGATGGGTGTGTGTTATCTCAATACAATACTCTGTGTCAAAATGAAGTTTATATACTGCTTCATTGCGTGCCTTTCAATCTCTCAAATTTCTGCTGGTGTTGTGCCTTTGTCATTCACAAAACGCTCGAGCCCAAATGTCGAATCTCATGTTTCAATATCGAAAAGAGATTCATCGCCAGTCTCTCGGTACTTTGTCAAGAGAAGTAGCAATGCAGATCCTATTCCGCTTGATAACGGCATCATAAGCTACTTTGTTGATCTTGAAGTGGGAACTCCTCCTCAGGTAATTTCCTCAGTGATTGATACAGGTTCTTCAGATCTTTGGTTTGTTGGAACAACAAACCCTTTATGTGGCAATACAACTGAGCAGTTTGATAATGGCTATATAAACTGCACTGGCGTCCCCACATTTGACGTTCAGAATTCGTCAACCTATAGCGCTCTCCTTGCAGATCCATTTTACATCCAGTACGGCGATAGCACGTTTGCCCAAGGTTACCTAGGAACGGACACTCTCAAGCTAGGGGACTTTCATTTGTCAAAAGCGTATTTTGCTGTGGCCAATCAAACTAATTCCACTGTTCCAGTTTTCGGAATTGGTTTGGAAGGTAATGAAGCAACAAATTATTCTCTTGATCAGGACGTACCACCCGGATACCCTCCTCCATTCACATATCCAAATATACCTTCTTCTCTCAAATCGGAAGGATATATCGACTCGGTTGCATATTCACTGTACCTGGACGATATTGATGTAGAAACTGGATCTATATTATTTGGAGGTGTCGACCATGCAAAGTATGATGGCGGATTGACAACTCTTCCTCTACTCGGCCCCGCTGAGGACCAGATTGATCAGTTCCTTGTTGAACTTACCAAAGTTGAGTGGAATGTTGGTGGTGAAACTATCGTTTTAGGTGAAGGCTCTGTTGAAGCCCTTTTAGATTCTGGAACAACTATGTCTCTGGTTCCAAGCGCAGTCTTCTATGCCATTAAGCAAGCCCTTAATGTAACTTGGAATGATGACATTGGATATGTTGTCTCTGGAAATTACAAGGATGCTGGAAATTTGACATATAGTTTCAACGGTGCCACAATCAATGTTCCATTTTCCGAATTGATTGTGGACGTTGTCGATGAAAATTATGAACCTGTTTTTGTCGATGGACAACCATTGGCTAATTTCTTGGTTGGCAATGGTGGTAGATATCCAATACTTGGAGACACTTTTTTGCGATCGGCTTATGTTGTTTATGATCTTGAAAACAAGGAGGTCTCCATTGCCCAGGGTAAATTCGATGGACAAGATTCTGATATTGAGCCAATTATTTCAACAGTTCCCGGGGCCATAAGAGATCCCACTGCCACTTTCAAATCCACGGTTACTGGCTTTGCAAACTATACTGCTTCAGTAGCTCTGCCAACCACCTACTCCTGGAGTCAGATTGACGTCGATGCAGGCGTGAGTAAAGCTGTCCATTACGTGAGACCGTCGATAACACCAACGGCACTTTAGCTTCCTATATGACTCATTGTTATACTACTGCTTACAAACTGTAAAACGCCAAATTGATCAAGCTCACAGTATTCCATGAATTTGCAAGGTGCTTTCAATATCAAGTTGTGTTATACGTAACATTTTAGTATAATGAAATGAACATTTTGGCCAAGATGCGGAAAATATACAGCTGATTCAACCACTACCGACCAGATACCAGGATAAATGTGTGCTGTTCATAGCACGCTGCAAGTGTATCAAAACAACGCCTTGCAGCCTTATCATGTGTTTCAGTCACAGCTGTGGTCGAGGGCGTAATTCGGCTATTGGCGCGGAATTCTGGTTCCAACACTTGAGGCCAATCAACCACGCATATATTTGGGGACCGATTCCTGCATGTTCTAATTCATTAATAAATTGTCCTTCTCATGTCACCGGAAACTGTACCATTTGGTAGAAACTTTCGCAAAAAGCATTTTTCCTTTGATAACGATTATGTGCCGTTAAATCATGGCTCATATGGTGCAGCTCCGAAGAATGTACTGGAGGCACGAATCAGTGCTTTGAACGAAGTCTCAGGTAACCCTGATAAGTTCATTCGATACACATGGCCAAAACGTAGTAAAGAGTTGCGTAAACTGATTGCAGACTTTGTTGATGCCGACGCTGATTCAGTTGTGTTGGTTCAAAATGCAACGACAGCTGCAAACGCAGTATTCCGCTCCTATCCATTCAAAGCAGGCGATAAAATTGTGTATTGCACCACCATTTACGGAGCATGCCTCAACACTTTGAAGTTTATCAGGGACCTTATGGGTGTAGAACTCGTGGAAGTGAAGATTCAATATCCTCAGGACGATGCACACATTGTCAAAGCGTTCACCGATACGATAGACAGAGAAAATAAAGACGGCAAAGTAAAGTTTGCATTTTTTGATACTTGCAGCTCACAGCCCAGTGTTACCATTCCTTATGAAGAGATAATTAAGGAATGTCGAAAGCGAAATGTCCTTAGTTATGTTGACGGTGCGCATGGAATTGGCCAGACAAGCCTTTCTATGAGAAAAGCACAACCCGACTTTTTCGCCTCAAATCTTCACAAATGGCTATTTCTTCCTATGCAGGTAGCATTTCTCTACGTTGCGCCTCAGAATCACCACCTTGTTCATTCGCTGCCAGTCAGCGCCGTGTATGTTCCGTCGAACGCAATTCTCAAGGAAAGCGAACAAGCTACAAGACTGGCAAATCAATTCGAATACACAGCTACGTATGATTATACTCCGTACATGTGTATTCCCGCGGCTCTCAAATTCAGAGATGAAATATGTGGCGGAGAAAGCAAGATCAGAGAATACAACAATAATTTGGCCAAGCAAGCAGGAGAATTGTTCGCTGAGAGTTTCGGAACGTCCGTTTTGCAAGGCCATCCAGCGGCTACAATGGTGATGGTTCAATTACCATGTGAAATTGATGATTCTAAACAGAGAGAAATTGAAAAGCACCTAATGGACGTGTACAACACTTACATGCCTCTTACCAATCATGGCCAAAAGTCTTTTGTCAGGTTATCGGGACAGGTCTATCTTGAGCTAGACGACTTTAAGCTCGGATTGGAATCCTTGAAAAAAACTTTAGATACTTTTTCAGATACATCATCGAAGTGACCTCTTAATTGGCAATGGTACAATATACAGAGGACTCCATGTATGTAAGTGACCGAATTGTAAGCTTTTCCAATAATCAAACGGATGAAAAATCATTTACAAATGAGACCAAAATCACTTGATTAAATAATAATATCTCGATAGTTGTGAAGGTATTATTGCCAAAATATGTAGCTGAATTCGACTGACCAAGGAATAGTCTCCAATAAAATGTGCACTTGTTTACACCATATCTATTGCATGAATTGTCTTTGTAGGGAAAATATTGGTCGTATTCCGTCGTCGCACTGAAAATCTCGCCTTTCCATTTATGGCTAACATATGACAAACGCGCTAATGTTGTAGTTGATGATTGCAACTTTAAGCATAAAATTGCATATCCGAGGGAGACATTTGACATGTTCTACCTACAGAAGTTGTACGAGCGCATTAGCAAAATCGTACGTCATAACTAAATATTTTTAGCAAAATTGAACGGAGTTATGCTAGCACGAACCTTGTATCTGATAATATGAGCAATCTAGTGCGTTACATAGATAGAATGAGCCACGAAAATTCTGTTTTTACACTTACGAGCATGGAAGTTGCTCACAATCTCGACTTTGCAAATTAAAATCTTTGATATTCGATGGTTAGAATATTTTAAAGTCCATCGAATTGCTCTTTGCAATAACAAAATACTATTGGAGACGCTATATATTTACTTTATGTCGCATTTTCTTCTAGTATAATTTGATCAGTAGCCCCAATAGTTTTGCATGTCTATAACGCACAAACTCCCACAACCTTATCCACACACAGTATCACAACCGTCTCTATAGCAAACAACTCAATGTCCTGTAGTCACGAACACCATGAGCACGGCGGCCACGGCCATCATGGTCATGATCACAATCCACCCGAGGAAACCAATGAAAGCCAAACTCTTTATTCAAAAATCGACCATGACGCTATACGCACTCTAAACTCAGTAACAAGTGGGAAAGAGATTTTTAAAAGCTATGAGAATCGAATGGACACATCGCATATTCTAGAGTCTGATGTTGATGAGCAACTTTTAATATTTGTTCCTTTCACAGGAATTGTGAAGCTGACCTCTATTTTGATCAGATCCACACCAGACGAACATGCGCCAAAAACCATCAAGTTGTTCAAGAACAGAGAAGATCTCGATTTTCAATCTGTTTCCGATTTGCCATGTGTTACCGAGTTGATCCATCCTGAAAATATTGGAATAGGTTCAACAGATTCTAATAGTGGAATAGTCGAATACCATTTAAGGCCTACACAGTTCAGCGATGTTCAGAGTTTGGTGATTTATGTTGAAGATAACTATGGAGAAGAAACTACTAAGATGAGCTATATTGGATTACGCGGATCTTTCAATAACCTTTCCAACGCTCCTGTAGTGGCAATGTATGAGGCATCGGCCAATCCTGCTGATCATAAAACAAAGACTGAAAGCACCAACAATGCTATTTTATAGCTTTAACTACAGCAAGAAGCACCCATAACCTATTTATTATTACATTAGTCATATACATCGAAATTAGTGCTTGTAAGAGCTCGCTGTACTAACCGCGCGGTCATCGTATTCTTGTTAAATAAGCTTGCAGCAGCTGGTGATAACTCACACGCTACTTTGCAAAAACATCGGTGTAGCTCCTCTTGAACGAAACCGATTACTACGAATGACCAATCTCACTGGCCGATCTGGACCACTGCCGTTGGCGCCATTCGTAGCGTCGCTAGTATTGACGAACCCATCAATATCGTCTGTGGTGCCTCTGGCCGGACCCTGATAGTAATCTTTCTTGCAGAGCGGACAATAAGCTCGTCTCTTCGTTAGCCATGGTAAAATACACTCATCGTGAAATACATGGCCGCATGTTAATTCACGAACCATTTGGTTGGGTAATAAATCATCAATACAAATGGAACAAACATCCCCAACTTCCTCATGGGACTCAGGTACTTCAAAAAGATGACTGTCTTCTTGTAAGGAAACTGAACTGGCAGATTTTCTCTGATCATTGTGTGCAATATTATCATTGAGCGCTTGGCTAAGGGAAGGCCCACTGGGAATCTCCACGAAGCTTTGTAGTTTTTTATTGTGGTCATAATCTTGAGAGGACTCCCCAGATATTTCTGTGACCGTAGCGCTTAGCTGTTTCTTGGAGTCGTCAGGAAATGGGTCTGCTTTTGACGAATCGGTGAGTTCTTCTGTTACACCAGTAGAAGAGCTCACATCTGCGTTGCGAACCGCGCCTAACTCATCCTCTTCAACTTCCTCTGGCTCCCCTACTGGAGCAACTACAGCCAAGGCCGCATCTTTCGAAACACCACCCTGAACTTGTAAACCTCGTGAAGCTCGTTCATCCATGCATTGCTTGTACGTCTTTAACGGAAAGAGTGTGTTTAGTTGTTCAACAGTCATTAGCCTCTTTTCTCTCTTTCTCCTGGGTGGTCTGATTATCACCGCTCCTCCTTGCATCCCAAAACCTGCCCATGTTGATTCTGGCAGTAACTCTTCCGGTGGGGTTTCTCCTTCATGTTCAAGCAACCACTGCCTTAATCTCCTTCTTCTGTTCCAATAGCGAATACCAAAGATGATCCACAAGTTAGCAAATACCAAGCCTATGCCCAGTGCTACAAAAAAGAGAAACGGTGGGTTTGAATCGGACATCACGACAGTCACTGATTATTTTTCCAAAATTATAAGTCCTGAGTCTTTAAATAATAGATGATAGTGACCCTATTGCCTTGCGCTAGCTTTCAACGTCTTTTTAAATGAATAGCAAAAAGGGTTAATAATGCCAAGAGTCGGCTGCCTGTTCAGGTAGAGAGATGGTCTGCTGAGGTGAAAACGGAGAGTGTGGCACGTGAGCTAATTTTGGAACCGCTATTGCGCAGTGATGCTTCGCCGCATTCGTTATCTTTATCAGACATGCAGCTGACCCAGTTGGGTAGAACTAAGAGATGGAAGCTTTCAGTCTGGCTGACAGAAAGGGAAACTTTAAAGGTTGATTTTTTTTAGTGAAATTAAAATTGACCGGTTTCGTAGACCATTTGATAGCCACAGAATGAAAGATCTACAAATGCGAATGCACTCTGTGATGCTTTTGTACGTGCGTACTCAGTGCCGACATGAGACCAAATCAAGAGCGGGCCAGAAGTTGTGGATCGCTCGAGAACGTCACGCACATAGGAGAGTGAAGGCATAGGCATACGCTGTGGAACTTCTGTTTACCAGGTGAGCTATAATTGCGCAGATAGGGCCTCCGAGTTCAAGTTCAATATGGTGGGAATGAACGAAAATAAACCCTGTGACAGTCCTCAGAGTTGGGTCCGACTTGTATTTGCTTACTTCACGACAGCACTTGGCTCGCAATTGGCAAATCACCTTTATTTTTACAGTATTCGGATCATATAATGAAAGTGCGCTTTGTCTTGCCCAAATTGCAGTGTTTACAAAAGTTGCCACATGCCTACACGTTAGGATGCCAGTATACATCACCAACGATACAAGATTGCCCTTGTTAGTCTCCAAAACTAAAGAGAAAGCCCATATTAAACACCCCGTGTCAGAAAGTTCAGCTCAAAAGCATTTGACTATCTGCCTGACTGCTATCTGAAAACGCCAGAGACTGTCATTGTTGGGAATGTTCTTGAGAGTTCCTCTCTTCGTACAAGTATAATGGCCTAGTGCAAACACTGTCTGAGATAATCTATCGCCGGCGCTCGGTATAATTTCTATTCTGCCTCTAATAAATAATTCGTAAAATAAATAAATAGAAATCGCATAGCTCACAACTGCTATCAGGGTCTGGCGTCTCCTTTTGTTCACACGTCACGGTTGGTGCGCGTGGCTTCTCCAGGAAAGGTATCAGTGTTTGCAGCCGGTTCCGAAACCCCGTCGCCAGGAGTTTCACTTATGTTTTCAGTACGCGATTCAGACGTTTGAACCTCAGCACTACGTCCAGTACCAGTAGCTTCGATGGTATCGGCAGCACGATCACTTTGAGCAGTTGCGTTGGTTGTAGCATGAAATGTAATAGTGGGCTTAGGAACTGGTGCTCTCATATCCTTCTTACACAACGGACATCTCGCATAACGCTTTGTAAGCCACGGGGTAATGCACTTGTCGTGAAACACATGGTCACATGAAAGGGCCCTAATATCATGGTTTGGATGGATATCGTCCAGACAAACTGCACACACATCTCCAGGATCAGCATCTTCTATCTCAGGAAACATACTTTCATCTGTAATAGTGGTAGTCAAAGCTAGATCGCTAAGGGACGAGGAGGTAGAACAGAATGACATGCGTTTTTCACCTTCTGCTTCGTCTTGGAGTGCCTTCTTATGGTCTATCTCACTGAACTCAACCCTTCTGTTGAGTTCAGGTTCGACTATTTCTTCTGCTTCTCTAAATCTCACTGGCTGTGGATAAACTACTTCCTCTTGCGTAGTTTGATTAGCATTGCTCGAAGGGACGTTTTCTGAAGTAATAGGAGGTGGAATTGCACGAGAAGATGTTGAAAAATGGGCAGCCTTCAACGGGGTAAGCTTTTCGCATTCTCCTATTTCTTGAGAATCACTCGAGGAGTCTGCTATGTCACCATCTGACCCATGTGCAGAATTGTCGGATCGCTGTCTGAACTTACGATGCCAATCTCTGTGCCTCTGAATAAAAAGCTCCGACTCACCAAACGTTTCAACAATTTTTGCTGCGACTGAATCAATTTCAAGTGAACCGGTCTTACTATGGCGTTCAACCAATAGATGGTTGTCAGGAGTGTCTGTGTCCAATTCCTGGACAGACCCGTTTACGTTTGCCGTTGAGGAAACTATTTGCTCCAATCCGCACTCCTTTTGTATTTCGTCTGCTTTAAGTGTTTCGTCTGCTTTGAATGTTTCCTGTGGTTCGTGTGCTTGGTGTGGTTCGAGTGGTTCGTGTGGTTCGTGTGGTTCGTGTGGTTCGTGTGGTTCGTGTGGTTCGTGTGGTTCGTGTGGTTCGTGTGCTTCCTGTGCTTCCTGTGCTTCCTGTGCTTCCTGTGCTTCCTGTGCTTCATGTGCTTCCTGTGCTTCATGTGCTTCATGTGCTTCATGTGCTTCATGTGCTTCATGTGCTTCATGTGCTTCATGTGCTTCATGTGCTTCATGTGCTTCATGTGCTTCATGCATTTCATGTGATTCATATAATTCATATGATTCATATGCATCGTTTGCATCGCGCTCTTCCTCTGCGTCGTATGCTTCGTGTAACTCTGACCTCTCTGCCTCTCCACTCTCGAGCGGTGCCCCAGGCTTTAAAGACTTTACCGGGCCATTTGCACTACTTTGTCCCCTCCCAGGGGCTTGTTGCGCAATTACTTCATTCAATGACCTTTCGATCGCTGCGCTGAACCTTTGAACCGAGTCATTGGAGGTGCTTGGAGACAACGAGCAATACTTACAGCTATCATCTTTCCCCCCACAATATCTACAGGTTGAAGAGAGTGTTCTTGCTCTCATAAGAGACTCTCCTGTCGGTATCTTTAAAATGGGCTTCAATGAAGAAGTGACACCGTCAACCAGCGATACTACCGAAAGATTTTGCACAGGAGAGTGATCACCAGAACCACCATCAATCCCGCCGGAAGGATTGAGCCCCATGCGACGACGCCTATCACCCCATGCCTTGTACTTTTCAACGGGATACATTCTGTTGAGGTCCTTCAGATCGATAACCTTTGATCTTGATTTGTGACGAACAGAAGGAATTGAAGACATCCAAGTTGCGCTCGATTGCGCAGAATTACGACGCTGCTGGGCTGCGAGAGCCTCAATTCTGGCCCATCGTCGTTCGCGACGTCTTCTAGCGCGCACTTGACAGAAGTACAAAGCTAATATGAATACAATCATGATGACAAACGCGACACCTATCATCCATATCTTGCTTGGAGCAGTGTTGGCGCCGTTGTCTCCATCCCTTGATGCTAAAATTTGGAACGCGCGACACTCAGAGCTTGAGGGGCTCGTGAGACCTATTCGACTTAGTAGAAAACCTCCACCTTCGTCTTGGCAGTCGAGTGCCGGTAAAGGAGGCATGCTCAAATGCTCAATACTACTAGTTACTGCGGATACACCTGGTAACTAGAAAAGTTGTACAAATGAAGATTCCAAGAATTGCCACCTGAAATGAAAAAATGTCTTGAAACTTTCTAATCAGGAGGATAAAAACATGCGCTCTGAAAGATCCCATTTGGGGAGGGCGCCAGGGTAGCACTGAGCGCCAATTATGGAGGGGTGCTTGGGGGTGAGACCATTTACCGTTTTGGGAAGTTGCTTTTGCAAGCGAGCGAGCGAGCAGGGTCAGCGATATCGATAAGAGATCGGAGGCGAGCGGTTGTCACAAATCGGTGGCGCGTGAGCAACTCAGCCTGTGGAATCATAGAGAGAATTTTTCAATTTGTCTAACCCGTCACCGGTAGGGACGCTAACAAATAAGGCACGCTTGCAAGCACACATCTATCAGGTCGTGCGCGCTTTTACTTTGGAGGGAAAAAAACCTTAATCCGCTTTCAGCACATGATCACCACTAAAGGCTGACTGCATTCCACCTGCACTGCCCTATATCTGCTGTCTGATGATGATAGATCTACTCAGCCATCTTTACAATTTTTTCTGTGCCGTTCCACTGTTGGATTCTTGCTTCACGCTGAGCGAGAGTGCTTGCTAGACAAGAGCCTGAGAGTCAACATAATGCATATGTCGTTGTCATTTTGTGCCTCAAAGCTTTCCAACTTTGCTGTAGTTACCTGTCTTACCGCCATTAACGCACGGGGTTGAGCATTCAATTACCGTTTTTTTGTATCACTCCGTTGCGATCGTGTTGCTCACTTGCCGTGGGAATACGCCTAAGTACTCTGCAGTGCACATGTGAACAGATGCATCTCCTCCCGCCGTAGCTTGTCAGTCAGCACCATTTGCTTATTACGGGCCGCAATAGTTCAAGAAATGTTTAGTGCGGCTCTAGGGTGATTTTGCAAGAGATACGAAAAAAAAAATGCATCAAGCGGAGTGGTTTATTTCACTCAGTTGCAATATTCGTTCACCCAAAATGACGAGCGGTTGACCCCTCTTTACCCCGCCGCCCAAAAGATCCCGCAACGATTTGACAGAGAATACCCTGGATAGCTAGGGGCTTGCAGATAGGCTGGTAGTTTCAAAAACATAGTAGCCATATGATAAGATTGGACTATATTCGAACATCCTACACCGGTTGCATTTATTGATAATTCTCGCACTGCTTGTTTGCGAAACCTATTGAATTTGGCCAAGAGTAGCTAAGTAAGCCAAGCTGTCTTCTAGCAGGCGTTTGGTGGACCTGGATTTTCAAACTCCAGGAGCGGGGATTGTTAGCACCCTGGAAAACTGCATATGAACTGCGAGAGCCGGTCGACAGACTATCATTTGGCGGCAGTTCCTTGAATAACCTTTGTTCATCAAACTATTGTTTTGATCAGCCTTTGTTGATTCACTGGTTTAAGGTGGTCAACCTTACAGACGTTTAATAACTCAAGAGTCCAAGTCACCCAACACATGGTTTAACAACCACAATTACTTACATCGGTTGACTTCTACGTGATTGTCGCACTGTTGCCAGTAATGATCATTGCTAATTAATTAAGTTTGACGGTGTTCTTGCCTGTACAAGTTCAAATAATTCAGATTGGCAGTGTTTATGGCCAAAGCCTCTTCACTGATGTTTTGACATGATAAAGTTTCCCGCGATCCACTTAAAGTTCTGTTAGCTCTTTATCACTTGATGCTTACAATGTCATCTATTCTGAGCGTTCAATGAGATAGGCTCATGTCACTGATTCCAAATATGGTCCCATTGTTTACTGCGAGCCACAGCTGATAAACATCATTGCCATGCTCTTTTGCTTTGTGAGGAGTTCGATATAATTGTGCTTGTCTGTCTGCCCAAGTTTTGGCAGTATACAACCCTTGCGGACCTCGAGATAGTGTTGTCAGATGAATTCTTATGACATGGCAAGATGAATCGTGTTGAATGTTGAGCAAAAATTCTCCTCTTAAATTGTACTGTTATATTTGGCATTCGAATATGAATCAGCTAATAATATGCACTATTCTAGATGAACAATCCTATTTTATTTGCTCATAGCAGGATCATATTTTTCTCGGCCAAAACTTGTGGAGGACTCCCTTTGCCCATATAAAACTGCGTTATTGTTAGGCCACTGGATTTTTTGCTTTTGCACAATTGCGATATCACTACTTTCTTCGAGGCTTGTATTCTATAGTTATATGTTGACTTTGACAAATCGTGATTATTAAACAGTCTCTCTAGTCTCAAGATCACTAAGAACGAGAGTTTTAAAATCAACAGTCTTGAATTCACGAGTGGCAACTCCCTTTTCAAACATGATGTCCAACTCTTCAAAAGTTCTTCCCTTGGTTTCTGGAAGTCTGAACCAACACCAGATGGTGAGGATAAATCCTATTCCAGAGAAAAAAAAACCAATTTTTCCTCTCCAATTACCAGCACCAGGATTAAACATGTACGGAACAGCTACTGTGTAAACAATATTGAACAGTGATTGCGTAGCAGTTGCAAAAGCGATTGTTCTTGATCTAAGCTGAGCAGACGACACTTCGCCAATAAATACAAACGTCAACGGACCTACAGATGCTTGATACGCGAAGGCGTAAAAAATCAAGAAAGCCGACTGCGCATAAGCATAGGAACCGTTTGTGTTATAATCTTTCGCACAATCTAGGCATCCAAAAATGAACAAAAACATGGATCCCAAAAACAGACCACTCATGTAAATTGTTCTACGTCCAAACCATTTGAGTAGAAAACCAGCGATACAAGTAGCGACGAAGCTAACACCACTAATGCCAACTCCAATATCAAATGATTCACCAGTTGGAATCCCAGCAAGTGTGAAAAAGTAAGTGGCATAGAAAATCATGGTGCTACCCGAAAGAACCTGAGTACTATAAACCATTGAGCATATTTCTGTGCGGCGTAGATTGGCTCCTTTGAACAGATGCAAGTATGAGTTCTCTTCCTGAATCGTTTTCTCAAGCAGCTGAGTTTGTTCAATAATGATAAGCTGATCTTCTATAGCATCAGAATTATCGTTCCAGGCAAGTCGCTTTAAAGATTTCGCTGCATCTTCTCGGCGACCGACGCGCATCAACCAGTAAGGAGACTCGGGGACAAAAGGCAAAGTGGCAAGCATAAGAGCAGGCCATATCCACTGAATAGCAAAGGGGATTCTGTATGCAAACTGTCCTGATTTGTCATCGTACGCTGCTGCAACACCAGAGGCAATGAATTGACCAATTACAAAAGCCAAGTTGATGAATGTTTCTAGAAATCCTCGAATGGCCATTGGAGCAATCTCGGAAGCATAAGTTGGAGCCAATGTGATGAACGTGCCCCATGTGAGACCTGCCAAAATTTCCCCGACACAGAGAACCTGCACAGAAGGAGCAAAAAATTGTATAAAGATTGTGGCTGCAAGACACACATTGAAAATCATAAGTGTGATCTTTCTACCAAACTTCTCAGCTGGCCACGTACAAGAAAGAGAACCTAGAATTTGGCCAATAGGATTTCCCATACCCAAACCAGATTGCCAGGCAGCTGTAACTTGACCATCTTGTCCATATTTATCCACGAAAGCTGGTAGAGCGTAAAATGCAGTGATAATTTGACCATCATAAGCAGCAGAAACAACACAAAGAGAGATATACATGGAATAGAACATGGCCCATGGATATGTTCTACATCCCTCGATAAACGAAACCGCATGCTCTCTAGAAGTTGCTTCAGCACTAGTCAGTACAATATCTTCAATGACACCCTCCTTGTCCTTAATTTCTGTTTGGGTAGTGTTTTCCATTGACTTATCTTCGGAAATAGTCATTTTGATGGTCAATTGAGGAGGAATTGGTCAAGGATTTATAGGCAGCAGCTGTCTGCCTCGTGGAGGATAGTGCTCCATGCAGCGGAGATATGTGCTCAGATAAAATCTGTGGAGA
This sequence comes from Limtongella incommunis, assembly GCA_003706695.3. Lineage (NCBI taxonomy): Eukaryota > Fungi > Ascomycota > Dipodascomycetes > Dipodascales > Trichomonascaceae > Limtongella > Limtongella incommunis. The sequence goes on from PPME03000002.1 coordinate 24,822, forward strand.
AAAACATGGCCCATGATATGTTTGAGTTCGACTTTAAGAGCACCAACTCGAACCTACTATGTACCAGTATCTTCGCAATCTGGCTCTAGGTTTTTCTCAACGAATTAACCTCTGTAAATAGTGATACAGCGATCAACCAACATCAACTATACCGAGAAGTTGTCAGATTCCACAAAAATTCGCCCTCGGCGCCAAGACTGTCTATCTGTAAGCCGTTATCAATCCAGGAAACGTTACCATGTTCGCTTCAAAACATTCATCATGACGATATTTCATGTTACATCCATCGTCACCATTTTGGAAACGCCCTCACCCCTACATTAGAGCAACAGCGACCCCCGCCAGTGCCCCTAATCAGCTAGATAGGGCAAATTTGAAACGGAGATAGGAAGTTACTACACGTCAGTCAGATACTGAGCTTCCATATATGCCTCCCTTACATTGTCCCATTGAGTTAATCCGATTGTTCTCACCCCTCCCGGGCCATTGACATAAATCTGTAATTTGTCAACTAAGCAATAAACTAAAATACTAAGAATTGGCAATGCAAATGATGCAGTGCAATTTTCAATCTCACTCAAACACTCATGCTAACATGCTCGATGTACACTGATCCGCGTGCATTTTCAGATAACGCTTCGCCATAGTTGGCAATCTACCCGCTTATCTAAACTTCCTCAACTGGATACATATCCGTCATACGCTGTCTAAGAATAAGTAGTTAGGTTATGGAATCTACAATTGCGCTTCAGTACTCTTTGGTAGTTTGCAATTGTATTTTCCTAGTCAAATCTACTCTCGATGAAGCCGTCAATACTCAATAGCTCTTAGGTTTGTCTCCCATATTTCCGATCTTATCCATCTCACTCCACAGCATCCTCCAATCGCTTATCGCTAGTTGCATATGGCTGAAATTAACAGGCGGATCGCTTGCACATTTAGATTCTAATGCTAGTAAATTGTGTATTTTCACCAACTATTTCACCAACTCGAGACGTTTGCAATTGTGTGCATGATGTTCCTGGGACGGATTTGCCCGTCGACTTTAGTCCTATTACGTTACGGCAATGATTTTGGAAATATGTCCGTTTGGAGAATTTCTGCTTACGAATTATGACGTCAAACCTTAATGCAATATGCTCGCAGTGATAGAGTCTTTCATTTACCTAGATAAAAGTTTGAAATTACAAATACTCGTTCTCAAGTTTTGTGTCTATAGAACCGACTTGACTAACCTTCTGAATTGCATTCATTCTAGCCAAAGTTTGAAACTAAGAAGTTTGCTTTGGATTGAACGAAAACCTAGTCAGTTAAACTTATAAAAAACTGAGGGCAAACCGCCAGGACATACTCGCACCAGCCATTAAGTCGCATTTCAGACAGCAATAATTGCTAAACTATTGCCTGCAAGACGTTTCTGCTTAGAAGCACGCACTTGAAAGGTGAAAGGTGGGGGAAACGGTGAGTATGCAGAATCAAAGGTTGAAATAGGAAACTTAACAGCTTATGAGAACGAACGTTCTCCGCTACGCTGTGACGTCAAGTATTTTCTGCATAGGTCAGATTAGGAATAATGCCCGCAGTTCGGCCGTTTTGGAAGATGCAAAGAAATTGATCTTATCGGCAAATAATGACAAATACCTTACGGGCTGGCGAAGTGTGTGTGCGTGACAGGCAACTGATAGCTATATAAACCTTCGTCATCACCTACCTGCATCCACAAAAATGACATTTGAATCACCAATTCCTGCCGCTTGGTGGAAAGAAGTAACCTGCTACCAGATTTATCCCGCTTCTTTTAAAGATTCTAACGGTGATGGCTGGGGAGATCTTGAAGGAATAATCTCTGAGCTAGATTATATCAAGAGGCTGGGCGTCGACATGATCTGGTGCTCACCGATCAACACATCTCCAATGTTTGATATGGGCTACGATATTTCTGACTACAGAAGCATTGATCCTTCGTATGGAACACTAGAACAATTTGACAGGCTTATTGCAGAAATGACCAAAAGGGAACTAAAGTTCATCTTGGATTTGGTAGTCAATCACACTTCCCATTTACATCCTTGGTTTCTCGAGTCTAGAGCCTCATTAATCAATCCAAAAAGAGATTGGTACATTTGGAGAAAAGGAACCGTTGATAAAACTGGCAAGAGAGTCCCTCCTAACAATTGGGGGTCAATTTTCACCCCGAGTGCATGGGAGTATGATGAGCTTACTGACGAGTACTACTTTCATCTGTTTGCCAAGGAGCAACCTGATCTCAATTGGAACAATCCTGATGTGAGAGCTGCAGTAGCTGATATCGTTATCTTTTGGATGGACCGTGGTGTAAAGGGGTTCAGACTTGACGCCATCAATTTAATTGCTAAAGACCAAAGATTTTTGGATAATCCAATTGAAGATCCTAGTAGTGAATTTCAACTAGGGTTTGGATACTGTGCAAATCAACCGAAGATGCATGAGTATTTGAAAGAATTAAATGTGCTGTTTGAAAAGTACGGTGCAGTTTCTATTGGTGAAATGGGACAGGTGGCATCAAAAGACGACCTTCTGAGAGTTGTTGGGTATGGTAAACACGAGCTCAACATGATTATTCAATTTGATCTTTACGACTTTAGTAGCAAAGGCTCAAGTGGAAAGTATGTAAACGAACCCTTCAACTTCGCAGAGAAAATGACTGACTCAATGAAGAAATGGAATTCAGTAATAATGAGAGAAGGGGGTTGGACTGCTTCATTTATTGAAAACCACGATCAAGCACGTTCTATTTCTCGCTTTTTGTCTGATACCAAATATCGCCTTGAATCATCGAAGCTTCTCGCGTTGCTTACTTTGTTCCAAGGTGGTACACCATTTATATACCAAGGCCAGGAGCTAGGTCTCAAAAACATTCCCAAGTCTTGGTCTATAGAGGAGTATAAAGACCTCTCCACTCATTACGAAGTCAATATGCTGAAGAGGAAAAATGCCACAGAGTCTCAGATGGCGGAACTCAAGCAAGAACTACAGAAAAAAGCCAGAGACAATGGAAGACTTCCTATGCAGTGGAATGACAGTGAAAATGCTGGATTTTCGGAAGGTACTCCGTGGATGAGAGTAAACGAGGACTACAAAGTTTGGAACGCTGAAACTGAGCTAAAAGATCCGAAGTCACCGTTTGCTTTCTATTCCAGGGCAATCAAGCTAAGAAAGGATTTGAAACATTTGTCAGTCTATGGCCATTTCAAGATTCTTGATGCTCCGCTCAACGTCATTGCTTTCACCAGAACAAATGGCACTGAAGAGCTTCTTGTTCTTCTCAATACTTCGATAGAGGAAGTCGAACATGACTTTGATATTGGTGAGGTATTGATTGACAACTATGAATCAACAGTTGTCGGCTTATTGAGACCTTACGAAGCACTAGCTTCTAAAAGGATATTAGTCACCGACTAAATCTTGAGACTGCATTCAATCTATATTTTCAACAAGCCGTGCATTGCTCGAATACGGCGCTGTAGTACACTGAGACGGCTGCCATTTATATTGAAAATTATATTGAATTTTCACGTATAATTGTTGGTCACTGGTTTAGGTAAAGTGGAAATACACAATTGTATTGATGCTATCAATTACAGCTACTAGCAGAATTGAAAAACGTAGACCATCATGAATTATCAAAGGTTATTGATCTCGACTTACAAGCTACTGACGTTTTCGTGTACTAGAGAATAGATTGCTTAAGTTTTATATTCAAACTACAACCACGCAAAAATGGTAGGTGGTTCAACTGCGGACAACAACTGTTCACAGCTTCACTATCTTGAGCATGTTTCTCACGTATTAATCGACAATGCAATTATCACAGTCTCGTCGGCTTAGTTTGCCTAGCATAAGAAAATCACTCTTGGCATACTTTTGAACCACACGTCCACTTATCAAAACGAATGGTCTTCGATAATGCCGTCACTACATAATATATGAAAAATCAAAAATTTTATTGCTTTTGTGTCGTTACAACCATCTAAACAGTGAAAGTGAGGTGACACTTACCACAGTATTGACGAGCGTTGGCCTTGTTGGCCTTGTCCTTCATGTCACCCATGAAGACACCTGGACCACAGTTTGGACATTCACGTCTCAAACGAGTGACAGTGAGATCATCAGAGACCTTGTAGTAGTTAAGAACAGCCATCTTGACTTTCTTTCTCTTGTGCTTGATCTTCTTTGGGGTGGTGTAAACCTTCTTCTTTCTCTTCTTACCACCACCTCTCAATCTGAGGACCAAGTGCAAAGTGGACTCCTTCTGGATGTTGTAATCAGAGAGAGTTCTGCCATCCTCGAGCTGCTTACCAGCAAAGATAAGACGCTGTTGGTCTGGTGGAATTCCTTCCTTGTCCTGGATCTTGGACTTGACGTTGTCGATAGTATCGGAAGACTCCACCTCGAGGGTGATAGTCTTTCCCGTAAGGGTCTTGACGAAAATCTGCATATTAGCTAAGAGGACCGTCGGCAAATATAAAAAATGTGCTTCTTTCGAACCTGTCGAGAAGAATTGTTTGTCAGCACTGTTTTATAGCATGCTGAATTTTTTGTGACTGTTGTTAACCCTAAAGGTGGGCATGTTGGGAGGTAAGTCTAGGTAGACGCGCTTGATTATTGTGCACGTGACTGTGTACACCTATGTTGGGTGAACAGTATGCACTGGAAACTTCCCGATAGAGATGCCGCGCCTGACAGCATATCTCAGGTAGACTCCGCAGTCAAAGATGCCACTAGCTCGGCAATACTCTTTCTGGATTGATCCAACAGCTCAGTGTAACTGATACCTGCATCCGGTGAGCTATCTTTCAAAAGTTGAATAGTCTCTATCAAATTGCTGTTACTAAAAGAGTTAGTTGGGTACGCGTCTTTATGAACTCGAAATACATACATTTTCTTGGTAGTTTCTAAAATTTTGCGAAGCTCAATCAATACATCTTGCTGTTCAGCAGAAAGAATATTAGAGTCCATTGGATGCTTCAGAAACCTCTTCTATAGTTTATTGAGAAATATGAGGTTGTTTGGTCATTGACCGGCACATCATACATTTCACCTTCCCTGAATTTTCAGCCGTACAGCTTCTCATTTTCCTGTCAAAACTCCATCAAAAGCTAGTCGTGCGATTGTAAATAGGCTGAGGACTCTCCATAGTGCTCTAGTTCTAGATTTGGGGTTTCTGTTTTGTGGCGTGGAAATGACAGACGCAGATGCATTTTCAGATGAGCGTTCACTCCAAACACGTTTATCGACAACCCTATTCAAGAACTATAACAATGTTTCATTCGTGGACCTGGCCACCCCTATGCCAGATAGAATCAAACTGAAACAGGAATTCTATTCTCGTGAATTACCACCGTATTTGCAGTCAAAAATTGCGAATCTTTCGACTAAATTAAGTGCCAAATCAACAGACACAACTCCAAAGGAACTTATACGATCTGTAGATGCTCGCGATAAGGAAATGATATTAGCGGAAAAATCCAAAGCAAGGAATCAAGTGTTGAGCAGCTCCCACAATTCCGAAGTGCAAACTGACCATCCTGAATGGAAGCTCATGAGAGTGATAGCTGGGCATCAGGGGTGGGTCAGGTCTGTGGCTGTCGAGCCAGATAATCAGTGGTTTGCAACTGGCTCCGCCGACCGAACCATCAAAATTTGGGATCTTGCTTCTGGCCAACAAAAGCTCACCCTAACGGGCCACTCAATGGCTATCAGAGGCTTGGCTGTATCAGATCGTCACCCCTACCTGTTCTCTGCAGGTGAAGATAAAATGATCAAGTGTTGGGATCTGGAAATGAATAAGGTTGTGCGAGACTATCATGGTCATATATCTGCTGTTTATTCGTTATCACTGCATCCAACAGTTGATGTGTTGGTCACAGGGGGGCGAGATTCCTCCGTGAGGATCTGGGATATGAGAACCAGGAGGGCCATTCATGTGCTTACAGGCCATAAGGCAGCTGTATTTTCTGTCATGACTCAACCCGTGGACCCCCAGATTATCAGCGGATCAGCAGATGCATCTGTGAAACTGTGGGACATTGTTGCAGGTCGCGCAATGCAAACACTTACTCATCATAAAAAAGGCGTTCGTTCGTTGGCTATTCATCCTGCAGAATGGACATTTGCTAGTGCATCTGCTGATAGCGTACGACAGTGGAGATTGCCTGATGGTGCTTACCTTCAGTCATTTTCACAGAATACTCCAACTCGTGATGACATTATCAATACACTGAGCGTTAATGAAGATGGAGTTTTGTTTGCTGGTGGTGACAATGGAACTATGAGATTTTATGATTACAAGACAGCACGGTCGTTCCAAATTTCCAAAGCTATCGCTGCGCCGGGATCCTTAGAATCAGAAAACGGAATCCTTGCGTCTACTTTCGACAAGTCAGGATCAAGACTAATTACTTGTGGAGCAGATAAAACTATCAAAGTTTGGAGAGAAGAAACGATCTGATCGGCGAAGAGTACGCTGGCCTGGCCTATTTATTGAGTCCCAATGATATTTGGCTATGCTAAAACTTGGTGAGCAAAAACTATGATGTGCAGTTGTCAAAGCTACCCAGTATCAAAATTAGCTGAGCTGGGCTACCATCCAAAAAAAAAAAAGAACATGGAAATAGTGCTCATCGTGCTTGCCAAGGGAATGCATTCATGAGCTAGTAAACTTTCTCTACCTAGCACCTCAGCAGCGCTGAGGCAGATATCCCTGCTGGAATGCGGATATACTAGTCTATGGGCCAGAGCAGTTGCATTGGTAAAGTTGAAAGAAAAAAATGAGAGAATAGCAATTAGCTAAAATCAATATCTATTTATTTGCATGTCTTAATCGATTTTTTTATTTATTTCAAGCAACAACTGCATTATTTAAAATTGCCGTGTGTTTGGAGACACCTCTGTGAACCGAGCCACAAACCAAAAGTTTCTGCAAAAATACTCGCAAATTGTGACAAAGTTCAGGGCAAGTCTTTGATCGTGGAATGAAATTACGAGACATAAAGGAAACACAAACAGGAGTATTTCAATATGATCTGTCAGCGAAACCCATCAATTACTCTGCTCCAATAAAGATTCTTCTTCCAGAAGGCTCTATAATCCAAGACAACAAGAAAAGCCATGCTTCAGAGCCAGCTTTCAGTGATACATATACGTCAGACTCTGACCCCCTAAGTGACGACAAATATGAGGTTTATCACGCCAAAATGGAGCGGGACGAACGTCGCACTCAGGCAATAGAAGCGGAGAAAAATGCGAGCGAGATTGAAAAGCTGCAAACTCAAAAAAGTCTGTTGCAAAGTGCAAACTGGATGAAGGAGCTACCAAAGATAACGGCAGTCAGAGACAAAAATAATCTAGAGGAAATGGAAATGTATAGAGCTTTGACTCTCAACGATATTGGTATTTATTTAAGGAAATTTGCAAACTGGAAGACTGCACAACGAGAATTACAGGCAACCATTCGTCAGCATCAGAAAGAACAGGAGCTAAAAGATGAGAAGAGGAGGAGAGCCTTGGAAAAAATGGAAAAGCAGCTAAAATCAGCTAAAGCAAAGGAGGCAAGAGCCCAAAAGTCAGCTACGTCGACCAAGACGAAGCGCTTGGCAAAAGCCAATTCATTTTTCAAAGAAAAGCGGCATCGCATTTCATTCGATGACTGCCTTACAAAGGCTGGACAATCGAGAAGATGCTGGGCATTTGGTAGCCCTTTTCCAAGCATGGCACAATCTGATTTTATGTTGCCCATAGGTTGGATTCCGGTAGGCAAGTTAGGGGAAGTTGAACAAGCATCTAAAGTAAATCAGGGAACCCCGGCAGATGTTGACAAACCGCCTTCTGTTGTAGCTGTTTCGTCGAAGAACGCAGGGACTTCAGAATCTTTAACTGAGTCGTCAGCTGTAAAAGCAGCCGTTCCAGAGCCCAAGAATGGTAAAACTGTAGCCAGTCCGTTGTCAAACCACTTTGTCACAATAAAAGTGGCACCAACTGTCATTGATCTTGCGATATAATGGTTTCTATGCTTGGAAATATTTATTTCTTTACTTGTGAAAAATGGGCGTTGCTTTGGTGTCCTTGAGCAATTTTAGCCCGAGACGATGAAGAAATCTGTTAGTTTTGTTATGTCTATCTGTCTAGGTCAACTGTTTTTATTGTATCTAATAATCTAATCTCCATATAACAATCTGTCAAGCCTCACCACTGTGTGCTATTATTAACGAACCCCATATTTTGACGGAAATTTGAAGGCCGCACGTGGAGCTGTCATCAGCAACGCGTGTTGGATAAAAATGAAGACCGCTTTGTTTGAAATAAATGGAAAATATGCTGTTTATGCAAATACCGCTTTATGCTCATTGGCATTGATGACCACTGTTATTGTCGCACTTTGTGCCCATTCCAAAAAGATTATTGATTCAGCCGAGTGGTTACCACCTGCATCGAAATTGCTTGTTTTTTATCCTGAGCGGTCGTGGGCACAAATTTTAATGGCCATTTCTTCGGGCCCGCGATTTGTGTTGGTACTGATATGGATATTGATTACCAGAGGCAGACAACCGATTGGAGATGCCGTTGCGATATCAGGTGCTGCTAGAATTCTTTTTGGAGGGGGAATAATTTATATCACAGAAAAAGATGATTTCGAATCTCACAACTTATTTGTTATCCTATATGTCCTTGCTACACTGGCCTGGATGATCAGTGTTGTTGAGTGTTCAGTGATTCCAGCTCAAAGGCAACGACGGAAGAGAATATTCCTTGCAGTTTTTTTCACTTTCATCCCCATCATGCATTATTATACACAGCATAAGGTTTATCAAGTAGTCGGAGCTGAATCAAAATCAACTTTTTTTGTGTTGATTTTAACAGCGCTGGATATTGCATTTGATAATGCGTCTGCTGTTGAATTTGAGTCTATTAAATTGAGTGTTGACAACATCCTAAAATGGAGCGAGAAGAGTGATGCTTTTGTCTAAAGCTTTCTCCTTTGTGAAAAGAAAATCTATGCGATAACAGGTATCATCGATGAGTTTAGCAGACAAGCTGGCAACGCATTGATCCTCTTTTGCCAATAACAATAATCAAAGGCAAACGTAGATATAGGGCAGTAAGATGCTCTAGAGGTTAAAATTTTATCGATATATCGTGACCCGACGGAGCGCAGTTTATTGTCGTGGATTGTGAATACCTTCTGCGTATTGCCATGTGGGTGGCTAATACAGCGTACTAAGCGGCTGGATGCTTTAAACAGTAATGTAAGCGTATTAAAAATGTAAATAGCATGTTCATTACTAGCAAACCTCACTGGCTATGAGTTATCAAAATGAAACCATCAAAGTTACGGCGAGAGATCTTTTCATCAGTAATGCCGTGAAGCAGTTAGTCTCTTGATCGTTCGTGCCTCAAAAGCATATTTCGTGTGATAGCCCGTTTCTGAAAGTCAGATTCTTTGTTTGAATCTGCAGCTTTTGTCAAATTCAAGACAGACGAGGTTTGAGGGTAGGCCAACACGTCCTGCTCATCGAGAGTCAATGGCCACTTGAGGCGATGCTTTTTTTCAACTAACCGTGTAATAAATTCGGTCTCAGTATTGTTCAGCTGTCGTTTCGAATACTCGTGGGAACTCTTCTGAGAATCTTTATGGAGATGTTTTTCATACCAGACAGATAGAAAAGGCACCTTTTCTTTTTCCAGTTGGTGTAAATACCACTGATCTGGCGGTTGTTTGACAAACTTTTTGTACGGATTGAAAACCTTGTTGTCCCGTTTAAGCTGGTGTTTCCATTGATCGATTACTTTGTCGCATAGTATCCTCGCTTTTCTCATTGCTAATGTGTGAATTTCGCTGTGGGTGACAATATGAAACCCAAACAGCTAGCGCAGTGCAGCAGGCACTAATTCTCGATGTAAGCACGAGGACTTTGAATGAAAGCAATACAAAGCCAAATTAAATACGGTTCACCCAGAAGGAGATCAGAACCGCATCAAGCATAATATATAGACTGATGTAAAGTAAGCTTTACCGAGTTGTGATTGTCAGCCATTTCGGTTGCTGAGTGGTCGACCCAATAGCCCGGCTACGCCTCAAGCTTAATACTTGCCACTCAACTACAGCACATCAAGTTCATCAAAACCTTTGGTAAAAGAATGGCTGCAAACAGACTATCAGGCATCATTTTTGGTGCGGGAATTCCAGCATTGTTTGTTGCTTCTCAATCCCTCTACGATGTTAAAGGTGGCACACGTGCCGTCATCTTTGACAGAATTACTGGTGTAAGAAAAGATCCAGTTGGAGAAGGTACTCATTTTTTAGTTCCATGGTTACAGAAGGCAGTTTTGTTTGATGTTAGAACTAGGCCAAGAAACATTACTACCACTACTGGTTCGAAAGATCTGCAAATGGTCTCCTTGACACTGAGAGTACTACACCGTCCTGATATTCCATTCCTTGCTCAAATTTGGCAAAATCTCGGTATTGACTATGATGAGCGTGTACTACCATCAATTGGTAACGAAGTTCTAAAATCTATAGTAGCACAATTTGATGCTGCTGATCTCATTACTCAGAGAGAGGTTGTTAGTGGCAAGATCCGCGAGGATTTAAGAAAGAGAGCATCTGAGTTTCACATTGAGTTGGAAGATGTTTCAATCACTCATATGACTTTTGGAAAAGAGTTCACTAAGGCTGTAGAACAGAAGCAAATTGCTCAACAGGATGCTGAAAGGGCAAGGTTCATTGTTGAGAAGGCAGAACAGGAACGTCAAGCTTCAGTCATTCGCGCCGAAGGTGAGGCCGAGGCCGCTGAAACCGTTTCAAAAGCGTTGGCGAAGGCAGGTGATGGTCTTCTTTTAATTAGAAGAATTGAGGCTTCAAAGGAAATCGCCGCCACTCTTGCCCATTCTCCTAACGTCACCTACCTGCCATCTGGAGGCTCTGAAGGTGCTGATAGTAAGGGAAACAGCGGTGGCAACTCTCTACTTCTCAACCTCGGTCGCTAAGCTTGCTTACTTTCCAATCTGTAAATATTTTTTGAATAAAGAGTTTTATTCCTTTTTCGGTACATTGTGCTATGTGAAATCTAGCTAGATTCTTAGTATTTACAAATAGATGGCGATCTTCATGTCAATTCATGTAAAGTTGTCGACCTTTTAAATAATTAACAGTGGTGTCAAAATCAATATTGCAATTCATCTGAGCACTCAAATATTTACGAGAAAACCATCTGTGAATGACTCTCTGTGCGTAACCTGAATGCAGTCGGGTCGCAATGACATTTGGAACTCTTGCTTGGCATTAATGCTAGAATAAGCATTTTGATATTGAAATTCCCATGGAAATTTCTCAAAAGTGCGCGCGCCACCCTATGTGATGTGCTGTCGCAAGTATACTCCGCGAAAAGTGTGACTATTCACTGTCTTCGTCCCCTGAGTTTTCCTGTGCTAAGCGCTGATGCTGAAGAAACTCAAGCATGCCACCTTCAGTTAATCCTGCTTCATACACGTCCAAAGGTACTCTGTTTTCAGTATGGTCCATTGCTAAACTCATTCCAGCTTCCTTATCAACAGTTCTAAGCTCCAGAGGAAAGTCGTCGCCAGCAGCAAATAATTCTTTCCAGTCGTAGAGGAGTGAGTCCGTTTGTTCAGCCCAGACATTAATGTCAACAAGCCATACTCTATCATTGTGAATATACACATCGAACACAAACGAGTCATCGGGGTATTGACCATCGGCCATATTCCTATCAAAGAAATCGCCTATCAACTTCAGCAAATGATCTTTCGAATTCTCGAGGAACTCATAATGTGTCATGTCTCTTTGTACAACCCCTATCAGCCTTCTTTCCTTCACAAAACATCTGAATTCCATTGACGGTTGAACTTCGATCCATTTGCGTAAAACAAGCTCAGGTTCAAAGTGAGTGGGATATCCATCCTCACCAAATGCCTCATTCAAATCATGTGAAATGTAAGACGAGCCTTTCAAAAGAATATACACTTCCGAGGCATCTGTACATTTGACTGTGTTATCGGGGCCAAGCCAAGCTGCATCTCTAGGGGCTGACCAATTCAGTTTTGGCGCAACACCACCACCGTATTCCTTGATGGCTGACTCTATCTGTCGATGAAGCTCAGGGAACTCTGTGTCTTCAGCCGATTCTGGAACTCGAAACCCATCAGATTGTAGGTATTCTATGAACTTTGGCGGGAGGGGTTTGATTACTGTAGCTTTTGCTGACAAGCGAGGAAACAACGGTTTCCAGTTTGAATATTGGCAATTTAATACGGCACGCTGATGTGCTGTGAGGTCAGAAGCGGAGGGCATATTAAGTGTGAGAGTATCTCCAAAGTTGTAATAAACTGGTTATCTATAAATCTTTGCTTTGTCAATAAAGCGACTACTCCTAATTTGGTGTAGAACTTGGTGAGAACTAAATTAACTTTCAGTAACTCCAGTTCATCCGACTCTTTCGACCAAAAAGAATATTCCAGCACTCAATCAATCTTCCCGCGTTAGTTAAATTGTTCATACTTCAGAGCAAGGAATAAGCGAATGCAAATACAACGCTAATCTTGGCAACACTGAAACTTGTTAATTCAACATGAATGGCATTTAAAAATATCATCCATCATTTAATTCTCACTACGATTCTCTCAAAATGAGCAACGCTCCTTACACATGCCAACTGCACGTGATCGCAGATGTTAGGAGTAAAATCATTTGAGATTTTTCAAATCACTCACTGCTAGATTCAACTACAATGTCGACTGCCGTAGCAAATCCCTCAAATTCTGTTTTCAAAGATAAGGAAAAGCCACAAGAAGTGCGCAAGGCTAATATTTTGGCTGCTCGTGCTGTAGCTGATGCCATTCGTACTTCCCTTGGCCCAAAGGGAATGGACAAGATGGTTCAAACTGCCAAAAAGGAGGTGATTATCACCAATGATGGCCACACTATTCTCAAACATATGGCAGTCATGCATCCGGCGGCGAAGATGCTGGTTGATCTATCCGGTGCACAAGATGCCGAAGCCGGCGACGGCACAACTTCTGTTGTTGTCATTGCTGGTGCTCTACTGGGTGCTGCCGAGCGTTTACTCAACAAGGGTATCCACCCGACAATTATCTCTGAATCGTTTCAGCGTGCTGCTAGACGTGCTGTTGAGGTTCTTCTTGATATGTCAGAGAAAATAGACTTGTCAGATAGAAACACCTTGATCAGAGCCGCCTCAACTTCTTTGAATTCAAAGATTGTTTCACAGTATTCTTCTCTGTTATCACCCATGGCAGTTGATGCTGTTCTTAAGGTGCTTCCCAACCCGGCAACTGCAACAAACGTTGATCTTAACAATATCAAACTTATCAAAAAAGTAGGCGGAACAATCGACGACACAGAGTTTGTGTCTGGTGGTTTAGTACTTACCCAAAATGCCATCAAATCTGCTGGCGGGCCTTCAAGAATGGAGAAGGCTAAAATTGGTCTTATTCAGTTTCAACTGTCTCCTCCTAAACCAGATATTGAAAATTCCGTGGTCGTCAATGATTACAGGCAAATGGATAAGATACTCAAAGAGGAACGGACTTATTTGCTCAATCTCTGCAAACAAATAAAGAAGGCTAAGTGCAATGTCTTGCTGATTCAAAAGTCTATTTTGCGCGACGCAGTCAACGATCTGTCTCTGCACTTCCTGGCCAAGCTAAATATTATGGTTGTCAAAGACATTGAAAGAGACGAAGTTGAATTTATTTCAAAGGCCATTGGATGTACACCAATCGCTGATATAGAATCCTTTACTGAAGATCGTTTGGCAACTGCCGACTTGGTAGAAGAGACGGAATCCTCTGGTTCAACTATCATTAGAATAACCGGTGTCAAAGTTCCTAGCAATGTCTCGAACCTACAGCCAACTGTAAGCATCATTTGCAGAGGTGCCAATGAGCTTATTTTGGACGAGTCAGAACGATCCCTTCATGATGCATTGTGCGTCATTAGATGCCTGGTTAAGGAGCGTGCGCTTATTGCTGGTGGCGGTGCACCAGAAATCGAAGTCTCTAGGACCCTTATGAAGGAGGCTCGTTCTCTTTCCGGAACGGAAGCCTTCTGTTGGAGGGAGTTTGCCGAGGCTCTGGAGGTGATTCCTACGACCCTGGCTGAAAATGCTGGTCTCAACTCTATAGAAGTTGTTACCGATTTAAGAAACAAGCATGAAAATGGTGAGAGAAATGCTGGCGTTTCTGTTAGAAGAGGTGGTGCTACCGATATTCATGCTGAGCATGTGTTACAGCCAGTCTTGGTGTCCACTAGCGCTATAACTTTGGCTGCAGAGACTGTGAAGAGTATTTTGAGAATTGATGACATTGCCTTTAGTAGATAATGTCACTCACCAAGTTTGTTGATTACGAAAAGGCTATTGATCAAATTAACTCCGAAGTCGGCTCGTACCATTGAGTTATGAATCACATTTGAAGTACATTTTTACGCGTGGAAAGCTCTATACCTGTGCAATACATTAATCAGTTGAAAAGAAGTGTACAAAATACTATCGTATTCATAAATATTATTGAAATAAATAATAGTACTGCTAGCAGCACTAATTGATTAACAGCGCAAGGTGACGAGAATTCACCACTTCGTCAAAAACCCTGGCTTATTCTTGACCATATAAATCCCAGATTATGGATCCTTTTTCTCAATTATCGTTTCAAACGTTTTGAGGCTTATGGGAACGTCATTACTGCTCATCACCGGATTACTATCCTCTAACAAATCAAAGGAGCGCACCTTAAGATCGCTGTAGACATGTGAACCACGATCGTATAGCATTAGATCTGCCAAATAGAAACCTTGATCATCAGACAAGTCATCATGACCTTCGCCACTATCTGCTCTCAGAATGCTCATCGAGTCTCTCAACAAACCTTGTATACCTGGCAAATTTTCGCAGGTGCTAGAGCTGGAGAATGTAGCGAATCTCTCAAGAATTCTGTTTCTAAGATTTGAGTCAATGTTTTTATGAATCACAATCATCTTGACGAGAAACAAAATATCAAATTTAGTTTTTGATTCAGAGTCAGCGAGAGTAATCGACTCCATTCTCTCCAACACCTGATTGGGATCTGATGTCATCACGCTGATGCCCTCTTCCTTTGAACACTCAGCAACTGCATCCACAATTTCATACAAGTAATCGCTAATAGCAGTAGAGTCATTGTGAAAGAAAAATACTTTCTCAGTCTCACTCAGCAAAACGCCTTTAAAGTGGTCATCAAGATAGAGTAGTGCATTGCCAAATGACTCTTTGGATACTTGGCTATCGCTCTCTTGTGTCAGTTTCACAGCGTCCAACAACGCTCTCGCTCCTAGTTGAAGGTCCTCAACGCCGATTAAAAACACTTTCAGTACAATGGCAGCAAGATCACTATTCTCACTGAGACGGACAATTTTCAAAATCCTTTCAGGGAGGGTTTCAGAATTGTCTTCATTTTCCGGCAAGATACCGAGAGCATTGTTGAGCACTCGTTGCAAGGAATTCAGCGGTGCGCTTTCCTTTACTAGAACAATTGGAGTTACAACATGGTGGTAGATTTGATCAACGGATACCCTGTCGAGAATTGAAACTAGTGCTCTACTGGCTAAATGCTCAAAAGAATCAAGAAAGCCATAAACAATCAACTTCAAGTAGGATGGCAAATGATTTACCTCGACATTTTTTATCTGCATCTCATAGATAAGAGCACTTACTGGATCCAAGGCTGGGTAGTCACACAATAACTTCAGAGCAATGTCACTATGCAAATTGAGTTTATTATTGACAATCTTTGCTTGAAGAAATAAGTCAATAATTCGCTCAAGACTAAGGCACTCCGTGGAAATAGCGGTAACCAATGTGTTCAATAGATCCTTTTTAGTTTCATCCTCGAAAGCTTCTCTGACCCATTTCCCACTCAGTTCAAGAAACAGTGGTCTGTCAACGTCAGCAAGTTGATACAATACTTTCACAAATTTGCCCTTTTGAGAACAAAGATTGTCCAATGATAAACTAAGCATTTGATTGAATGATTTGTCGCTTCCAAAAACTTCATTGATAATGTTGGGAGTGGAACCCAGATCAGAAACAGGTGACAAGCTAGCCTCAGGAGATTGGATAGGACGTACCGCCATCTCTATCTCACTCTTCAACCCTGGCTCATATTTGATACAAAATTGCACCAGCTTCCAAACACCCTCTGTCATTCTCACCTTGTCTGAAATAAGACCGAACTGATGAACTAACTGTGACGCAATTGAACGATCAATGATGGAAAATATCGAATAGTCAAGCGCTATAGCACTTCCAACAATGTAGAGACAATCAAAGGAAGTAATGTGAGGTAACATGATCTTGATAATGTAGAGAAGAGCGCGATAGTCTTCACAGAGGGAGGTTAACAAATTTCTGATGATTGAAAACTCAGTGGATGAAACTTGCTGACTTTTGCCTTGATCAGTATTCAGTCTCAATCTTGCTTCAAAAGAGTTTACAATTTTATTAGCCAGTGAAACCTTGTGTTTCTTCAATAAATTGAAAGTAGGCACCTCAACCATCAAACTTTGCCCGCAAAAATCTTGAATTATCTTGTCACAAAACTCATTGGCCCGCTGGTACTCGTCCGATTCTCGTTTTTCGTCTGCTAATAGCTCATTATTAGAACTAAGAAGCATACAACCCGGCATGTTTGGTAGGTTATGCAATATTGCCAGTTGCACTTTACTAGCGTTAGAAGAAGCTGTGGTGAAGAGTAAACCAGATGAAATGATCCACCTGAAATAGAGAAACGGTTCGAATATGTTGCGCTCAAACAGTTCAAACACCAAGTCATTAACACGACTCAGCTTGTATGAAGAATTCAGGCCCATCAAAAATGTCTGCAAAGACCTCGATACTGGAACGTTCATTGCAGAGCTTAGAATTTCAGAGAGTTCGCCGACAAGATAAACTTTCTCCATACTGCCCGACAAGGACCAATCAAAAACCACATGTAAAATATTGTCCACTTCATCATCGCTAGTGGCCATTGCTTTGAGCTGAGCTGGCAGTGACTGGTCAAATAAGTCAGCATAGGGAGCAACTAAAGAAGATAGCAAGCCAACAATCTTGAATTTGGGATTCTTTTCTCTTCTGCATTTTGAATCAGCAGTGAGAGACTCATTACGATCTTGTATTGTGTTGAATTTTGGTGTTGCTCCAACAACTCGACAAAGGAATGATCCAAATCTGTGCCAATAGAGTGGAATGACAAACGATTCCGAATTTGTTTCAAATAGCTGCTCAATACACTGGACAATGCCGTACTTGCGATCAAAGAGCTCATTATTCTTCGACAGCTGCTCCAGTAAGGCCAATGCCAAACCCTGTGAAAGTGACTTTGAGGATTCAAATTTTGACCAAAACATTTTGACAAGCACTAGCGCTATTGGAACTTTTTCAAAGTCCACTGATCTTAAAAATCTGATTGTCCAGCTCAGGAAAAACGCGCGATCAATAATGTGCTCATACATCAAATGAGCACAAAGATGTGACATATACTTGAAGTTTTCTCTCCAGGACTTCTTATCTGAATCATTTAGGGCAATGTACTCAAGGTATTCTGTGACCTGTTCTGTCCACTCTTGTAGCCAGAGTGATTCTGGAGACTGTGATTGTTCTTCCTGTGGTGACTGATTCTGCTGTGGTGATGATTGGTGGGTGATTAGGAGTGAGGAAGAGGAGAAGCCACCTCTTCTTTTCAAACCCCGCAGCTCGTTTGCTCCTACACACCGTGCAAACCAAATTGCTCTTGACAATGGAATTTTCTTCGCACAGCACTGCTCAAGAAGACTTCTATTTCTCAGCCCGTGAGGAATGGTTCGTGAGAGCTTTCTCAAGGGTACCTGTTTATTGGCCAAATCTTTCAGCCATGCTTCTCGTTTTTGATCAGTAAGTGTCACCCGTGGAGGAGGTTTGAATGACGAGTCAATTTGTATCCTACAATTGAAATCGTACTTTTCCATCGTCCGTCCCAGGAAATACGACAGGGCCCGCAAATTAGCTCGCTGCTTAAATAATGGCAAAACCCACAAACAAGCAGACTTCGATTCTGAGCTCAAAACTGGAGTCGAGCTGTAGCCCTTGTGTAGATGCTTGAGCATGACTTCATCGTCCAAAGGTGAGGGTTTGTAAGGATCAAAATCAGGAAATGCAGAGTTTTTGTCTGGTGTCAAGGGGTAGACATATGGTGGAGGCAATAGCACATATCGTTCGACGTCTTCACTGTCATTTGCTTTGACATTTGATCTAGTGCGTGCATTACCGCTGCCAAACCTGCTCGCACCTCCGCCTATCAGCGAGCGCTTCATGTTGAGTTGTAAGCGTGGTGAACAGTGCTCAGAAGCTTGATTGTTGGTATATATTTCACTATATTATGCAGGTGAGTAGGAATTAGCCACCCTAGTCCGGATATTATGTTTTATAAGAAATCTCACTTTCACCCGCCTTGATTATTCACTGTCCCAACCCGAAAAACACTCACCACCTGCATCATATAATCTCAATGATGTCAGCGGTCAGGGGATCGGGGGAGATGAGCTGGTGACAAATGGTAAGCCGTGCTGAAGTCTGTGAAATGTTTTGTTAAACCATGATCAAAAGTGCACACTGATATGCACGTTTCTTTTGGCTGAAATTTTCAACCTTCAATGGACAATTTCTGGCCCGCCCATCAAACTGGGGGGGTCAAATTGCCCAGACCTAAATGAACCTTGGTTGTGGTAGCTTCTAACGGAGTCAAATGGGGTCAGCTGAAAACAGAAGGAGTGCGGATGAGGGTTTTTGCAAATTCTTATTTCTATTTTCTGCTTTGGTAGCATTATTTTGGCAGGTTTTGCAATGCCCGTTCCTGCCGTCACAGCATCTAACTAGCTCCCGTCCAGCTAACAGCATGCCTGGGCTGCAGCGTGCTGTGATTTCTTACTCAAATAGGATAATTCCCGCACCATTATCTGTAATTTAACCAACGCTGCTGTAAGAGAAGAGAGCTCTGCGTTTTCGGCCCGCCATGGGGCCATACCTTTCTTTGTACCGTAAGTTATTTGCAGATCCTGAAACGCGTGGCCAAATCTGACATACAATAAATAAATAAATAAATGATATGTAAAATGCTCATGAGTCGCCTCGACAGGCTCAACTCAATTCCTTTACTTGTCTAGTAACTGCCTCCAATTCTTCCGGAGCCGCTCTTTCCCTCTCAACAAGGAATAAGAGCAAAAAGTAATCGTCTTGGAACTGCTTTGTGCTCCGATAGCCATAATTTACAACCTTTTTCCTCATAATTAAATAATTTGCATGGTCAACTGCAAGACCATCAAGCTGTTTAACGATTCCCATTAAAGAATCTTGCCTGCTTCCAAATGCCTTCTTTTTGATTGCCATCAATCGTTCCTGCGTCTCAAACAGCTTGTTTTCCTGTGAAGATATGAGCTTTTGCAAATGCTCGCGTTTTTTGCCCTCATCGGCATCAGAATGAGTAATAGGCATATCAGCTAACTTTCTAACCAGCTGAGCACCGCCTTTCACATGTCGTTTCAAAACCCAATATTTTGCAGCATCTTTGACTAATCCCCGTTTAACACCAACTGGAGCTAGTCGATTAGCAATCTGATCAATGACGGTCTTCGGGACAAGTGCAATTCCTTGACTAGTCTTCCAAGGAGTCTTGGCAACGCTGTTTGCAACCTGGTGTCTCTCGTTGCTTGTGTTCCATGTACTACCATGGGCACCATTGGCAAGTCCAAAATCACCATTTAGATGGTTTTGTGATTTGACGTGATCCAAATACATCCTAGCGAAATGCTCTTTCGACTCTGAAAAGATAGGCTCAAGCGCATGGTTGGGTGGGTTATGTTTATCACAATAACACACCAAATTTGCTGCATCCGCCAATGCCGCTTGAAACCCACCAGCAAGCTTCATCATCAGCCCAGCCCGTCTAGCACATGTAACGTGAAATGCTTGAAAGCACGACGGTTCGACACATTGAATGCATGCACCGATCCGAATCTTACACAAATAGCATTTCAAATTCCATCGCGAACGAGGAATGGCATCAATTCCACAAATTGGTTCCATCAATATATTGTTTGAAAAGTACGTCTCTGGAATCCAGAGCGCGCAAATGACATGCGCCCATGAGGCAGGGCCTGAGTCTGTCATTTTCATAGCACCTGCCTTGTTTGGGCAGAGCACACATGCATTTGAACATTTTCGTGACAGCCGGCATTGGCGACATAACCACTGACCTTCGGGAATAAATGGAACTCCGTAACATTCTTGATGAACACCAATATCACAGCCGTCACAAAAAACAATAGAATTTGAGTTATCGCAATCCGCCTCCCCACAAATACAACAGGCATCTTCACTGATACCATCCAACAGATTGAGCGCTTGTCTTTCGAGAGACTTGATTGCCGGCGGCATTCGTCGTTGCAGCACAAACATTGCAACCTCAATGAGTGTAAGCACAACTTCCCAGAGTTCTTCAGACACAGACAAACCATGCCGCTTATTGTATGCCCTCAAATAAAGATAGTCCGACCTATCCAAGTCGTACTCATTTCCGCGAATGTCAAGATCTTTTGACGACGTCTGCTGTAAATATTCTGGTTCATTGAGCGCTTTGCGCGCAACAGGCAAATTTTGAGAAACTGGGCGAAATGATGCTTGCTTCAGATTGGATATCACAGGCTTTGCTTTGTGCTTCTCTAAATAGTCATCTTCTGGATCATGTACAAAAAACAATTCAAGTTTCGAGGTCTTACTCAGGTCTGGGTATGCCTTACTAAAGGGTATTTCCTCACGAGGGTTTTCATCGGAGATCATTTCACCACTCGTCTTCCAGCCACCCAAAAACTAGGTGGTTAATTTTCTGATATCTCTGAAGCCTTCAGGCTCTATTAGAATGGACCAGCACCAGTGAATTGAGTTGCAGTGTTTACAGTTGACAACGCGACATGTCAACCACGGCATTCATGGTATAGCGTGCGGCTGTGACTTCAATGGGCAGCTGGCTGAGTCGAAATGCATGCAGTTTTCATATGCGTTCTGGGACGTTTTCAAATGCAATAGTAATCATTCTGGGCACTTCTTTTCATTCTTCAAGTCGCACTTCTCTCAATAGACTGAGCGTTGCACGCAGCGAGCTACATCAAAAAGAAGCACAACCAGAAAACAGCAAAACGCATTCAAATTAGGAAATTGTCACAAGCTAAATATCACTCTTTCTAACGGCTACGCTCTGAGACTTTTGATAAAAGACGATGGATCGGCCAGGCTCTAAGAAAGGTGGTGGTGGAGTTCTTGGGGAAAATGAGCAAATTCTTCATAGGAAAAACAGACTGAGACAGCTTCAGTTGCAGCAAATCAACCTTGAGAAGGATCCTTATTTCGGCACGACTAGAAATGGTCTTTATGAATGTAAACTGTGTCTCACGGTCCATACAACGGAGGCATCTTATCTATCACATCGGCCTGGACGCAAGCACCAAGAAAACCTGATAAGAAGAGCGGCATTCGAGAATCAGCGAAACAACAAAAAGCTTGGCCAGCGGCAACCAAGCACTCTTGAAAATCAAGGCATTCAAGTTTACCGTGGTCCCAAGATTGGCCGTCCTAATTACAAAATTTCCAAGATCAGAGATCCAGTATCCAGAAAGCTTGGGTTGTTTTTCGAGGTGAAGTGCCCTGATGCTTCGAAAGATCCAATATATAGATGGATGGGTGCATTTGAGCAAAAAATTGAGGAGCCCAACAACAAATTCAAGTATATGGTGATTGCGATCGAGCCCTATGCTACTTGTGCTTTCAAGGTGGAGAATAAACCTGTAGACAAAATCTGGGACTATTTTGACAGGGATGAAATGACCTACTATCTGCAAGTTATGTTCGAGTGAGCAGAGCAATGTGCTCATGTAGGCTCGGTTGTACAGGTGCAGAGTGTTGTTTTCAGCATGCTATATTGATAAATATGGGCCGTGTTCTAAGAGGATGCTACGTATCTACTTACATGGCTAAGGATGAAAAAATTTGTTGCAATTCGCTATTGTTTAGTCGGCTTGTTTAGTCGGCATGTCTCGCGATACTGGTTTCCTACTCATGAGAGACAATAACACTGGATCTTCACCTTCCTTCACTGGAAATTCCAGTGGTTTGACACTGTCAAAACCAAAGCGTTTATAAATCGCAGTATTGATTGTGCTACTGGATTCCAAGTAACACATCTTGCCTTCCTTGTCAGCGATTTCAAGAATCGGATCGATCAGTTTTCTTGCGTACCCTTTTCCACGGGCAGACGGGGCGGTGCAAATGTATACAAGATACCAGGAGTCGGTGTCATGTTCCTTCAAAATGTCCGTCTTGTTATGGTGAAGAGCAGGCATAAAGATGTCAAAGAACCTATGTCTTCCTATTGGTCCTAGCTTGTAATACAACCTCCACATTCCAGATCTAAGCATATCCCAGTTGTAGATATCACAGCCAGGAGGAAGCCAAAGTGCCAAACCCTCGTAGTTTTCACCAATGGTATACACTTCTCCTTTGAGAAGATGAGCATATAAGACGTACTCATACATGTCTATCGTTGCTTGTCGAGCCTGTTCATCGGTTAAGTTATCACATTTTGTGAAATAGAGAGTGATGTTCTCATTCATAAAAATTTCTGCCATCACAGCAGCTGCAGCCTTGTATTCGCTGAATTCGACACGTCTGTAGTTACTCATGGTGCAGTGATGTAGAGTGTCTATTTGCTATGCGGTATTGTTTCCTTACAGGCCAAATGTCTATCTCAGAGGACGTCTATATGGATGATTCTGTTGATTTATGAATTCCACCTCATTTGTTCCACAATCCACCATAGTCTTTATAAAGCCTGGGGCTTGTCAATGAGATAGCCGCAGCTTTGGCCCAATCAAGGAATCGTATGCGATAAATTTCTGAAATTGCATAAAGCTTGTTTTTCTACCCCATGGATAGAATTCTCAGATCCGGCCATTTGCATAGTTGGCTCACCAGATTCGTTGCAGGTTTCTGATCAGAATGAGACCGAAATGCGTTATCTTACTGTGGTGTCAAGGCTTCGTTTCCCCAGGTTAGACCATGTGGCAAGCCATCTGCACTAGATGCAGTTGTTCCAAAACAGAAAATTGCACAGAGGCGATAGGATTTTTTGGAGAAATTTTGATTTTTTATAAGACATTCTTCGATGCGCACGCGGTAACTAGAAGCGCAAAATGCATAAAATTTTACTCGCTAGTATTGCCGTTATTTCCCATGACGACAGCAGCATCGAGCGCCCAGGAATATTAAGTGCTACACAAGGTACATGGCTATAGAGAAGATACCCACACCGATAATAGACATTGTGAAATAACTAAACATGAAACGTAGACTATTAGCATCATTAAATTCACCTAACCGCCACAGAAAAAGACCTGTGTCCATCTAAATCCCACGGTAGAACACAATTTGCTATTGCTGAAAATCCGAAAAGGAATTGCCCACTGTTGACACCACCTTCAATTAACACGAATACTGAAGTTGCATCTTTTCAACTTGAGCAAACTTCTAAGATGGTGTCTCTTGCGAAATGGAAACAGCCAAGCAACTTCCGTGTTATTCCGGAGGGCAGGAGATCACAGTTTGACGAAAATTTGTCTGCCCAAACGTTGCTTGATAGCAAAGCATACTATGGCGCTGCCATCAAAGTGGTACATGAACTGCAACACATTCCTGATGACAATTATGAGCTGATTGTTAACTTATGGATTGTCAGGTATAGGGCGTTGCTTATGCTGAAATTGAATGGAACAGCGGTAGATGAATTGTCTCACCTTGGAGATTTGAGCAAATACAGGCTGGAAGATGGAACCAACTTTATTCCTTGGGAGTTTCGAGTGCTGGTTGCGTGCACTGCATACTCTTCCTTGACGGATAAGATCACTCGTCTTTATGGTCTGGTAAGGGAATGTAGAGAAAGAGCAGCTAGTGGAGACGAGATTTGGCTCACTCGTCTCAGCGACCTCGGTGTTCAAATTGGGCTTGTATTGATTGGTGCGAAAGATTATCCTTCTGCCATTGAACACTTTACCCGACTCAATAACACTCAGTCGTCATTCTGGCTTGCGGTGGTGTACTTTTTACTGGGTGATACGTATACCAGCCGCGAGTGGTTCGCGAGAGCTGGAGTCGACAATGACAAGTTTGCCTGTGCTCTTTGTTCACTTGCTGAAGGTGATTACGAGGCTGCAAGGGAGATGCTAACGGCGAGTGAAGTAGACTCAGTCTCCACCAGCAACAATTTGGCGATTGCCTACTTGTATGAAGGAAATCCGCAGAGCGCAATCTCTATTTTGGAATCTCTTGCTATGGATAAGGATAGCGTTGCCGCTTTGAATTTGACCACCTTGTATAACTTGAGGGAGGTGAGCCCGGGTGTTGCAAGTGCGTAATTGAACAATCACAAAAGATCATCGTTCAGCAATCGCTGATATGATTATTTATTCATTTATTTATTGAAGGAGTAATTTGTAGCTAAACAAGACAATCTACAAACTGCTTGAAAGTCTCACGCAGTGACCTTCCTTTACCGCAAGACTCGAATCTCTTCGTCAAAGTTGACCCAGCTGAAAGAGAGGAGCTATTTCCATCTTTACTTCCACTTTGAGATCATAAGGTGTATGCTAAATTTAACTGGCGCTCCGGCTGCGCTCCGGCTGCCCTCTTTACAAAGAACGACCGGCCCCCAATCCCCAACTGTCTGTCTTGGCTGCCTTGCCGGCGACGGACAAACTTGTGTTTCCGAGAAGCCGCTTTTGTGTACGTTTGCAACCTTGCAGATTAGCCGAGGTCCAACAGACACGGATTTATATAGACCGTTGGACGCATTTTCGGCAAAACTCGCCCGTGACAAAAAATGTTTTTACTACCAACTGGAGTTGTGAGGTCGTTTACTCATGTTACAGAGTCAAAACTGCCGTTGAACCTTCCTACCAAGAAGGACCCATCCAGTAGCACTACCTTAGCCGAGCTCATCAAGGAAAATGTCCCAGCTTTGAACGAGGGCTCGATGGGCTGGTTGGATCCTCGTTTGTTCAACGGCCATTTGCAAACCGTCTACTCGGCGAGAAAAGACCCTTTGAATCTAATTTGGTATGCCCGCCGCTTGGTCAGATTTAAAGACGATGCTACCATCTCTGCTGACTACTGTGTGCCGGCTCCAGAATCACCAGAAGTGTTTGCGGAGCAACTGAAGTACATCCCAGAGGGTGCCAACAAGAGATGCCCAATCCGTACTCGTTACCTTAAAGATGATGAGATTGCCCAGCTGCATCCTGTTGAGGCTGACGGCGGTGCTTCTGCTAAGCCGTTGGTCATTGCACTCCATGGAATGACCGGTGGCTCTCACGAGGCATATGTGAGAGCTGTTGTAGCTGAGCTCGTCTCTCCTGCTTACGGATTTGAATGTGTGGTTCTCAATTCGAGAGGCTGCAACCAAACCAAGCTCACCTCCAAACAGCTCTTTTGTGCATTAATGACAGACGACATTCGTAGATTCATCAAACTCGTGCGAAGAACTCAACCAAAGCGCAGAATCTATGCTATGGGCTTTTCTCTTGGTGCTGCCATTCTGGCAAACTACATTGCACAAGAGGGTCAGGATGACAAGGATTCTCAGCTGGACGCTGCTTGCATTGTTTCGTGTCCGTGGGACTTGGCCCACGATTCTTACTATCTGAGTAGTTCAGTCATGGGTGAGAATCTCTACCATCCACAGATGACCAAAAACCTTCTGCGACTTCTCGAAAGACACGATGACATACTCAAAGATGATCCCGTATTTGCAAACTGGCGAGAAAGATCAAAGGGCATCAGACACATTTATGAATTTGATAACCTTTTCACTGGCCCTGCGTTTGGCTTCAATACGGCATTTGAGTATTACCGCGCCGGATCTCCAAACTTGCGTGTTATCCACACAAAGACACCAGCACTTATCTTACATTCTTTGGATGACCCTGTGGCTGATGCTGGTTGTATCCCATATCCCGAAATTGCCAAGAACCCCTTCTTGTTTTGCGCAACAACGGACGGTGGTGGCCATCTTGGGTGGTTCACGCCAAATGGCCAAAGGTGGAATTCAAAACCAATTGCAGACTTTTTCAAAGCTTACAATGACAACATTTCTCCGGATAGATCTTTGATCAACCATGACTTCAAGTTGGTGCCCTCTGTATATAAAGATGGCAAGCTTGTATTGCGTACTCCTGATCTCGAGGAAGATTGAGCGCAAAAACAAAATATAGAATGATAGACTAGATAATTATCTATTAATGCTTACGTGTTATATTAATGCTCTCTTAGCGACCCGGAACGCACCTTTAAGCATAAATGACTTGAAAACTTTCAGGTCTATCATAGCTAGGAATGCGGACGACATTGGGGCGCTGCTCAATTTGATGAATAGAGGCAGGCGGATAGCTGCTTTCGTAGCTATGCTCAGTAATGGTAGAGTCATGAGCTCCATGAGTTGGTCTCGTCCACGGGTATTCCAAATTAAGTGCAAGAGCAGCTTCTTGAGAAGTGCTGCTCCTATGGGACTTTCCGGAACGATTCCTTTTGTGATTGCGCCCTCCTCTTTTGAGCGAGGGAGTGGGTGAAACCGAAGGTGCGCGGTGAACTTCTGACTCCTCGACAGAACGCCTTGAACTACCTGAATAACGAGAATCTGCCGACTCGCTGTGCTGGTGTTTTGATGATGTCGAACGTGCTTGCCAACTAGAAGAGTACATCGAGTCTTTTCGCATAAGATCATCGAATCCTTTGAAAATGCTGTTTGCAAACTCGCTACTCAACGACCCGTCTTCTTCTCCTTCATCTTCCTCATCTGTTTTGGGCAATGGCGAAGATTGTCTCACTGGTAATAGCGGTAATGGTCTTCTTTGATCTGAGGAAACTACTCTTCTGCGAGGTCCTGCCATCCATGCTGACTCTTTTCCAACCTCACCATAATCCGAGTCACTCGTAGGAATAGCCAATGATGTTACTCGGTCAACATTACGATCCTCAGTCAAAGACTTTCTAATTGCCTCAATTCTGGTCTTTCTATTTGATAGGTTTTGCGCCTGTTGATTCAAATTGAAAGGTACGGAGTTTGAAAGATTGAGTTGCTTAGTTGGTGCAGAATAGTCATAGGGCTTGCTGTGCTGCTGATACTTTTGATGATCATGATGCTCAGAAGAGTTCCGGGCAGGTGAATAATTTGACGAACCGTATTCTGACTGGTAATCGTCGTCAAATTCATTGGAGGTATGAGAGGAATTCGAGGAAGTCCTCGATAAATCATCTCCCAGGTACGACGATAAATCAGAACCACTTGATCGGTGCTTTTGCCATGCCATTTCTTCTTGCTGCTCCCATTCTTGCATTTCTTCTCTGAGAACAACGCGAACAGCAATTGCACGCCTCAAGTACGTTGACCAAGTTTGAACAAACTCTAATGCAGCATCAATTTCATCCTGATTGTCAATTTTCAAAGTAGTCTTCCTACGGATCAGCTGCCTAGTAGTACTTCTACGCTTGATTGGAGAAGAACTATCGGACTGCTCCGAGTTTTGCTCAGATTGCTCAGATGGATCAACTTGCCATTCCGCATCAGAATTGTTGACGCCAAAGGCCTGAGATCGTTTGAGAAGAGCATTCTTGGAAAGACTGTTTTTTCTGTCTTTCAAAAGATTTTTGTATTTCTTTCTGCTTTCTTGAAGAGTTAAAAAGGTCGAATCAGATGAATCTTTGGCTAAAAGACGCTCAACCTTGTCAAGTTGCTGTCTTTCTTGCTGATGCGAATTATAGTCGTCATCGTAGTCTTCATAAATAGGTATTTCCTTGACTTTTGGCTTGCGTGTCATCACTTCAACACTTTTGATACCATACTGGGTATTTGGCCGTTCCACAGTGAAGGACAAGTTTCTGCTGAGCTGTGCCTTTGTGAAATACAAGGTGACTTTTGCAGATTTTTGCTTTATACGGCGCCAAAGATTTGCAAAAAATTGTGGCTTGCGATTCACTGCAGAAGTTCTCCTGGGGATGAGAAGACGAGGGGGATAATATGGTGAGTTTCCAGATGTCGTGGGCTTACTACGTAAAGATCGCAAAGACTTTTGGCGATCGAGATGACTGTAGTAGTCCTCACGGTAAGTATCCCGATTGCCAGATGGATTCTGAAAATGGTCCTTATTTTGGTTATTGGTCCGAGTACCACTGTTGGATGCCACAGAACCACTAGATCTTCTGATAGCACCTGAACGTCTAATAGATGAAGCTGTGGCGGTAGATCTAACTGTCCCAGACCTCTCAATAAAAGGGGCTCGCCTGACAGTAGTTTGTCGGCGCAACAACGAGGAGAGCCGTTTTTTGTTGTACTGAAGCACTTTTTTCTTTCGTTCAGAATCAGATGAATCGCCGGGAGCGCTTTCTAGTTGAGAGTTTTTTATTGGAACTGTCGCAATCGGCCTGGAGGGTTTTCGATGAGGTTCTAATGGTTCCACAGAGGCAATTGGAGCAGAGATCATTGGTCTCTTAGCTCTGGGTTTACGTCCGCTGACATTAATCTCTCTGAAAACCATCGGATTTAGCGATGCGATGAGATGGAGGAGCTCTTATTGAAATAGTGTGTGTAAAAGTGCAAACGTCAAAAAAAGTTGGATTGAAATTGGAGGTGCTATTGAAAAAAAAAGCCAAATATTTGAGCTACAATCTGGAAATGCATTTACTTATATCTAGCGTGGCTGGCTAATGGTGTTAACGCATGTTGAGCCCTGGTGGTGCAGAACAGAAAATCTGGTGGTTGGGCAAGCACCTCGGAAATAGGAAGGGTCTGGGCAGCAAACGGGCAATAAACTTTCGTTGCTCTGCATGTCAATAAGTCAGTTCGAATATAATAAAGTCATACCGAGTCTCTATTTACAGCATAGTCATTTCCTTATTTTTTCGTTTTTACCTTATTATCATTGTCAGTTGTTTCTGCGACTGGATCTCTCCATGAGATCAGATCGAGACAGAAGCTGCCGGTCCCACCAGGACCCACCAGGACCCACAACTGTTCAGCTCCCTCACTTTCATCTGCCTGAGCTGACACCTAATTTAGGTGCAGGCTCATGCATGTTGTTACATAGCCAGGCGAGAGGTCTTTCCAAAACGTACATGAGCACCTCACAAATGTTCATGCTGTACCTGCCATCTATTTCGTTCCTGGCTGCAATTCCCTCTTCTGGCTAATTCTTCTCCCCTTTCTACAAATGTATGTAGCAGACTATGCTAGACGGGCATAGGCAATATCCAGCGATATTGCTTAATTTCTCAGAAACATTGCCTACATTAACAAGGAAGATGCAAATTCACGAGGCTTAGACTGTCCACAAAATTTATCTCCATGATAACTACTGATTACAAAAATTCCCCAATTTACCCGCCTCTTGTGTTTAAAGTTATGTTTAAGGTTTGTGATCGACAATGCACATAAACTCATGACGTATCTCACTGTGGCAATGCTCTGCACGAATTTCGCAAGCAAGCCACTCAACTCCTCTCGGCTATCTACTCGTCCTTGCAGCTCTCGAGAAATTCGTTCGTCATCGTTTTATCTGTTGTGAAAGTTTCTACAGATAAACTCCATAGATTTTTTCGATCCCGTCTGTCAACTCCTCCGCTACCACTCTCAGCTTCAGTCGAAGGTGATCTTGTAGCTGGTGGCACAACTGCATTTACCCCTGACTCTGGGACACGTTTGCGACTCCCAATAATAGGGTTTTCATGTTGACGAGAAGAAGGATTTGCTGGTGCTAGGTCAATTGTCCTTGGAGATGTGACTTTTAGACTTTCGAACTTTAGACGGTTAGGGACCTGGAGATCTGATGACAATTGGCTACCAAAGTTGGTACTCCCAAAATTGGGGTCTGTCTTTGTCTTTCTCCTAAGAGGTTTATCATCCCTGCTGTTTGTTCTCTCATCCTTGGTATTTTCCATGAGTGTGGTGAACACATTTCGTAAATAAAACGCAGACTTTTTGAACGACCTAATCATGGTATCGTAGTCGACATATTGAAGTCCAAACCTTACTCTCTTTCCTTCGCGCCATTCTATATTGTCCATAGCACTCCATGAAATAGCACCTGTGATGTTTACTCTATAGTCGTTGACCAGTTCAACAATTTTTTCAATATACGTCTGATAATAAAATATTCTTGCGTCATCGACACGAGCATTGGTCAGCCCAGAGTCATCCTCATGTTGAACAGAAACTCCGTATTCCATAACCATGACTTCTTTAGGTGCATAACGATTCCAAACCCATAAGATACCATCCCGAAACTGATCGGGAGTAGTCATAAGCCAGCCTACAGCTTCATCTGCCTTTGAGCCTAACTGCCACCCTGAAAGCAATGAATCTGACAGTGAAACACATTCTGGGTATTCAGGATCTGACACATTATTCACACAGGATTTGAATTCGGGATTCCATCCTGCGACTGTACCAGTATAAATATCCAAGGCGTAGAAATCAGTTGACCCTTTAATTAATTCTTTTTCATCATCTGAAAATACTGGCAAAACATTTTGCGGCAAAATGGTTCTCAGCTGCTGAGGGTAATCACCAAAATAAACTGGATCACCAAACCATCCTCCGTCAAACACCATTTGACGTTCACTGGCATCTCGATCATTTGAACTTGGCGATGACGGAACTACAAACGCGAAAGTATCAATGAAAGAGATTTTCTTGCCGGGGTGTGTTT
This sequence comes from Limtongella incommunis, assembly GCA_003706695.3. NCBI lineage: Eukaryota > Fungi > Ascomycota > Dipodascomycetes > Dipodascales > Trichomonascaceae > Limtongella > Limtongella incommunis. The sequence continues at coordinate 55,711 of PPME03000002.1, forward strand.
TGCCGAATTTAGTCCTGAATAGTTTTGCCACTCTTGCATGAGCAAGTAGTGCATGATGTCCACAATGATACTTTCTTTGCAAGCGATTAAGGCCAAATGTTGGAAATAAGCTGTCCGACACACCATCTGTCGGCCAATCTGCATAATCTTGGCAAAAAATTTCGGGTTCGTTGTATGAAAACCAAATATCTACCTTAGACCCTAAAGCTCCAAAGACGATTTCGGCATAGTTGACAAAATCGTCTATTATCTGCTTGTTGAGCCAACCACCGTATTTTAATTGTAGCTCATACGGAGTGTCCCAGTGGAACAAAGTGACAATTGGTTTAATGCCCAGCGAACGTAAGTAGTCTATCTCATCAACATAGTGCTGCAGACCCTTATAATTGATAGCACCCGATCCAAAAGGCAAGATTCTAGACCAGGAAATTGTCATTGAATAGTAGGGGACTCCCAGAGCCTTCAGTCGCTGAGCGTCGACCTTGTGAAGATAGTAATGACTGCATGCCACGTCGAACGTTGAATTGTCTTTGATAAATCCAGGAATTTTATGGGACAAGACATCCCAGACTGATGGACCTCTCCCATCCTCTTTTGCAGCCCCTTCAATTTGTGTTGCTGAAGTCGCCAGACCCCAAATGAAGTTGGAAGGCAGCCTTCTTGTGGTTTGGTGAATGGTCGGAAGGTTCGGAGGATCTTTGAGTATTTGATCTTTTCTAAATTCATTAGCTTCAAAACCTCGGTAAAGAGATTCTTCCACTTCAATACCGTGCCAGATATCATAACTAGGGTCAACCATATCAGGTATAAATTCCTGAAAATGATTATCGTTTTCTGTATGAAAATCCCTAAAGAAATCTTCACTTTCTAGTACACTATCCTCATTCTGGTCTTGGTAGTTTTCTCCTTCAAACCCAAGCCCATCATCTGAATTTTGAAACGAAATTGGTAACTTGAGTTCCGCAAAAGGATCAACTATTGCACTCAAGGAGGGTCCTCCAGTAACTGATCTTGAATCATCCACTGTAGCTTTCGAAGAAGCTTTCAAGTCCTCATTTGTGAGAGTATTTATACTCAACGATAGACTAATACTGGGAAGTGCCATCTTCTTTGTGCCATAGATATTGGACACTTTCAAACTGCTCTCTACTAGACGAGAACTGTTAGTGTGATTTGCATGATAATTGTAGAGATTGGCGGTTTTTGCTTTCTTGAATGAGCTGGCAAGTTCTAAAGGGACATGATCATCTTTTGCTAATTTTGGTGGATCTACTATAACAGGAACACTGGTACTTTCTATTCTCGTCCATGTTGAAGCTTTTTGACTTGGAAGGAATGTTGAGTCTATGAAATTAGTTGCGTCAGAAGTGACAGATGTACTTCTATTACTAGGCACTTTCCAGGTGAGAATGCTAGAAGTTGAGGATCGACGAATCAGCAAATGAGATGTCTCAACTGAAATGCTGGTAAATCCTGCTGTTGGTGTCGCGGACACACTTGGCGCCAATGAGCTAGCCATATCTATACTGTTAGCATAATTAGCAAAAGCAGACTTCGCATAAAATGTCCAACAAATGAAGCACAAACATACAATCCTCATTTCTGTTAGAAAAGACAAATAAAAGTTTGAGCAAGACCAGAAATGACAAGTGTGGATACCAAGAATCGATTAAGTGTCATTCTTCATAAATAAATTCAACATTTCATATTCGCAAAATTTTTCCCTCAGGCTGCCAAGCTGATTCTTGTCACCACGTCAAGCAGCACCACTTCTTCACTTGACCCATCTACAAGCCGCTTGTCTGCTTCTGATAGAATATCTGAAATGCTGTCTTTTTTTGAACTAGTCAGAGTTTCATCACGTAAAAGGCGATCATGAAGCTGATCCAGCAAATTCGTGGCACTCCAACCCTCTTGAACTAAAAGCTTGATCGCAGCACGAATAGGCTTAATGTGAGTTTGTTTTGTTGCAGCAACGACAGTATCAACCCTGTCGGATGGAATTGTTCCCGAAACTTCATCTATCACTTCGGGTGTCACTTTGAGATTGAACTTTGAAGTTGACTGAAGGAGGGTTATGGCTCTTCTCAGATCACCTTCGGAACATTTCAGCAGTTTCACGAGAGAATCATCGTCAACGTTGACTTCTTCTTCTGCAGCAATATGCTTTATGCGCTCGAGTGAATTAGTTTCATCTAACGGAACAAATCTAAACTTGGAGCAACGAGAAGCCAACGGGTCAATGATTCGCGTTACATAATTGCAGATCAAGCAAAACCTGGTGATTTTGGAATAGTTTTCCATGGTTCTTCTCAATGCCGATTGGGCATCTGCGGTCATGGAGTCAGCTTCATCTAAAATGACAATTTTATAGGGAGGACATGGATAATTTTTCAGATCAGAATCTGAGGGTTTCGAAATGCTCAACTGGGCGAATTGCTTGACTTTTTCGCGGACAATTGAAATTCCGCGCTCGTCCGAAGCATTGAGTTCCAGTACACGAGATTTGAACAAATCTGGGCCGTACAAATCCTTTGCCAAAGCCAAGATTGTAGATGTTTTTCCCGTTCCTGGAGGACCATAAAACAGCATGTGCGGCAAGTTGGCCTGGCCTAGCGACCTTTTGATAATGTTAATTGTGTGATCTTGAGCAGTGACTTCATCGAGGCTTTTTGGCCGATACTTCTCAACCCAAGGGATGCTATTTGCATCTTGTACTGAAGGCATTTTCGCGGTTTTTCAAAGGTTGCGACTTTGATGTATTCGTCTACGCGTCGTTTGGATCGTTAGAAATACAGCCGTGCTAGCATGATGGTAGCGTTGAATGGCAAACCGAGCAAAATATCAGGCGTTCATTATTCGAAACAGGAATATTAGTAGTGGAAGCGTTAATTGGCGATGCCATATGGGCTACTATCCTCTAGATTTTTAATATAAACATATATTTAACAAGTATGACAGGAATATACATTTTTACAGCTGTTCATGTCATCGTCTGCATTCGATCTGTTTTTTAGAGGTCATGTTGAGTTTTATTTTGCTATGTAGGCCGTGAAATAACAAGCCTGTTTGTACTTGCAAGTTTAATACTTGATGAGCAGCTTGCCGTGATTCTTACTTGCAAACAAGTCCTGGAATGCAGTTTCACCACTCTTCAGTCCTTCCCTGATATCATACTCCTCAGTTATCTTGCCCTCCTTGTAAAGAGGAACGATAAATTTCAAATATTCGGGGTATTCCTTAAAATGGTGGAACAATGTGAAGCCTCTGATGGAGAGTGATTTAGCAATCAATGCAGAGAGATTTTTGTATGTATGAACACCTCCAGTGTTGTAGACTGAAATAGCACCCACAACAATGACCCTGCCGAACGTTGCCATATTAGCTAATGCAGTGTCGAAAGTATCTCCTCCTACTTGGTCGATAAAAAGGTTGATACCATTAGGGGCATACTCTTTGAGCTTTGCGTCCATATCATCAGTGTTATAATTGATGGTGTGCTTAACTCCTGCCTTTCTAAGAACATCCAACTTTTTGTCAGACGACGAAGAGCCGATAACCGTAGCACCGGCCAAAAGAGCTAATTGACATGCAATCAATCCCACTGCTCCAGCAGCTCCTGAAATGAAAACCACATCGTCTTTCTTGATGTTTCCAAGGGTGTGAACAGCTACGTAAGCGGTAAAACCAGTGACACCAAGTGTACCAAGAAGAACGTAATCGGGGATACCGAGAGGTGGAGCCTTCTTAACAGCCGTAGCCAGCTTGTCGGCTGGAATAGCAACATATTCCGAGATTGCTTGATCTTGCAAGACAACAGTATCACCGACAGCAAACTCCGGCGAGTCGGACTGATAAACCTTACCAGTTGACATTCCCGTCATTGGAGTTCCGGGCACATATGCACCAACATAGGACTTGACCTCCAAGGGACGGAATCTGCCTCTGTAGTATGGGTCAATAGACGAATAGGTCAACTTGACAATAATGCCCTTGTCTGGCAACTCAAGGTCGTATGCATGCTCATCAAACTTGTAATGCTCACCGGGAACTGGGATACCAGTAGCAATCGGTTTGATATAAAGAAGTCTATTGTTAGAGGGAGCCATGTTTATGTGTTTTGGCAATATTCACTGACTTGAGTCCGCCTTTTTATATATGAGATGAGAGGCCATGCTCTTGCTGCAGCTTCCAAATCAGGTACGGAGCCCAAATCATCCCTCAACAGAAGCCCGCCGAAGGTGACAGCCATTAGTAATTGGTACACACGGAGAGGAATTGCCTCTGAGAATGTGGAGCAGTTTTCAGCAGTGGCAGTGCCGTTAGTTGCAATAGCGTGTGCGAATCTGCGTCATTCTCTCCCTACTAGTGCGAAGACCTGACGGCTCGGTAATTTCGGTAACTGGCACACAGTTAGCAAATGGCGTGTGCTTCACATTGCCAGAAGCCTACAAGTCAACGGTTGGCCAACTTGCTCTAATTAATCGTTTAAGATGGCACTTTTTACAAGATGGTATAAAAGCATTCAAAACAAACAATCGGCAGGCTATCAACATGCTACCACTTATGTCCTACAGGAGCAGAAAATTGGCAGAATATGTGGCAAAGTGATTGGTAATCGTGGCACGCGCATGGAATAGTATTTGTTGTAGACTGAATCTCTGCGGACTCTTTTCATTGTTCGGCACTAAACTCTAAATAGATCATCATGCCCTTAACCGTTTCCGGTACGGAGTTTCTCGAGAACACACAAAAATTGTGCAGGCGGTCAACGCTTTTCAGATCCCGGTAAAACTGTTTCCGAGCCGAGATGGAGTAACTCTCCAATTGTTCCATCCGTTGTGACAAAACAGCTTAGTAAAGGCCCGCATACTTCTTTCTATGACATCTAATAGAGTGCTCTGAATATCTGTATGCTCATTAGGTTCAATTTTTTCGAAATATTCCTTTCTCTAATTTTTACTTGCCTCAGCCAGGTTACCCTGAAACGCCGCCATCTCTGCCATCACTTCAAAATTCAATGTCTATTAATTTAACATAACAAATCTAATACTATATTGTATTCAAAGGCTGTTGCAAATCACTATGGCGCTGACACACTGGGTGCTTTCTAGGAGTTATACCCACTAATATATTTCAAGACACACATCACAGCACCAGGTGGATGGTTGTACAGAAATCAACAGACAATATACACCGTCAACTACGCCTGCCTCGTGTTGAGCGTACAAAGGCAAATTCGGACAGCAAAATTGTCGGAAAATATTGTTTATTCTTGATTAAGAATGCGGTTATCCTTAACATTAGAATCATTGCCATTCAAGTTAACGCTAGAGCACACTTAGAGACATAGAATATAACTGTACATTTCCAGAAAAATGGCTTGCCTAAATCCCTTTTCCGCGCTGCGGTATCTGACAGAACGCAGCGACATGCATAATATCGTCACAGAGTGCACGATAATATATCCCACTTCCTGATTTGTGTAGAAATGCAACTCATTTACGACCAATTAAGTAATAACAGAAGGGCGACAGTAAGAAAGTGAAGCAGTGATCAATAGTGAGAAAAAGGCAAGTGATTTCCACCTTTATTATTTGAATTTTGCTGCCATCTCCATCACAAAATTAGCCACTGCCTTCGTCATCGGCTTCATCTCCACCTCTTACCCTATTGAATAGTCCGCCTTGGTAACGCATCATCACATGAACAGGTGACCCCAATATCGACAAGCTGATAACTGTTATTGACAAACACATCTCCTCTCTGCTCAATATGCCGCCAGAGCTACCAGCAAAAGCTATTGAAAGAATCATAAATAATCCACATAGCCTACCTCACATACCTCGATCCCTAAATGGAGTTGTAGCATCAAGTAGCCATCAATTGCAGCGGCGACGATATTCGATTGAAGTTAAAGAATCAAGAAGATCGAGAATGGACACCGCTCTCAGTCGTAGAATTTCTGAGTCTGAACTGCTAGTGCCGGAAATTGCAATCGACGATGTCGATGATGCGAGCATACGTGTTCCAAACAAAACTAACAACGATGCACAACACACAAAATTGTCCCCCCGGTATCGTTTCTCAAAGTTTCCTGGAAGTTCAAATAGGCATCATAATCTCAAAGCAGATCGCAATGGTAATCCATGGCTATCGCAGCCAGTCTGGCATCGAATCATGCGATTAAATTATCGATTATCAAATAGAGAAGATGTTTGGCGACAAGAAAGAAATAATTTTCTGCTGCGACAGCGCCGTGAAAGACAATTTGAAAGAATCAATCAAAGGAGATTTAGCAATTCCTCTTGAAAGATCAATACAACGGCACAAGAAGGGCTCAGAATAGCTAATTTAATAATTTATCGTGGTTCAAAATCGTATTTGAGTAGGTTATTCTCCTATCTTCAATTGAATGTTTTAGCCAATTCTACTATGAGAATTAGCACAAGCTTCATCGTGCCAAAACGCTTAATATAACAGAATAGTTGTCTAAATGCAACACCGTGCGAGCATGGTGGTATCATGGGAGTGGTAATTGATCTGCTCTTGTCATTATCAACAGCAGATTCAAATGTTCGTGGTCGCCAAAATCTTTTGGAATGGTAAAAATTAAGAAATCTCATGCCGCTTTCCTTATTTTTGTTTGCAACGTATGAATATACTTACAGTTCTTCCTTTGTTTTGAATGCATGGTCCAACACATAGCGACTACCCACATGGCAATCCAGAGTCAGTAAGTCCCCCGTTTCAAGTGCCTCCCAGTCCTTAATACCATTGGCACCTTTTCTATTGGCCAGTTTACCAATATGAGCTAGTTCAACGAAGCCCAGGCCATTGTTAATCCTGGGGTGTATACAAGAAGCCCTACCAACAATTAAACCCTCTGAAGTGCCAATATGTGTCACCAACCATTGAGAAAAATCTCCATCGGTTAGCTTGAGATGACTGAGTTCCACTGCGGTTGGTTTGTTTGGAACAACGACGTTACATATTAGAGAGTAATTTTCGGCATTTTTGGATTTTTCAATCCCGGCCAACATTTTGACTCTCTTTTTGCTCATTTTTGCATCGGTGTCAGCATCAATGTAGTCTGGCACGGATGCTGGATCTTGCAATCCAGGTTCATCAGAGGTTGGACCACTGTTGAAATACTCATCCAAAAGGCGATCTGTAAATTGCATCAATTGTATTCGCGAATCGTTATCCAGCAGCAAAGCATTACTGATCACTGGCACTCGCATCAGTTTTAAATTTCCACGTTGCAGCAATAGCGGCACAACCATTCTTAATTCTGTAGTTGGATCAATTATGATGTCAGCAGGAACACAGTCTGTTGAGAAAAGTGGTATCGACACATTTGGGCGGGCAATAGAATAGTGGCAGTAAGTTCTCACCTCTTCCAAGAGCTTCAGATCAAGAACCATAACATTTGTGATATACCGCATGAGCTCATTTCGTCGCAATGTAAGAGGCCTACTCTTGGATTCCGTTCCTACGTTTGAGGAATGGCACTCAAAAACAGCAATCCTTTCTTTATCAATAGCCAGAGTGGCATTGATGAAAGTTAAAGCAGAAGATTTTTCCCAGATTCTATTATCTTCAATAAGAATCAACACCAAAGTGTCACTAGCAGAGGCAGACGCTATACAGAGCTCACAAACGTCATAGTTACTTGTCACATGGGCTACGATCTGCCGGCTTAGCTCTTTCCTCCACAGTGACTGAACCAAATGATCAGTTTTTTTGCTATACAGATGAGGATTAGGTTGTGGTAGATTATACAACGCTTCGATAGAGTAAATGTGAAGTTTCTTGTAATCAGCGTCAGTTAGTGGGAACGTAAAGCTACCAAAAGGGACAGGCTTAGCAGCAAAATTCCATGGCATAGTAAGTCCCGTACAGCCTTTGCAACCTTAAATCAACCCTTATCAATGTCAGAATCCTCGGGTTTATCTTAATTTCGACACCCGCTATCAACTCGATAATTATGTTGGTCGCAAAAAAAGTAGGAAACCAGTTTCGCAGATATTTTTGTATCGGCGCATTTTTGGCGATATAAAGGTAGATTTTTCTGTAATTAAAGCAATGCCTATAAGCGTTTACTGAATACCTGACCTCTACTCAAGGATCCATTGGGCTCAGAAAAGTCCCGATACTGCTCACTCTAGTCAATTGTGATGAGCTACATATACTTACATACTCTTGTTTGATTACAAGGTCTTCTCCTTCAAGTAAATACCGTAATCCTTCTTCAAAGCCTCCAACAAGGGGAAAGCAAATTCAGGGGTGACTGGTGCAAACAAACCTGGCTTGCTGAACTTACCGTCAAGGACAAATTGACAGGCAACAGCACATGGAACGCCAACAAGCTTAGCCATAGCTGAATAGCCACCTGGAACACCGTTCTCAACAAGAGTAGAAGTTCTAGTTTCAGTGGTTCCATCAGCCCACTTGATACCAAACTTGTGCTGAAGCATGACCATATCGCGCTCACCTTCCTCAAATTGCATCTTTTGTTCAAGAGTAGCACAAAGAGTATCAAGAGGATTACCTCTTGGGGTGATCTTATCGTCAGAAAAGAGACCCAACCAAGAGAAGCCGCTAAGGATTCTCGCACCATCTTCTGGGGAAACAAACTTTGTCTTGGAAGAAATGGCGGCTTCGAGGTCAGCCTTCTTAGTAGACGAGATACCGAGAAGCTTAGACAAAGCAACATTCCAAGCAATGGGCTCTTTGAGGTAATCCACTGGTTCATCCGACAAAAATCCAACATCAACAAGCACCTTCACAAACTCTGGGAAACCTTGATATCTCAAAGTACCACGGATAATCTCCTGAGCCTCTGGAATCTCGTAGCGTTCCTTGTATGGTGTTGAGTCACGGTTTGGATAAGCAACAAACGCATAACCTGGGTAGATAAAGTATGGCTTTGCGGTCGTCATGAGATCCTCACCCTTGACGTCAACAATCTTTCCGCCTTGGTAGAATCTGGCAGCATTGCGAAGTGCCAACAAAACACCTCTAGAAGACCACGAAAACTTGTAACCCAATGGATTGTCAGAATCTTCTGGAGCTGGAAGACCACCACAGTAAGAAAGGAAGGATTCAATCTTGCCTCCGGCTTTGTGAACCTCATCAATGGTCTTGACAGCATACAAGTGATCAATACCTGGATCCAAGCCAATTTCGTTGAATACAATGATTCCAGCATCGATGATTTCTTGCTCAAGTTCCTTCATGGCATCAGATGTGTAAGATGTTGTGACCACATTCTTCTTGGCCTTGATAGCAGACTTAATGACGGCTGCATGGTAGGTATAAGGAATGAGAGAAATAATAAGGTCATGCTTAGCAACTTCAGCGTCAAGAGCAGCGGTGTTCTCAACGTCCAAGGAAATAGAGGAAGCGTTGCTGCCAGCAAGGTGTTGGGCTTTTTCAAGAGTTCTACAAGCAACAGTAACCTTGACATTCTTGTCGGCTGAGAGGACATCGACAGTTGGCTTGGCAACAAAGCCAGATCCGAGTAACAAAACTGATTTAACCATTTTTTAAGTTTCTTTGGGTGAGGTGGTTGTGTGAAAAATTGGATTCTGCAGCCGATGACTGAAATTTCACTCCATTGTTCTAGATGTGTCGGAAAAATGTCCAAAAGTCCGCGTATACTGATAGGGAATTATCAAAGCAAGTCGTCATAAGCACCAACAGGGTACATCATTGGTCTGGTATTACTGTTTTAACTTTATTTTTCATAGAATAACAATAAATAGTTACAGAGTATGTTCTACTCTATTTGCCATATTCAATGCTTCAAGAGTATGCTAGGAAAACCCATATAACCTTTGGCTCAAGCTTAATCACAGTAATCTCGGTGTGCACATTCTTTTCAGTCACCAGATGCCGAAGTGATTGTTATAGCAATGTGAAAACGTTCGATGCAGGGTCCACAGCAGCTGCAATCCGTTCTGTTAGCCTTCATTACATTGACATTTTCAAATAAAAGCGTTTAAAATACCTGTGCGCTTCATTGAAGGAAATGACCGAAGACGTGAGCGCAATGCAAAAAGCATTGAAAGTAAAGTGCTCCTAGTGTGCTTTGTACCACCGCTAGTGTATCTCCCCTCTGCCTGAATGGTCTTCAATGTAATGCCAACCACTGATTTAAGCTTGATTTGATGGAGAAAGGTAGTTTGCACTCAAAACCCTCTTCCTCGTCCTCTTCCCCTAGCTCCGCCTCTTGGAGCACCCCTTCCTCTTGGCGCTCCTCTTCCTCTTCCTCTACCTCTGAAGTTACCTCTTCCACCATTTGTGTTGTTGACTGGTGTAGCTTTTGGATTTGGCGCATCATCAATTAGCAAAGTATCCAGTTGCAAGCTTTCTGGCAATATGTAAAACCGAATAGTATTACCTCTCAAAGATATGTAGTCCAGTGAGACTTGTTCCCTGTTTTTGATTCTCATTTTTACATTCCGTAATGTCGTGTTCATCGACGGGCTTACAGAGACAATTGTGCCAGCAACCACAGTTCCATTTTTTAGTTCTATTTGGACAGTTTCCGACGTCAGTTTCATTAAAAAGCGAACAAGCTTCATCGTGATCCAGTAGTGTGTGTTGTTCGTTAGCTTCTGTCGTTGATCCTTTGTGTGTTGAGAAATTGTATTTCTCTTCATCTCGTTTTTCCTATTTGGGAGCGAACCGCCGGCAGGGCTGAAGGAAGGCTGACAAGCAGGTGCCCTCGAGCAAGCGAGCAAATATGGATTGGATGACGGGTAAAATGAGAGATTGCAATCTAGGGACCTAATTCCATCGGACTGCAAATTCAGTTTTGCGCGTTCCTGAACGTGTCTTCTTCTCACTAGTCTCATCTGATTTCGGAAACCTGTATACGCACGCATGGCAAGTAAATGAATGATTTTCGAGGGTGTAATGAGCTCGCAGAGATAGACGGCCGGCTGTAGCAGCAAAACATTTATTCATTAGGTTGGCACTATCTGTGCTACATTTTTTTTCTTTCCGATTACCGTTATATGCCAATCCTGCTTGTGCAGATCCCACCAATCTTTTCTCTTGCTGAACACGCCCCAGCAGTCAGTCCAGCCAGCCTAGAGCGTTTTCACCATTGAAAGATTCCTCCCCCAGCACGACGCGCCACTCTTTGATTTGCTTCTCGTGTAACGTCACCATTGAAAACTCTAACGCAAAAAATGGCACCGGTCAAAATAGAACCAAAAAGAGCCAAAATCAAGGGGCTCCCCAAAGAGGTTGATCTCAAGGAAGGTGCAACTGTTGCCGCGCTGACCGAAGCCCTCAGCAAAGCCACCGGTCTGTCTGTTAATCGTTTGCGTTTGACAATTCCAGGAGAGGTTGACAGCACTGGAAAGTCTAAAAAAGTTAGGGACACTGTTCTCAAATCTCAGGATCCTGTTGCAAAGTATGTCACTGCACAATCACCAGTGTACGTGAAAGACCTCGGCCCACAAATTGGTTGGAAAACGGTATTTTTCATCGAATACGCTGGCCCGTTGTTTATTCATCCGTTCTTTTACTACTGTCAATCATTCGTTTACGGCGAAAAGTTCCCCCATACGAAGAGCCAGTACTTGGTCTTTCTCATGTTTATGATTCACTTCATCAAACGTGAGTATGAAACTGCCTTTGTCCATCACTTTTCATCCGCAACAATGCCGTTTTTCAATGTGTTTAAGAACTCGGCTCACTACTGGATCCTGGCGGGCATTTTCTCCGCATATTTCTCTTACGCACCGCAGTCGTGGACTTCCAATCCCTTGTTTGGACGCGAGTATATCCCATGGGGTGACTTTGTGTCCATGCTCATTGTTGGACAATGGGTATTTGCTGAACTGAGCAATTTCAAGTGCCACAAGATTGTCTCCAACTTACGAGCCGATGGCTCAAAGGATCGTAAGATCCCTTACGGTTACGGTTATGATTTGGTGTCGATGCCTAACTACTTTTTTGAATCTTTGGGCTGGTTCATCGTTCTCGTATTGATTCAGAACTGGTCAATTTTGGTGTTTTTCATTGTTGGCACTTTGCAAATGTGGGTGTGGGCCAAACAGAAGCATGTCAGATACTTGAAAGAGTTCCCAGACTATCCCAAGAACAGAAAAGTCATGGTGCCGTTTCTTTTGTAAGCTACCAATGTGCTGTAACAGAGGTTACTGAATCGAGAGATTTCACTTGGGCACCAGGACGACCCGTTGAGGAGATCAACGCTTGTCAAGGCCCGCTCAGAGCGGTGGCGAGATAGATGCACGTGCCAAGCGTTTGCTCTGTTACAAACAAAATATATTCTTGTTCAAAAATATGCTTGGCAGTGTCCAACTGAAAATTACAATTCATCAATGTAGGCTACGTTATTACTTGTATCTAGGTGGAATTGAATGAATCAAAACTTGTTCAAAGCATTGTCAGTGGTCCGACAGCAGTGAATTCTTCGGAATTATTGTACTATCAGCCGAAGTAAAAGTCATTTTTTGAATTTCGCTACAAACCCGTTGCAAGTTGATATTTTTAGCCGAGCAAATCAGCAGCTTGTAATCCCGATGTGCCGCTGTTCCCCACATCTGCGTCATGCATCATCCCATCCCACATGACCCCCAATTAAGGCACCCTCCATGCTCTGATGCCTCCAGTGGAGCCCGAGCTTACCTACCCTGGTTGCAAACCTTAGGACTGTTCAGTTCCACATCAATTGCTACAGGTTGCTAACGCTTTACACATCATCGAAATGGAATCGTATATAGAAGATCCGAATACCCTGCACATCAACGAATATCCTCCACGCTTTTACCATATTCCCAAGTCGGCCATAAGTCTCAATGGAACATGGAAGTTTGCCTTTTTCGATTCCTTACAGGAAGCGTTAAAACTATCCCCGTCCTTTGACACAAAATGGTCTGACATCCAGGTTCCTGGACATTGGCAATTGCAGGGCTACGGTTCTCCAATCTATACCAACTACGTCTATCCAATTCCCGTCGATCCTCCTTACGTTCCTAAGAGCAATCCAACCGGAGTGTACCAGATTTCGTTTGATATCTCTGACTTGAAAGAGCTGTCCTCATCAAAGTCCACCCCGGAATACAGAATTCGTTTTGATGGAGTGGATTCGGCCTTTTATGTCTTTCTTAATGGCCAGTTTGTGGGCTTTAGCAAGGGATCTCGAAACGCGCATGAATTTGCCATCTTTGATTCGGTTCAGCAAGGCTCCAACGTTTTATCGGTTGTCGTAGTTCAATGGTCGGATGGCTCTTTCATTGAGGATCAGGATCAGTGGTGGCTTTCTGGTATCTTTAGAGATGTTCATTTGCTCAAGTACGATTCCAATGGCCATATTGAAGACATTTTTTTTGACACTGACGAAATTTCAGAGCAGGGCGCTCTAGTCACTGTTAAAGTGAAAGCTCCTCATAAAAACTTTGCCTCTATCAAGTTGAAATTAACCCCGGTTAAAAAGTTAAAAGGAGTGTCAGAGGAGGATAGTCCCGTCATTTCTCTTTCTCGAGAGTTCCACTCTTCAGCCTATGACACATTTGATCAAGAGCTTGCCACACAAGTTTTGATAACGAATCCTACGCTTTGGAGCGCAGAAGATCCCAATCTGTACGAGCTTTCAGCTGCCCTTGTTGACAATAACAGCGATAAAGTACTGGACAAGGTTGTGATCAATGTTGGAATCAGAACCACTCGTATACACAACGGACGCCTCGAGGTTAATGGCAAACAAATCAAGCTATATGGTGTCAATCGCCATGACAACAATGCTTTTAAAGGCAGAGCGGTTTCAGAAGACGATGTCATTGCAGACCTGAAATTGATGAAGGAATATAACGTGAACGCTATCAGATGTTCTCACTATCCATCTCATCCTGCTGTTGTAAAGTGGGCCAGTATTCTCGGGCTCTATGTTATGGATGAAGCAGATTTAGAATGTCACGGCTTTGGCTGTGTCTGGTGGGTCAGAAGCATGGGTAATGACGGCAATGGTACCATCACGGGAACTGGGTCTGTGAGCTCTAGCACGACATTCAGACCGTCAACAAGCAACAGCGAAGTATTGAAGGACGCTATTCCACCTCATGGGGATTTTGCCGATGAACCACACAAATTTACTTCTGACAATCCACTGTGGGAGAAAGCCTACGTAGACAGAGCAAAATATCTGGTTCACAGGGACAAAAACCAGCCATGTGTAATCATGTGGTCGCTTGGTAACGAATCATTTTTTGGCCAGAACCACCTGAAGATGTATGACTGGATTAAAACCATCACTCCGCAGTGGCCGGTTCATTATGAAGGTGAGGGCGGGGCAAACGCAATGGACGTTCGAAGTGTGATGTATCCAAACTTGGATTGGGTTGAACAAGAAGGCTCCAATACCGAAGCTGATAAACCATTCATCCTTTGTGAATATGCTCACTCTATGGGAAATGGACCCGGTAACTTGAAGGAATACGTTCATTTGTTTAGAAAGTACGAAAGGCTTCAGGGAGGATTTGTTTGGGAATGGGCTTCACATGGACTGTTAATGAAGGATGGAAAAACCCTGGCGTATGGAGGAGATTTTGGTGAGAAAGTCCATGATGGTACTTTTGTCATGGATGGTATCACCAACTCTTACCATAATGCCACGCCGGGTCTTGTGGCACTGCGAGGTGCTTACCAACCTGTTGACTTTCGTTGGAGTGTAGCTAAATCAGGGGATAAAATCAATTGCAGTATCAAAAATCTGCACATTTTCAGTGAATGGAATAAGGATTACAAACTGACCGTGACTTTGAGCTATGTGCCTATTGCTGTGACGGATGAAACAAAGTCAAAGCCAGAAAAAGTGTACTCTGGTAAAGTTGTGGACTTTACAGTTGACGTCAAAGAGAAAACTGGATATTCTGCAGTGATACTGGCACAGATCACGAGATTGTACCATGTCGCTGGTGTGAAATATGAAACTCTTTATCAGGATTCGTTCGTGATTGACAAGTACAGTTCCAACTGCAAAAAAAGCAAGGGAGCTGAGAAGAGCGAAAAAGCTATTGCTGAGCTCAGCGCAAGGCTAGAACAGCTGGAACATTTAGAACGATCCCATTTACAAGCTCATTCCAAAGAAACGGACGTTACTCTTTCTGAAGATGCTAGCAATTGGCGAATTGAATCAAAGAGCCTTGGTTTCACAGCCTCATTCGACTCCATTACTGGAAATTTAAAGGAGCTAACATCTGATGGAGCCGTTGTTCTGAACAATACTAATGGTCTCACGTACTGGAGAGCACCTACTGACAACGATGAACGGGGCGACGCTGGAGGCTGGAAGTCTCATTATCTTCACCTTCTCAATAAGAGCTCCTCTAAGCTTGCTTATGAGGAGTCTGACGATTCGGTCACTGTGAACTCTGACCAGTGGGCAGGACCTCCAGTAGTCCCATGGGGTATCGAAAGTAGTGTGAGCTACAAGTTTTATCGCGATACAGACAATCGTCTTTTAACGCGTATTACAGCAAAAGTTAAACCAAAGGGTTGGAGCCCTGAGAATATTCCTAGGGTTGGCATTGACTTCACATTGCCCGAAAGGGTTGATACTGTCAAATGGTTTGGCCGTGGACCGGATCACAATTACCAAGACATGAAAACGGGAACGCCTGTTGGAGCGTATTCATTGGCAGCCGATGACTTCACTTTTTACTACGAAGTGCCGCAAGATTCTGGCAACCGTGGAGAAGTGAGGTGGGCTACTTTGGAGGCTGGAGGCAAGCCAGTTGTGGCTGTACAAGCAACATCAAACTTGGTAAATTTCAATTATTTGACGTATACTGATGAGGATTTGGAGACTGCTAAACATGCTTCTGAGTTGGAAAAGGTCACAAAGAAGAGTATTTTGAGGGTGGATTTTGAAGTCCATGGACTAGGTACGGCCTCATGCGGGCCAGGAGTGCAGGACCAGTACAAGCTGTATTTAAAGGAGAAGAAGTATGATGTCACTATCGTCTGGTGGTGAAATAGTTGTTATGACATAATCAGTACATTTCAATGCCATTTGTGGGTAAACGATCAAGGGGAATAATCTCAAGTGATACCATCACCGGAGCTCATGAAGAGCCTAGTTGAATTAAGCACTTGCCTGGGGGTTGTTGACTACTCAGATTGCTGATCAAAATAATCAGCATCGATTTCAATTTAATATACAATAAATACTCATATTCAGGAGGAAAAACAGGTTACTTCAGAGAAAAATAGCAATCGCCACTCTTTGGCATTGGAGAGTGGTGAGTTCTTCTCTTTGGACAAAACCCAGGATCACGAGAAGGACGTGGACACAAAAACTTGAGCGACGATTGATGCGAGACCTGCTTTGCATCAGCAGTGCCCAAGTTCGTAGGAGGCATAAGATTCTTCATTGCAAGATCTTTCACAATTTCAAAAGAATAGAGGTTGCAAAGTATGGGGAGTTGAGCGCGTAGCTGGTGGGCTTGTCGCAATAGTAAACGAGGTAGTAGAGTTGGTAAACGGTAATAAACAGTTAAACGCTTGCAGAAACTAATCACTCGGATGACTTAAATTTCCATATTCACTGGCCAAAAACACACTTGTGATGTTAAAAAGGAGGCACCGATCACTTGTGCCAGGTCTGCATATTTATATTTTTCAGACGGGGGATGCCCGGGGGAGGCAGGTAGCCAGTTGTTTTGGGGAAGTGGCCTTCTGATGCGGGTTTGTTTGTGTGGGAGGCAGCGGAATGAAGTATGCCGGGAGGCATGAAAGTAGCATGATGGCCGGAAAAGCATAAGTCATACTACAGGGTGCGGGGGAAACGGAACAGCTGGCAAAGTCTCTCAGTAATTTGCAAACTTTATCTGTTTGCAAAGTTGGCTTTTTTAACGTTGGCAGTGTAAGTCGCAGCAGCGCTATCCCTCTTGAGCTTGAACCTTCGAAAAGCCCGCCGTTAGCCCCAAGGCGACATGTAACATTGCCGCTGGCGTTACTGGCTGGCGCCCAAAAATAGTTACTTGCCAGCCCACTAAAGGTATCGAACCCATCTCAGCAAGTGGGCTGCTGACTTGCCGTGGCTATCAGAATCAATAGTGGCTCGGCATTCTAGAATAAATTTATAGAGATCTACACGTTTGCGCAAAATCTCCAAGAAACAGCCGGTGAGTTGCTTGACGGCCTGGTCGTTGTCTTCACTTGTCAAAATGTCTCACCTCCGGCTGTTGTCTGCCGTAAACGTGGCCATTCTCTCCAGATCCACCCACCTTAGTTGTGGAATTTTACTGGCTCGGTCTACCACCCTTTGTGCCAGTGGCCTCCTTGTCCCAGCAATTTGCGGGTAGCGTTGGTGACGCCGCCTTAATGACGTTATGTGCTGGCCCAGCCTTCGCTCAAAAAAATCCCATGATCGGAGGGTGGAACAGGCAACACTGTGATCCCGATTTAGTCAATCAAAAACACATTCTGTCTATGACGTAATTTGTTTCTATATTTTCCACCTGGTAACGTTTGCAATTTGTACTAATCCTTGAACTCTGCCTATCGGTTGTTGATTTTCGAAGTGCTGCATGGCAAATGTACCCCTGTGAGTGTCCCAACTACTCTCCTTAGACCTCCTCCCACTAGTGTTGGGCTGTTTCAGCTAGGAATGTCACAGGAAACTCAGTTCTGGCCCGCCAATGAACGTAAACAATAAAAGAGATGAAAATAATCCACCATGAAAGACCACATATGCATGTAAAATTCAGCATCCTTTGATAATTGGCTAATCTGCAAATTGCGACCCGATAAGTGGCGCTCCTCTTCAACCTACACTTGAGTCGTTGTCTTCTGCATATTTTCGCTGTCAGGAAGTAAGGCGACATAACGGTATGCACCCCTGGTTTTCACTCTAGATAGATTCAGGAACGAGAAACATACCAGCTGTGTTTCGAGTGCTAGCGCGTACCTTAGAGCCATCCTATTGCACAGTTTCGGGAAAGGGATGGTTTTGGCTCCCAGGTTTTCATTTATGATGGCAACCCAAAAGGTGGGAAGGTTCTCGCGATCAGTGCGTCAGTAACCAGGATATCTATTAGTAGCTTGTATTCTTGCAAGTGTAACTTCTTGAGTGGCACCCGGATTTTGCATCTATCTTTCAGCCCTACTCAATAAAGCGGGTTTGAACGCTTGTTTTCGCTATCTCCCCACATAAAATGAGTTCAGGTTGAAAATTTGTGACCTCGCTGGTCTGTTCTTCTTTTCACTGTCGTGGTATTATGTATTCGATAGTTTTTGAGAAGTGTAACTCTCTTTTCTTATCTGACCTGTATCATATGTGTAAGATATATGCCATGCACATTCAAATGTAAGGTAGTTGCACAATCACGTACAAAATAAAGGAGTAAGCGGGTCTAACAATGCAGTCACGGAACAAGCAAGAGATCGTAAAGCATAATATCCATAAACGCGACATGCAACCAACAACAGCAAATCCTTATTTATAGTCGCACACATCAATACTATAAATACTATCAACTAGATAAGGACGAGTGAGTTTTCATAGTCAATTCGGGTTCCCCCGGCTATTACTATCACAAACCCCTCTCACAGAGTTGCAAAACAAGCGGGCTCGTGTTTAAATTTTAATTGAAAGAATTGCAAGACAATGCAACCACAATTACGAATAGATCTTTGTTTATAGTCGCATACATCAATGATATAAATACTATCAAGTAATCGAGGACGACTGAGGTTTCATTATCAATTTGGTTTCCCTCAGCTTTTACGATCACAAATCCCTCACACAGAGTTCATTTTTTTTGCAAACGAACGAACAACAATAACAGCAGCTGATAACGAATAAAACGATAATCATATGTCAATGTAGATTATAATTACCACCAACATGATTTTATTTTTGTGTATCGAGAAAATTTTCAATTTCAAAAGCAGAATGGAGACTTTACAATTTCTGCCTACTTTTGTCCTCTTCAATTGTCTTATAACCCTTATACAACATGTCATGCCAACAGTAGTCCTCTTTAGCTCAGTCGGTAGAGCTTTCGGCTTTTACTTCAATGTAACCGAAAGGTCGGGGGTTCGAGCCCCCCAGGAGGAGCTGTTACTTTTTCCTCTTTAGCTCAGTCGGTAGAGCTTTCGGCTTTTATTTCAATGTAACCGAAAGGTCGGGGGTTCGAGCCCCCCAGGAGGAGGATGAATTTTTTTGAAATAACGTCTCGGTGCGGGAGCTCCCATTGACTACGGTGCGGATTTACTCGAGGATCGGTCCGAATACTAGCGTCGAACTTGGCAGTGCGGATTTACTGGACGATCGGCCCGACGACTAGCGTCGGACTCTGCTATTGATTACAGTTGGACTTTTAGCTTTCCGCTCAAGAATTTGCAAAAACTGCTGAATTTCCAGACACCAACCATTTTCAAAATTGTTATCATTGTGTTATTTCCTTAACTGTAATTCCACTAATGCTGTGATGCGCCATCACAAATGATTATTCGCAATTTGAATATTGACCAAAACAGGTAATGCGCATATATCGCGTCATTGACGAAATGGTAATGATAAAAGGAAACGGTGGTGTAAGATTTTTCACTATTGACATACAGTTTACCTGTTCATACAGCAGACAATGGAATATCAAAGACTTGGAACTTCTGGCTTGAAAGTGTCGAAGATCATCTTGGGCTGCATGTCTTTTGGCTCAAGAAGCTGGGTACCTTGGGTGATTGAAGACGAGGAAGAGGTATTTCGCCTTTTGAAAAAAGCCTATGACGTAGGAATCCGTACGTGGGACACTGCAAATATCTATTCTAATGGCCAGTCCGAGATTCTTATCGGGAAATTTATCAAAAAGTACAATATTCCTCGTGAGTCGTTGGTCATTCTTACCAAAGTCTATCACAAATGTGACGAGGACGGTGCTATTGCTAAGGATCCAATTGGCGAAGAATTAGCCTGGGCTAATAGACGTGGTCTTTCTAGAAAGCACATTCTGGAATCTGTTGAAGCTTCCGCTCGACGACTCGGAACCTATATTGACGTTCTTCAAATTCATCGTTATGATAAGGAAGTGCCACCAGAGGAAGTCATGGAAGCCTTGCATGATGTTGTGAAGGCTGGTAAGGTCCGATATATCGGAGGAT
This sequence comes from Limtongella incommunis, assembly GCA_003706695.3. Classification (NCBI taxonomy): domain Eukaryota; kingdom Fungi; phylum Ascomycota; class Dipodascomycetes; order Dipodascales; family Trichomonascaceae; genus Limtongella; species Limtongella incommunis. The sequence continues at coordinate 75,859 of PPME03000002.1, forward strand.
CATCAATGAAGGCAGTGGAGTTTGCCATGCTTCAAGGAATTGCTGAGAAGAATAGATGGACAAAATTTATTTCTATGCAGGGATTCTACAATCTTTTGTATCGCGAAGAAGAACGTGAAATGAACTATTACTGTGATTTGACTGGTGTTGGGTTAATTCCATGGTCCCCACTTGCGCAAGGCACACTTTGCCGTCCATGGAAAGGAGGCGATTCAACTAGAAGCAATTCTTTTAAAAAGGTCAGTGAAGCTTGGTACAGCTCTCAAGCTGATAAAACAGTAATTGATAGAGTTGAAGAGGTTGCTAAGAAGCTGGGTGTTTCAATGACCCAAGTTTCTGTTGCCTGGGTGTTGTCTAAGGGTGCTGCGCCTATTTTGGGATTATCGAAAGAGATCAGAATTGACGAAGCTGTTGAAGCTTTGAAGGTAAAGCTCAGCAATGAAGACATTGCTTATTTGGAGGAGCCTTATCAAGCCAAAAGTATCTTGTGGGAGAATTTCTAAGATTTAGGATTGGTCGACTTTACAAAATACCTGCCTCATGATAAAATCATAGAGTCATATATCAAAAGCTTTGATAAATAAAATACATAGACGCACAACGAATTTTCTACTAATTTAGCTGTGATCAATGCTGCACGTTATGCAGTTGTTTAGAAACGCGCAACACCCTGCCGATACACCAATAGAATTGCACACCAGCGTCTCCAATTATCACTTGAATAAGAATTGCAATCATACGACAACAGCCGAACGCGGTACAAGCCATTTTACAAATCTCCAACAGTATCAGCCACTGACTAAAGCCGAGATGCAAACTCAACGTGCATTGGAACCTTCCAATACACCGGCTTTAGTTACCCAGGTCCCCATTTCAACTTCCTATCTCGAGACTTTTTTGACAAGGTACACTGGGTATTCACCATTGCTAAAGTAGCTCACAGGCTAGAAGAACAGCTGAACTATTGCTTGTATAAATCTGAGTCGACGTGTTCAATTTAAGCGGTTTGAAATTTCAAAACATTGTCAGCCTCGACCTGATCCTTTTCCAAGATATTTGTCAAGTACAAAATTCCGGTCTGCTGCTTTTGAAGTACTTGCGCCAGCTTATCGAGAGACTCCTCATCTCTATCCCAATCAAGAAGTTTATCATCAGATGCTGACTTATCGTCAGAAGTTGTACGCTCGCGCAAAACTGATAGTTGGGCCCAAATTTCATTGATCCGTCCAAAAACGCCAGGATCATCAATCTGTCCATTCAAATACTCAAGGTTTTTCTTCAATATTTCTTCGTCTGCCCTCAATACATAACCACGAGATCTCAAAACCTGAATCTTGACAGCCAGTTTCAACGTTGAGTGTACCAACTTTACATGCCTAGCTTTCATTTCTGCCAACTTGACACAAGTATTGAGATCATGTCGCTGAGTAAGTTCAACGAGCTTGTCGTTAATCTCATGCATCCGTTGACGGTAAACGTTGACTTGGGCTTCTTGTGTTTGGGCCCTCACAGCCAAGTCTGAAAATCCAGTAGCGAGAACCGGAATAGATGAAGCGTCAGGTCTTTTAGCAATGGCTTCATCATACAACGCTTGTGGCTCATTGGCAGGTTTCTGATAACTCATTGCCACTTCTGCTGGAACTTTGTTATAAAAATAATGTTGAAAAACACAGTTTGGCGATTGTGGATGCCATGCTTCACTGACCTTTTGAAGCTGATCTAAAACAGAAGGTGCTTCAGCAGCATATGCTCCATTTTGCTGAGCAGGTGGAATAATTTGACTCCTCTGCAACTGCCCTGCCTGTTGCTGTTGTTGTAGCTGCGATTGCTGTGGATTGCCGAGCACTGAGTTACCAAGAATGCTGGCTCCAAGGTTATTGGTTCCCACAGTACTTGCAGAGCCATTGAAGGGAACTGATTGGCTTGCTTGCTGCGCAGGTTGCGCGGATTGATTTCGAGACCACGAAAATCCAAGGTTTGACATGTCGTGATAATATTTGTTGTGTCAAGATGTGTGAAATATTTACAAAAGCAGGCGTTCGTTCACAAAGAGATAAATTCTGGAAACTCAGCAAGTACGCGATAGCGGCGTCACACAACCCAGTTTATAGAATAATTAAAAAGAGCTAGTGAGCGTTTAGTGACAAGATTTTCATTGGGCTTCCGCAGTTTCTAGTCATCGTTTCAGCTTGTCTCAAACGAATAGTCTGCCTAAGCAGCAAAACAATTCCGATATTAGGAAGTTCAAGTTGAAGCTCTTTAGTAAATAGTACCGCAGGCTAGACTGGCAAAACCAAAAGTGATTTGCATACAGAAATTGAAAAAAGCATGCATAAGATGTTTATGGCAAATAGCAGAGCGAGCTCATTGTCAAGCTGATTTCAGAACGATAGCACTTTTGCCATAACCCTTCCTCAAAGCTACAATCACATGATTAACACACCTGACTTTTTTCCCAAAACTAAATTTCAACCAACCACAGCTCGTCTAAACCACTTCCCATATCTCACAAATGTCGAACACAAGAGAGGTAGCAAATTCATATTCTCTTGTAGTTGAGTCTGCTCCACTTCCCGACTCAATTCCAGCCGTCGAAGAAGTTGGTGCCACTTCTGCTCCTTTGAAATCTGCATCTTATTATATTGGTGCAAAATGTTTACCTTATAATGACGACTTTATGCAGTGCAAGCAAGAAGCCAAGGGCTCCGGTGAGGTAGACTGCCTTTTGGAAGGTCGCAGAGTTACTAGATGCGCTATTTCTGTGCTTCAAGATATCAATAAGCATTGTGCGGAAGCCTTCAGAATGCACTGGCAATGCCTCGAGCAACAGAACCACCAGTTTTATGGCTGTCGACCAGCAGAGGCACTTCTTTCAAAATGCGTTTTTGAAAATTTGAAACTTGAAAAGAAAATTCCCGGTGTTGCTGAAGGTACAACTCCAGTTTTCCTGAAGGAGAAGCCACTCATTCAACCAGCTGCTCAGGACGGGCCATCGCTCAAGGCTTTCAAGGAAGCCAAGGCAGCTGGCAACTTATAAAAGGGAGAAGACAGACAGTATCTCTCAGCTAATGTAACTTATAGATATCATTAAATATCAATGACGATTTTTCGTATGTTGCGACGTGAGTGGTGGATTGTGCTGAGTTCAACGCTACGAAACACCAGCTAACTCAAAGCAGCAAGTCTTGTTTGACAATATTCAATCATAGGTAATTTCCAAGATTTCCATCATTGCATAGGAATATACATTAAACTACTGACATACTGGCGTCACCTCATCCATCTAACATAATCGACTCCAAGAGGTGTAATTAGCTCAGCCATACTGAATCCAGATAAATACTGGATGAACTAATAGCAACCAGAAACACTCTCATTCTTCAAACGATGGTACTGTGATTTCTTTTTGAGTCCTGATTTGGCATCAATGTACATAATTCAAGAGCGTGCTTTTCACAATCGTAAATTAGGAGAGCTAACTATGAGCCTCTATCTCTCTAAGCCTATTCTGAGCAGCTTCTATCAAATCAGGCTGATCATATGCAGTGGCTAATTTGGCCGCAGGTTCCAGGAAAATTCGATCCTCCAACAACCCAATGATACCAATACCTTTACCAATTTTGGCTTCCTTAATTGCCTGCCCTAGCTGCTTCAGTAATGCCTTACCAGCAGCTATATTGTACTTGCTTCTGTCCTGCTCTATTTCTTCCCGTTCCTCCTCGCTGCCTTCGAATTCGCTTAGTCTTTCATCTACCAGCTGCTTCAAAGTAGAGTTAGTCAAGTAAACAGATTCCAATTTCTCCATCTCACCCTCATCAGCCTTTACACAAGGAACCGAGAGCTCCAATTCTTGATGTACAGGAAGTGGCATTGAAGGGTACTTGTTTCCAAATCCTTTTAGTAAATAACAGCGGAACATGTTTTTGAATACCCCTAGTGGCCAGCAGGTAATTTCATTCGCTTTTTGCTGATGGGAGCAGTCAAACACTGGAATCCAAGTAGCCTGTAGTGGTGTTCTCCAGCGGCTTAATACATACAAAAGGCCCTCAGAACTGAAAATGTATGGATCGCCTTCTTCTGAGAAAAACAACGATTTGAGATGTTCTTTGCCATAGCTCAACTCGATTGGACAATTCTTTTGGATAACTGTCCTATTCAACACATCTGTTAGATTGTAATTGATCGAACCATCCGCTGCGGTACGAGCAGTCATAAAGTATCCATTATAGGAGGCAACTGTCAGAAGCCTGTTTTGGCCTTCTTTATAAACAGATATCGGAGTTCCATAAATTGTAAATGTGCGAACAAGCCCAGAGCCGGTTACAACGACTAGAATTTTTTTGGACAAGGAGACTGAAACGATGCGGTCGTTTTCCAAATTGTTATTCCCATCACCACTGGTGAGTTCCATTTCCCAGTTATCTTTAGTCATGCTTGTGTGAAATCTCAACATCAATCTTGCTGGCGTAGTCTTGCTACCATGGGATGCAAAGACACAAGCTTCGTCAGTCAGACTTGCCATTTGAAATTTGTCGTAGTCAGTAAAATAATATTCCCTCTTGGAAGTGTCGTGAAACACTACAGTGACTGAGTTGTGGTCACCATCATCCTGCCTAACAGTGAAAACATAACCAACCTCATTTATGAACAAATAACGACGATCACCATTCCATGGGGTGGATCCATGTTGAAATGGTCGAGCTGCCATTTCCAAAGGGCCAAAAGCACCTTGTGGATGAAAAGTTTCGTAAGATTGTCTGAACTTCTTCGTTCCCGTTACATTATAGTCGTCTTCGAATAGCCTTTTGCTCCTTTCATCTGGCTCTGCATACCCAGCCCCATCGTCATCATCTACAAAATCATCGTCTTCATCTGGCATCATGTGTCCATTGACATTAATTTCATCAGTATCAGAAAAGTCATTGCCCGCAAAGCCATTGGTTTCTGGACCATTTCTGGAGTCTTGGATACCAGCGTCGTATCTAACACGATTGGTCTTTGTTTCAAATTCAAGCGTCCAAAGAAATATTGGGCCATCTTGAGAGGACACTGCCAGCATGTTCAATTCGGGTCCTCTAGGTAACCACGACATGGAGACTGGCAAACCACGGATTTGCTCTTTGGCAATCAGCGACCGCTTGTCGGTACCTTCCATTTCGTAAATAATGACCGTGCCATCCTCGTAGCCTATTGCCAAGTATCGGCCATTAGGAGACCACAACACGCAGATAGCACTATTTCGAATGTTATCATTGGGGGCAGGAATTTCATCCAATGACGTCCAATCTTGACGCGAATAAATAGATACTTTGTCATCACAAGGGATAGCAAACACATGACCTTCTGGATGCCATGAAACTTGGTGTCCACTTTTGGCATTATCCTCACTTGACTTAGCGTAGCAACCTTTAATAGTATGAATAACACTTGGATTAGGAGTAGAGATGGACCAAAAGTAAACTGACCCATTGTCACAGGATGTGCTGACTAGTAGCCCAGTGGGGTGATAAGATACACTGGAAACAGTATCCTCATGGCCCTCAAGTTTGATGATTTGTGGTTCTCCTTCAAGGATACGTTCAATATTCACAAGAGACACTGTCGTGTCCAGCGAACAAATCGCTAGCCAGTTACCATCTGGAGAAAACTCCATTTCGCGAACTTTCAAGGTCGATCTAAAAATCTTGCCAAGATCGCCAGATGGACGAACTGAAGTGATTTCATTGCTGGTTTCGGACGGCTCCTCGTTCGAAAACAAAATAACCTCATCTTCAATTGCAACGGCAAATTGGTTTGTATTGGAAATTGCCAACGCGACATTGATAATACCCGACTCAAAGTCACGCTTCCATGGTTCGATAGCCTTGTTTGTCACAGATGATTTCGCAAGTAGACCCTCTTCTCCAACAGAGAAAATATAACGCCCGTCATGAGAAAAGCCAACTCTGGTTCCTTTGGCATGTATATAAGCTGTTGAAAGCGACATCAATACCGGTCACAAGTCGCAGAATGTTGAAGTAGCAGTTACGCGTGCTAGTCGTGTTTCGGGTTTAATGAAAAATCAGATAAAGGCGTATCGATCCCCCACAAAGGCGTGAAAAAGATAAGGTACCGAGAGATGGATGCAACGAAAGAGAAATTTCGGTAGCAAATGATTTTGAGTTTGTTCTCTCAAATATTTGCTCTTTAAAAACCAATAACCACGACACCTCTATTCTGCGATTCTCAACCAGATCACGTGGGCAAAATGCGGTTACCCTACCGATGAAAAGTTTCCCCAGACTCAGAGCAAACTTCGACAGATAATAGCCGATAAACAACAGCCAATGGCTCTTGCAAGAGCAAATGGAAGAAGACTCTTGAGTCGCCACATTGTGAGTCTCTGTGATAGGTCCGTTGCTACGTCAAATTTTACCCGGCGTTGTGTTATTCAAAGGTTTTCCACAGAAGCAGCAAACAATCAATCTTCCTTGCCATGGTATATGAGACAAGAGGTCTCTGGAAATGAGTCTAAATCCAATGCGACCGATAAAGTTTTAGCAGATCTGAAAGAGCTGTTGCCTCCACAGCCTCCGACATCGTTATTTCCTTTGCTTTCGCAGATACGAACTGATCTGGGCTGTCAGAATGTTGATGTGATTGACCTTCGTAACATTGACCCACCATCTACGTTTGGAAAAGATGCTATATTGGTGGTGGCCTCTGGTGTATCTGTTAAACACTTGCAACGTATTGCCAATTTACTGGGGCCTTGGATCAAACAACAATACAACGTTGTACCAAAAGTTGAAGGGGTGCGGACGGCTAATCAGATACGTACAGCACATCGACGATTACAGAAGAAGCCTATGAGAGAAGCGTCAGCTCTCTCGAACACTGACTCATGGGTAGCTATTGATGTCAATATTGACAATATTTATTTGCATATTTTTACAGAAGAGAAGCGGCAAGAAGTTAATCTTGAGTCATTATGGAAGCCAAGGGAAGCAGCAAGAAACAGATTCACGAAGAGATTCGAAAATGAGTATGTTGTTCCTAACAAAAGTGTTTCCGCAACGCGCAGCTTTCACACTTCAGCACGCACCAACGTGGAGGTTCATTCAACGATTGGTTCCAATCACAGAATTGGCCCAGCTCCCTTTGAGCCCTACTTGCAAGAAGCTCATAATTTATTATCTGAAAAATCTGCTGATGATTTGCTGGTCAATTTTTCCAATAGTTTTCCAGTTTTCCCATCAAGTGAAGAGTCACTCTCCAAATTGCGTTTGCTCAAGGAATTACACCTGAAATATCCACACAAATTCACACTGGATGCTATTTCAAATCATCTTGTCCTGCAGCAAGCTTCAGGGAGCTGTGTTTCACTTGAAGAATTTGCTGTTTTTCTTGAGACCATTTGTCAGTCAAAAGAGTATGGCGATTCTCCTCAAAGTATCACCGAATGGAGAGCAATCTGCAAGAAAAAGTTTGCTTGCGCGCTTAACACCATATCTTGCACTCTTAGACCTAGTGGTGTTTCTATCATGCAACCGGAAATTTTGGAGAATCTTTTCAAGATGACATGGTCCAGCTCATGTACCGCAACCGATAAATTTTTGAGTGAACGAGCATTTCGAATCTTGGAACTGTTTGGTTATGATAATGGACAGATACCCTTTAACAGAGAATTTTTGGCTTTGGTATTCTCTACTCTTGCCTCGCAGAATGATAGTAGGTATATTCTCTTGCTGATCAACAGAATTAGGCTTTCTGGAGTGCAGCTTGACGAAGATTTGTTGTCATCGTTATTAAATGCTCTGATGGAATATCACATGGAAGATTTCATTTGTTATCTACTCAATTCAGATATTGCTGATGAGATTCTACAATTGACCACCTCTCCAAAGCTAAAAGCTGTGCTGGATAAGTGCCTGTTCATGGTCGACAAGCAAGAGCAGTCTTTCAAAGAACTCAGAAAGTTTATCAGGACTGGAGACACCGAGGAATCGCAGAATAATTACATGCAAGTGTAAGATAATTGTACATAAGAATAAAATTCATGACGTTAGGTATGATCCTCTCTCAAAATATGTCGAAGCGTTTAGGTAGCACACACGCCGCGGTCTCAGGTGCCTTTTCTGGGAGTTCTGGATCACAATAGCGTTTGATGATTCGTTCACTGTTACAGGCAATGATAGAAAAACTTTACAGGTTTTAACATCAAGTTTTATTTTTTATTTTGCTGATTCAACGCTGCAAAGTGTTTTGCCCATCCAGTGGACAAATCCGTATTTACACTTCGAATCATGCATTGCATAATCCCATCAACCCCTAAAAAACGTACACTGTTTACTCATCCCATCATGCAGCCCAAAGAGGAAAGTCAACTAAAAAACAACAGAAGCAGTTTATCTTGTTCTCCATTGCAAGCGTGTTAGTTTGTGTCCCACCTTGAATTTATTAGGCGCAATTTGCACTATCAAGGATGTCACAAAGAAGCTTGCAGCAGCTGGACTATGGAGAATTGACAGACGATGATTACAAGTTTCTAGAATCTCTGACTTTGAACCCGCCTTCAAGTGAATTGGATTTTGAAACTCCTTCTAATTTGATTCCAATTCTCTCATCCAATCCTGAAGATTATGCAGCTGCTGATATATCGGATTTGCATTTGACGATTGACCAGCAGCTCGAACGCGATTTTGCCAATGAAGACAACTTTATCGACGCAATTGTGACTGATAGTGATTTGGCGGGAAGTTTGTTTCCAAGTGGCAATGACATTCATTATAAAGGTCCTTCTCAACCATCTGAACCAAGTAAAAGCGAGAGTAACGATCATATTTTACAACAAGCGTCTGTATCACAAACACTTGAGAGGGCGACTACCAGAAGGTCAACAGAAATCGACAACTTTCCATCCATTTTGCAAGATTCTCCTGAAGCGTCAGAAACTAATAAGCAAGTGGACTCCTCAAAGCTCACCTCGATTGAGCCCATCTTGGATGAATTCGAAAAGCTTTTTAATGCTCTTTCTCTGGACAACGATAAGAATCTTTCTATTAAAGAGAGAACATTAGTAATTTTATCTCCAAATTCCTACAAACACAAGTACAACAGATTTTGGGAGCCAAAAGCTAATCTAAAATACATTGTTGAACGTCCCGAACGACTGATGGCTTGTTCAATTGGTATGGGCTGTGCTCTGTCTGCATTCCCAAATGCGTTTGATATTGAAGCAAGTACCAAATTGGTGGATTTGACAACATCTGTTCATGTTGCTAAAGTGCATGGTACGAATTGGGGTGCAAAGTTACAGGAATTGTGCAAAATAGCCGCAAAACAGCACGCGAATAAGAAGGTGGAAGTACCTGAGGGATGGCATGAAGGTGACATCTATCTTACTGAAGAAACATATGTGGCGTTACAAGGTGTGGTTGGAGCAGTTGAATGTGCCGTAGATGGTTTATTCAAAGGCGAAATCACACACGATAGAGCTTTTGTGGCCATTAGACCACCTGGTCACCATTCTCATCCATGTCAGCCCTCAGGGTTTTGCTTATTGAATAATGCTCATATTGCTATTCAATATGCCGGCGAACAGTACAGCATTTCACATGCAGTTATTCTGGACTTTGACCTTCATCATGGTGATGGCTCTCAAGACATCTGTTGGTATTTGTCGGGTCTGGAACAAATGGAAAACAAGTACGTGCCTCCCTGCAAGGATTCAGAATCAGAAAGCTCTCCCACCAAGAGCCGTAAGAGTTCAAGAAACAAACCGGCCAAGAAGGATCCTCAACCAGATGTGCGTGTCGGTTACTTTTCACTACATGATATTAATTCATTTCCAACCGAATTTGGATATGCTACAGCGGAAGGAATAAAGAACGCTTCTGTATGTCTCATGGCACATGGAATGTGCATTTGGAATGTGCATCTTGAACAACACGCCGACATGCAAGACTTTGATCATCTTTACCGGACAAAATACAGTACAGTGTTTGCAAAGGCTGATGAATATCTACAATCTCAGAAAAAAGAGTTTTCTAAGAAAGGATGGAGATTCAACCCAATGGTCGTTATTTCAGCAGGATTTGACGCCTCTGAATTTGAAAACCCGATGATGCAGAGACATGGTGTCTCTGTCCCTACAAGCTTCTACAACACATTCACAAACGATACCCTAGCTTTTGCCAAACGGTTCTCTACTCCTGAAGGACAGCCTATGAAGATTTTGTCTCTATTGGAAGGCGGTTACTCGGATGGAGCTCTCTCGACTGGTCTCCATAGTCACTTGACAGGTCTGGCGGGACAGGTTTGGGAAAATGAGTGGAGTTCCCATAGCATTACCAAAGACATGGAAAAAGCATGCAAGTTGAAGACTCCTATATTCAATTCCCAAACTCCATCATGGCTATCTGATGGAGTTCAACTAGGTAGATCTCTCTGGCCAACCGAAATTCAAGAGAAGGTGAAAACCGCAAACATGGCAAAGCCTGCTACAGCGAGGAAGCGCTACACAAACATTGGAACCTCTAACAGGACACTACGGAGTAGAGATAGCTTATCTCCTGCCAAGTAGTGATCTATAGGCTGGTTGTTATGGATACCTTGCCTCTGATCGACAGTGGACGCCTCAGCTTTTGGCTCAACAAGGTGATACGAGCAGACTGGCCCACACATCCATGGTCTTTACCTCTAGTAAGCCGAAATTATTATTCGCTTCTGTGCGATTCGGATCACCGAATAATAATATTTTATCTGTGCTGTGCACCTGAGTGTTTACGCACCTTGGGGGTTATTTGCGACGCGTTTGCCCACAATACCTTGGTGGAGGGATTAACACCACCTAACTATCTGGTTTCAAGTGAATAAACTGTCTCTATGGTGGTGGAAGAACCTCCAAGGTTTCTTTAAATACCCTTGGCTTTTCAATTGAGTTGACGGATCTCGCCCAGTGGTAAATGGCATCCCCACAGATCTCTTTGTTACTCTTTCCTATTCAGGCGAGCAGCATCCAAGTGCATGTGAATCATATCACAGTAGGAGAATCGCTTATTTTGATGACCTCATGACGGACGCAGCGAGCCGTACTTCGGGAATCTGCGAAGGCAAAATAATAATTGAGAAATTGTTGGGTGAAAATCTCAAGTATAAAAGATGGATGAATTCTGCCTTGATCTCTACACAACTCTGACTTACAACTCCCTTCAGACAACACTTCTACTACTACTCTAAACAATGGCCTGCTCTGCTGCTTCCACTTGCTCCTGTCACACTGGTAAGAAGTGTGCTACCGCTGCTTGCGCTTGCAAGTGCTGTGGTCACTCCAAGTAAACATGTTGATATCGATGAATCAACATACCACTCTATCTTTATGATATATGGTGTTGCTGAAATGTTATGGTACGATTCAATCTGATAGTTGCATAATACTATCTCGTATTTCTGTCTCTATGATGCTTGTTTTTGGTATTGAACTCTTTTATAACATTTATTTTGATAAATTTGCTTGTATTGAGATATGTAGGGTTATCACTTGACGATTCGACGTCTTTAAAGCTACAGTCTGTTATGCCCAGGGCGGAGCACAAGCTGCATTCATGTTCGCCTACCCAACTAAACCTTTAATTTCCCCTAAAGCATCGATTGAGGTGCAAAAGAATTAACATAAATTTCGAGACAAACGATTCCCATCAGTGATTGTTACACATCGTAAAGGACGTCTCTTTTCAGTAGTTGGAGCCACATCGGTTACACGATGATGGCTATTTCTCCGAGGTGTTGACGCTTAGATCAAGACTGAATTGTGCGATGGTGTGATAAGATAAGCTTTGAATTACTGTTTCGTTGATGATAATCAATTAGCTATGCTGGAGCGTTCAGCCGGACTAATTATACAAATTAGCCTTCAGCCAGATCATCACTTTATAGAATTGCACTATGGTATTGTCTAGATTGCATTACAAATGTTCCAAGATCATTGGTTCAAGTAAGGCTAATCATTGCCGATTTTAGATAAGGCTGTTGAAAGTGGTGGGAGGCGGGGAACGAGCAGCTGAGTTTATACAACGTGTAGGCAATAGCTGCCGAGGCCCCTCTCACGTCTATATAAACTTGTAGTATTCCCTTCTCAATAACTATCCTCCGCTCGTCGGTCTTTTTGTGTTCCAAACTCACCGAAATACTCACACCGCTTGCAAACATGCACCGCTGCTCCAACCACCGAAAGTTTGAATGCAATGCGATATATATCTGGGGGGCACCAAGATGATTGAAATATAAAAAGCATGAAAGTTTATAAATAGACGCATTATTTCCCTTAAATTAATCGTAATATGATTAGCATGATTGATACGCAGCACCTTCTCTGATAATACACTTATTTTTCCCCGGTTACAATAAAGAGTCACCGAATGCACACTTCACCAATGAAATTCCCGCGTTAATGGTATCCTTGACATTCTCTTCGGACACTCCCAAGGCAGGGTTGCATTCGACCAGGTCCATAGCAATAAGTTTGTTGGTATCAGCCACAGCTTCACAGACATAACAAGCTTCACGCCATGTCAAGCCACCCTTAACTGGAGTACCAGTGGAAGGAGCATAAACAGGATCAATAGCGTCAACATCAAAAGACAAGTGGATTGGACGAGTCAGACCTGGATTGATTCTTTCTAGAGCCATTTCAACAACCTTGGCGATTCCATACTTATCGACGTGGCGCATTGAGTATGCAGCAATATTGTTTTCCTTGATGTAGCTTTTCTCAAATGGATCCACGTCTCTCAAACCAATGTAGGCAATTCTGGAAGGTTGCAGACAGTGAGGAACCCATCTGAAAACACCGGCATCTGGGTCATCCTTTTCTTCTTCGTCAATTCCAAGCAAAAAGGAAACCGGACAGCCGTGGAGATTGCCAGATGCAGTAGAAGCCGGCGTGTTGAGGTCAGCGTGAGCGTCGATCCACAGCAAAACGGCATCTTCGTGAACAGCCTGGACGGCTGAATAAGTGCCAATTGCAATGGAGTGGTCTCCTCCCAGGGTGAGTGAAATACGGCCCTTTGACGCAGCCGCGTGCACAGCATCATAGACCTGTTTAGTAGACTGAGCCACATACCTCGGTCTCTTCATGTTGCCAATATCGGTATCGTTTTCGACCGCTTTGAAGTCAAGCAGGCCGGCAAAAGAAGTTTCATAGCCAAGCTCCTTGAGACGATCTTCGACACCATACTCCATCAGTAGCTTTGGACCATCGTCCACCCCGCCTTTACCTTGGCCACCAGAGAACGGTGCGCCGATAATCTCCACGTGTTGCTTAGCGTTGGATTGATGTGCCATTTGCGAGTTCAAAGTTGGAATCGGTGAGTTTGTGGACGCGTTAGCTAGACTTTTATAATGACAAGAATGTCTTCGGAGCAAAAGTGGGAATTCACTACGCTTTATATAGTTGCAAAATTTAGTGTCGTTCCGATATCAAGATGCAGATATGCGCGACAGGCGTGGTGAACAGGTCGTAAAATTGACGTTAAGTGCAGGTACAGGCTAGCTTCGGGACTGAGGAGTCCACAATAGGACGAGGAGCGGCCAGGTGAAAATTTTGCACGCGGGGCACTTACAGAACACTCGTGCAGGTTTCCAAAACAAGTCATTAGAAATTTCGTTGTTTGGACGGCATTAAAACTCTAATTTTGAGCAACGGCTCCTGTCAAACGGTCTCTTTTGATTTGAGCAGCCTCCATAGTTTTCGAGCCCTAAATGCACGTTGCCTTTTGCAGTTTGGGAGTTACCTGCCATTAGGGAACATTGGGTTAGGTTTGCTGCCACAACTCCCAATGGATTATGTAAGTGAGCCAGCGCGTAACGATCAAACACTGAATTGGGATTCTCTACGGGCACTTGGCCACCATTGCGTTTTGCCAAGGAAATGACCATTGTAGAAGAGACAGGTGTGTTTGAAAGTATGTAACTAACATCTAGCATATGGCTCTCTGTTCACAATTTTCATATTTGTGGAAAGCACGTTGACGCACTGCGTTTGCACACTCGGCTCTACTGCTCTCGAACGTTTGATTACAAACCTTATTGATAAGCTGGCCATATTGACACTCTCAAGTTGTCCATGCCAATGTCTTGCTGTATGCTATTAGGGATCTAGAAACAGAGAGTAATGGTTGCTCGTAAATTGGCCAAAAAATAACTAATATTTACTGATTCCTTGATCAACTTTTATAATATATTTTCAGAGCATTGAAAAGGTATTTTGCTAGCAGATAACATCCAGCAATCGAAGCCAGAGTGCTTGTATCCTTTGCGTTTGGATTGTTTCTCAAATCTCGATCGCGCGAACCAATTCGCCTCTTTCGAACCACATAAAAAAGTAAAAATGGGTTAGCCATGCTGGGCCATCCGGCCAATGTTCATAGCTAACTTCATGTAATTTCCCAATTCTATAAGATTCGTCAAAGTGGAGGTGTATTACTTAAAGGTGGGTTGTTCGTTAACATGATCTTTGCCTTCGCTTCTGCGCTTGTGTGTTGAGCAAAATGGTAGATGTTGCTCAAAAATTGGTTGATAGCACCAACAAGAAAGAAAACCGCTTCACTATTACGTCTCCTCTTTCCAAACTATTTGCTGATAAAGAAGGGATTGATTCAGCGGGCATCTCAATTCCTCGAAATTCTTTTTCTGTGGACCCCGACAGCCAGGATGCAAGTAACTTGAGCGAAATGATTCAAACTTTGTCTCCTATGGCTCGAGAACAGCAGAAACCAACAGTGCCAGTACGCCGTCGTACAGAATTTGCTGAAAAATCTTCTCTACCATCGGTTCCAATCAAGGCTCGCAAGACTGATGGGTTTCTGGATAAAAAGACTAGTAACTCAATTGACAATAACGATCACTACTATCGAATTCAGGATAGGCAACAATCGCACTCAAATGAGAATAGTAACGGTTCATCTATGTCGAAATCCATGAAGGCATTACTTGAAGTTGGTGGCTCCGGCCAAAAGAACAAATCATCTTCTACTGTCACAAAAAATGGCCATAAACAATCTCCTTTAATGCCATTGCGTCATATGTCTGAGTCCCCATTGTTACCTTCAACGCTTAAAAAAAAGGAAGAAGAGAAACATGCTCATGAAAGGGTAAGATCGAAATCATTTTTCCCCTCCTCAATCTCTTCCATGATGCCTCACCACACGAAAGGCATCAATGTAGATGTCAAAAAGAAATTGGAAATCTCTTCGCCAGTAATGGTTGGACCCATTTTCGATTCTGACTTGCGAGATCATGGTAAACAGGATTCCAGGAAGCAAATTAAAAATTTTCGAAGCCCTATTAATGATCATGACCAAGATAATGTCACTACTGAGAATGAAACAGATGCTCAATTGGCTGAAGAAGACGGCCATGATAACAACGATTCCAAGAGAGAGTCACTGAAACATAAGTTAAAGAGGGCTTCAAAGTACGCACATTCCCACTACAAGAGAACTTCTGAAGGTTCGCAATCACCAGAATTGACGAATATGAGCCCGCGTATAATGGCAACTAATATTCCACAAAAAGAATATGAAAGAGAAGCTGATGCTGGTAATGAGGGCTGCGACGTAGATTCTCTTGACGATATTATGTCGGTATCAGAATCCTTTAATTTTGTTCACCTGTCTCTAAACACGTTTGGTGAATCAGATTTCGCAAAAGAAACGACATCGGCTCTCGAGTCACTTTGGAATGTTGTGGCAAAAGATACTAGTAACTGCAACAAAATACCTGAGGCTATTGCAGAAAAGCGCAAATATGGCTGCTTGGAAGAATTTAACGCTATGGCTCCAGTCCCCAATCATTATTTGCCCAGTGATCATTGCCAAACTGAACCACTTCTGGTTCTCAAAGCATCTTTCTCTGCGGATGAAGCTGGGAAAGAAATCACTGAACCATCGCACGATCCTCTGGCTGCCAACAGTAGATTATCGAGAGGTATTAATTTGGGATATATTCCAGAGCATAGAATACTTAAATCGTTAGTAGGAAAAAGTGAAGGGCAAAAGCAAAGTGTGCTCCATGGCGATCCCACAATTGTGGACACTGATGAAAGGAGCTCAGAAGAACTGTTGTCATCAAAGCTGGCAGTGAATGCTCAACAAAAGCGAGCACATAATAGTTTGGATCCACCGAGAAAATGCTCTAATAGCTCCTCATACTATGATCAGTACAGTGTCGCAGAGGATTTTCAAACCAGTAATGAGAGAGCGGGATGGACATACGACCCTAGCGAAGATAGATTTGGATTGTATAGTTCCCCTTATAGAAGGCGAAGCTCTGGAAGAAGCACGAAAAGTGGTCAAACTGACATGCTGGAGTTCTGGGGCCCTACCAGACAAAATAGCATGGCTTCACAATGGACTTTTTCACCAACACAGACTCGACATGCAAGTATCAGTGAATCTAATGCTGAGCAGCTTGGACGGAGTAATTCTATTGGAAACTCACAAAGATTCAACGACGAGTTTTCAAATATTTTCAAGTCTATTCCTGAAGAAGGTGTACATCCCGAAAGACAAGAGAGTTTTGCACTTACGCGGGAAATTGAACCTCTTATCGTTCGTAGAGCCTCCAGATATGAGCAAACAGATGATACTGGCGCAGGATCGAGTATTGGCTCTATGAGCCCTATGTCAAAAAGGTCGGACGGTGCTAGAACTAGTTTGGCTACAGCCACATCTTCTCCTGATGAAGCAACGTATACGGCAGTCAAGCCTTTGGCACCTTTGCATTTATCCTCTGGTGGTTTAAAAGAACTTCATTAAGAGAAAGGAACAGACATAATTGGTGAGCAACAGTGTTCTGAACTAAGTAAACTCAAACAAAGGACAATTTCTAATCAAATTAAATGATATTGTCTATAAACAATCAAGAATAAATATTAGTTTTTAGTTTTGTGGTTGTTAGCCACTTGTTGAGCAGCTTTGGCAACATCTGGTGAATAATGCTGCTGTAATAAAACAGTTTCCCAAATGACGGCTGCTTCTGGATTACAATGCTCAGGATCATCAATATCCATTTTGAAAACGCCATTTTCGACTCGATCTTCCGTGCTGAATAATTCAGCAATTGCTGTAAACCTCTTTGCTAGCTTATCCAACACTTTCAAGCCGGCTAGTGAAGACTTTTCTGGCCATTGAAGGGTACAAGTTGCAAGCCGTTTTGCGAAAGCCTCGCATCTTTTTTTCGACATGGTTCTTTGACGAAAAAATATTGTTTCGAATGCTCGCACTACCATCTCCATCTCTGTAGACATGTTGACATTTGGGCGGGGAGAATTATCGTTGTCATACAATCTTAAAGCCTTATAAGAAAACTCAATATCAGGGTTCAAGGCTAATGTGTAAAGCGACGAATAAAGATGAGTAGCAAAAAAGGAGAGATCCAAATTCATTGACTCTCCTGCCTGTGCAGCCAAAAGAGCATAAGCTGAGGAAATGCAAAGCAAAGCTTCTCTAGTAGTCGTCTCAATAAACTCTGTGTTTCCATCGTCAGTTACTCTCCGTTGCCTTTCAATAATGAGCTCACGCAAAATTTCCAACAAATCACCAAACAGGTCGGCATTGACAAGATGTGCAAAACGCGCCAAACCTTCCAAAACGGGACCTACCAGGGCAGTTCTTTCTTTAAGAACATTAAGGTAAAGCACAAACACTATTTTGAGTGTTTCAGATTGTATTCTTTCTCTTTCTTCTTGAGATACTTTTGTTTCCGCTTTTGCCAATTCCTGTTCAATGAGTCTGTTTTCCTTTCTTTGCTTCCTTTCTTTTTTAGTTAAATGCACTCTATCCTTTTTCTTGATGTTTTCCCGCTCGGGCTTCTTTTCCTTGATCTCTTTCAACTCTGTGAGAAGACGAAGGTGTAAAAAGGTACTCAAAACAGAAGGCTCGACTCCTTTGTAAGACTTTTGTTTGATCATTTTCGAAATGAGTTTTACAAAATCAAATGATACATGCCCTTCGTCGTCTTGCTTGAAACAGTACTCAATTGTTTTGATACAGCGGTCAAAAAGAGCTGGGTGATCGAATCCTGGCTCATTACTGAATCTGGTAGGTTTAATACTGATAAATTCACAAATGATTTGTACTAATTCAGAGCGGAAATTGAAATGAGGAACAGACTCTACTAGATCCGTCACCGACAAAATAGCAGCAGAACATAGCGAGCGCTCTGCTTTTGAGGAATGCCCCTTCAATCCTGCTCTGTTAAGTTGTAACAACAATGTAACATAAGATTTATAGTAAGAAACTAGTGACTGCTCAAAGTTTCTCAGCTTTTTCACCTCTTTAGAGACTCTATCCTTCTGTTCAAGTTCAGTTAAGGGCCTGATACTATAACCAGGAATAAGAGATTTGAAAATGGTTGCCTGGGCAAGAATAATAATAGATTTGGCTTTGGTAACGCTGGCATTTTGAAATAGGCTTGCCAATTGTTTCAAACGACCAATTTGCTCTTCAGGATCTTCATTTATGGCCTCGGCGATCTCTGCCACACGTTCTTGGATGGTCACTAGCTGTTCACGGTTGGTCATGCCATCAAAAGGGTTTGTTTTTTCCGGAGCCTCCTCTATTTGCTCATCCTGCTCATCCGCTTCTTGTTCAGATTCACTCCCAGGTGCTTCCTCAACAGCTTTGACCTTTTGCTTCTTGACTACTCTTTTGATCTTACCATCAGCCGTTCGAACCGGAAGTTGCTCAACCTCCTCAACGGTTTTTGATTCGGCAAATTGTCTAGGTATTGACTCATAGTCCTCTTCTTCACTATCATCTCCACCTCCGATACGCTTGAATCCAATACCTGATTCTGAAAGAAGAGCATCATCAGCATGCTCTAAAACTTTCAGACGTCTTTCCTGTTTCCTTTGAGCTTTTCTTGACAATTTGGCCATGTCTAAATCGCTCCACCTTTTCAACAAAAGTCTTCAGTGAAGTGGTTTGTGAAATTTTCAGCTGTTTAAGGTGTATCCTATTTTTTTTTTTTCAGCCGTGCCCGATTTAAGGTTCGCGAGACCATGGGGACCACTAATTAAAATATGGAGCAAACGACAATTGAGCGCCTGAAAATAAGCAATGTTGCGTCTAATCTCTTTGCGTTATGATATTGGAGACTGTGTACTTTTACATAGAGAATTATCTTCTAAATGCTGATGACGCACTTTGTCTGAGGTTTCTGCATTGCGTTTCAGTGGTATAACAGACTCTTGCAGCAGCACATCACCTACCATACTGTTCTAGGATCTAAACAATTTATTAATAAATTGAAAGTGTATAAATAGTGGACAGTGACTTACCTTATCGACGTCTCAACATGGACAAGATGAAATCTAATTCTGTGAAATTGGAATCATCTTGAGCCCATTTTCTATGCTTTTTGGAACGGTAGTGTTCCTCCATATCGTAAAAGGATTCTTTACAGTTTTCACACCAGTGTGATACTCCTTCTTTCTTGCGGGGAATGGGTTTTACTACCTCATTAGTGATATTGGCAAGTGGCTGGCGCTCTTTATGAGTTCTGCCAATTTTATTATCATGCTGGTTACCGTTGCTATCAACAGCAACGCCCGTTTCGGTTTTCGTAGAAAAGCTCTTTGCTCCCTTGTCAGCCCTGTGCACCTTGCTTGTCGGCGCGGTCTGAAATGAATTGGCTCTGATGGGAGCCGGGCAATCACGTTTGCTTCCATAAATTTTGACAGAAGGGTTGGCTGGAAGCAGCTTTCTTTTCAATTGATCAACCTCCTTGGATGCAAAAGTTGGAAGCTCACCCAAGGTGTGGGAAGCCACAGATTTCGACGCTGATGTAATTTGTTGAATTCCGGATGCTGAGATATCGTGAACGACATTTGAATTTGTACGGTGGACTTTCTGGAGTGGATTCTCCAGTCTATTTTGATGGTCGTTTCGCTTCCTGTTGTTGACAGCTCTGGCTAGAGCTGTTTTGGCGTCATCTTCTTTTGTTTCTTTGACTACTCGCCCAGCAGTTGGTGCAGGAATGAAAATTGCATTAGCGGGCGGCAAGCCCTCATCACTTGCCTGGGAAAGCACGAAGGGACATTTACTGGAAACAGAGAACCTTGGCCAATTGTCGGACGAGTATTCTTTGGAAATGAAGGCGCGGTGTTTATGTGTTGGATCCCAGACAAGCACATATGGCGATTTGAAATAAGAATAGTCATCTCGTTTCGCAGTAGGATCGCGATCGGCAGATAGTCCAGTCAGTTTTTCCTTGTTGAGCAAATGCGAGAGACCGACTGGTGTAACTTGATGATGATGAGCACGCGGTTCTTTGACCACCATTTCTTGTACCAGGCCTTTGACAATCCTCATTACCTTCTCATACGTCCAAACCTTTCGGCCTGCCTGAAGTGCTTTTGTGACAACATGACTCTCCGGTAGGGCGCCGTAGCTGGAGCTCTCGACGTTTGTAATGACGTGGCTTATTTCAGTAGCATCGAAAAACGGAGACACCTTTGTTCCCAGACGGCCGAAATATCTTCTCAACCGAGCGGATGATGGATCGTCAATGTTATCCAAATAAACAACGGCATGGGCCATGATTTTGCGGTAGCACAGTCTCCATGCCTGTTCATTCCACTTTGTCGGGTCTTTTGCGCTGCTATTGCTCTTGACATTTATCTCGTTTGAGATGTTTTTTAGTGGAGCTCTGGACATGGCATTCTGTCAAAACAATGTGTAGGATTTGTAAGACGTGCTTCGAGCTGCAAATGATTGTTCGTGCGCGTAAAACTGGATTTCCGGCTTGCTATGCTTTTTCTGTGTACGCAGTGTTCAACGTTCTCGGCCTTTGGACTGTTTTTTTTGCCAATTGTTTTAAAGCGAAGATGCAAACGCCTATTTCCGCGTTGCGGGTCAATATGTTTTTACCGTATTGGGCGACGACGCGGGTTGCTGGCGCACGGCTGGCCCAGATGGAATTGGCGGTGGTATTTGGAAGATGGGTTGCGAAAAGCGGCATTTACGTTTTTGTAACGAAACCTCTCAGTCATAGTCACCGGGGTAGCGCCAAATGAGCTGTACCTTGAACCCGGTACAAACTTCATTGCGATCGAGCAAGGGAACAAAGGCGGGTTGGCCCGTACTCAATAGGGGATAGATTTATTTAGTCTATAAGGATCAAATAAAAAAGGCTGGTGTTTTGCCCGTGGTTACTCAGCAAATAACACATTTTTCTTTCTTCTTTTTGTTAGTCTTTGATTTATCGGCCGGCGATGATTCTTTTTGGGGATGCGCTGCTGGTGCAGTCTCTTTCGGTGCAGCAGCTGCAGCACTGGTGACAGCAGCACCTGCCGCTGAGTCTGAGACGGTCTTGCCGTCGGCACCTGCGGTACCAGCGACGGCGGCACCGCTGCCGCCGGTCTTTGACACCTCGCGAATGACCTTGCAGGCCTTAGCGCATCTCGCAAAAGCAGGTTCAATGTTGATGTTCAACTTGGCGGACGACTCAAAAAAGGGCATATTCAGCTTCTTTGCCAGCGCTTCTCCCTTTTCGAACGAGACCTGGCGCTCGCTGGGCTCGCAATCGCTCTTGTTGCCCACCAGGACACAGAAAAACGGCTCGTCTTCCTTGACCCGTTGAATCTGCGCATGGTAAAACTCAATGCGCGCAAACGAGGAGGGCGAGGTTATCGAGTAGACAAGAACAAACCCCTCGCCGTCGCGAATCCACTGGTCGCGCAAACTGGTGTATTCTTCCTGGCCAGCTGTATCTAGAACTTCCAAGACGGATAATTGGTCGTCAATCGTGATTTGCTTTCTGTATGAGTCAACAATTGTAGGATCGTACGTCTCTACAAAATGGTTCAAGCAAAACTGGATTGTCAGGGCAGTCTTGCCAACACCACCGTCGCCGAGGACTGTGATTTTGTAGAGGGGATTCGAATCTCGCCGGGACATGTTTGATGGCTGTGACGGGTGTGCAGAGTGTGCAGTGATGCTTGAATTATGGGGGTGGGTTGAAATGCGATTTTTTGGTCCTGCCAACCAGCTTTGGTGTTATCAGCTCCTGTCGAAGAACCTGCTAATTGCGCACAGCACTGATGCTCCTGATGAACCTGCTGGAAGAGAAAGACGAGAAAAGAGTTGCAAGTATCTAAAAAGTACACAGCGCTAGGTGGGTACTGCAAGGGTGTGAAAAAGGAATCGCCGTTACCCTGCCTCTGTGCTGGTTGGCATTGCTCTTGTCGGCCCACAGAAAAGACCCAGAGGCACCTGTGTGGTCGCTGAGCTGCCTGCATATCTGGCCCTTTCCAGTAAGGATGTGCATATGAGGCAGCGCCAAAAAAAAAAAAAAGAGTCCCGTGGAGGCCAGAGAAACTCCGATTGCGAGTGCATTCCAGCGGCGCTCCTCGAGACGCGAAATACTTCTGTCAGAATCATTGGAAGCCCGCTCGCCTCCGCTGTGTAGGCTCTGAGTGCAGTAGCTGCAAACCAGCCATAATCTTGACGTGCTTGACTAGGGCCAGGCATGAGGCGCGTTGTCAACCGACCCTCGACGTACGTAACCCCTACAGCTCTCCCATCTGATCGCCAGCCAAAATAGCAAATCTCAGCTCTTGCCGTGGGGATTGGCGGGCCGGGATCCCTCCGGCTCGAATCGCCTGTGAGGTTTTGGGGTAGCTCAGAGTCGCTTACTGGGCCACCGAGATCAAACAAAGAACACGCCAGCCCGATTCTGCAGCGCTAGTCGCTAGCCCAAAATAGGGTTGCTAGCCGGGTGATTCTAGTGGCCACAACAATCGCGCTCAGGCCGCTTTCTTTTTGCTCTGAGCAGAGCGGGCAGGCAGTCTGCGAAGTTTTGGGTGTGGCTCCATATTCATTATTTCGAGGAACCCCTGCAGGTCTTGTATGGCACAGCTGCATCGCTAGTTGCCCTCCCTGCACAGAGTGTCAAGCTAGTATTTTGAATCTCGCAGAGGCGATTCCACCACAAGTAGTCGACCCATCACGGCTGCTCGCGTCAAGCTTGAGGCAGCTCCGTAATTGTTTAGATGGTGGTGAAATGGCAGTGTACGGATAGCTGCATTTGCGTCAAATTCGAACGCCAGCTGTATAACGCTCCGCCAGGCATAGCCAGGGACATGTACTTCATGTTAGTAACGCTTTATCATAATTGTGCTCACTAGCAACACTCGTAATCAAAATTACAACCCTCTTTGGCCATTCTGTGCTGAGAGGCTCAACAAAGCGACGTGCATGGGTAAGCATTTTATGTTGCATATCTGCAGTAATTCATGCAAGCTTAAGACAGTCAGTATTGGCACCTCTACAGGAAAGCGATGTATCTAGAACGAAAGACAGCGTAATCTATCTGCTACTGGTTGTTTGATTAAACTTTTAAAAGACACCAAATGCTTTGAAAAATAAGCCATGGGCCATGCTCTATTACGCCCACTCACCTCGCAAGTCTGGCTGTCGCTAAGCACCCAAACTCTGACCCATCTTTACTCTATCCCCCTGCTTGACACTAAACTCAAAATTTTTTGGAGCTTCAAACACCAAAACGACCGTGCTTCCAAGCTTGAAGCCGCCCATCTCCTGTCCCTTTTCCAGCGGGTATCCACGCAATAACCTTGAGGCATTGGCGTAAGAAGCCTCGTCAATGTGATTCGGTTGCTCGTCACGAGATCGTACAGTGTTGGTCTTGAGGTCCTTGTCAAAGTTGATCACAATTGACCCTACATTTGTCGCGCCAACCGGGGTCATGGAAAAAAATCCATGTCGCCATCGGCCAAGTAAAGCCACCCGCTCGTTGAGGCAAAACAAATTGGCAAGTTTGTTTTGAAAGTACGGCGCAACGGAGTACAACTCGCCGACAAAATGGCGGCGAACCTCGGCAACCCAATTTGTCGGCGAGTGAAATCTGTGGTAATCGCCAGGTGCCAAGTAAATGACGGCAAAAAACAGACTCTTGTCCTCGTTGTCTGGAGCCATCAAGTCGCCGGCAATTCTCAGAGCCGGCGTGATGGACTCTGGAGTGTCACCAGTGGCATCGGGCAGTGTGCCAGAAGTTTCGTCTGGTCCAAGAAGATCGTGCAATGTGTAGGAAATGCCATTCATCACAGCAAATTCCTTGTGCTTGTCCATAATGTCTTCAGCCGAAAACTGAGACTCGGCTTCAGGTGTGGTGTCGGTCGACTTGAAAAAGTCAGTAAAGTCAATCATTGTGGACGAGTGAACGCTGTCGGTGTCGGACGAGTCGTCTGGAGACGCCGGCGTCTGAGCACCGGACGGCGTGCCCAGCAAGGCATCCAAGCTATAAGTAACTCCTTTAACTTGCTCAACACGTCTGTCGTCACTAATAATACCCAGCTTGAGGACCTTTCCATCGCTCGGCGACACCAAAAGCGAGTCCGCAATCGGCCTGGCGCCGTCCTCTAGTTCTCTGTAGAAAAAGTTACTCAGA
Organism: Limtongella incommunis; assembly: GCA_003706695.3. Lineage (NCBI taxonomy): Eukaryota > Fungi > Ascomycota > Dipodascomycetes > Dipodascales > Trichomonascaceae > Limtongella > Limtongella incommunis. Next base: position 100,309 of record PPME03000002.1, read on the forward strand.
TTGCTGTATTGGGCCAGGTCTTTGACCTTTATTTCATCGAGGTTGGCTCCAAACACCCAAGCATAGAAGCGGAACGACGGCGCACGCAGCGCGACTGGCAAATCTATCGAATTCACACTTCCCCACAGCCGTGACATGGCCTTCAGCGGCAGAGTAGAATAGGCTGCTATCTGCCACGGTTTGGCCATTCTCACAGGGGGGCCTTCTTCACCCTCGTCAGCAGCTTGCAACTGCCTTTTGCGCCGGTTGTAAGCGTACCATCCAACACCGCCGCCAATAAATATGAACGCAATAGCCCACTTTCTCGTGAAACCGGCACGCTCCTTCGTCGTGCGGCCAGAGGGCTGCTGCGGATGATGACTGGTAGAGGCCGATCTGCATTGCTTTTGTCCGATTCTCAAAAACGTTGGTGGCATGACTCTTATTGGTCTGATTGGTGTAGCTGTCGACAATCTACAAGACAACCTCATGCGGGCAAATACAAACCTTTCTCAGTGCCGGCTTGACAAAAGGTATTTATACAAAAAGCAGGCGGTCGACAATGCTACGACAGCACACAACTGAATGTGAAGATGGGGTGAATGTGATTTGGGTGACGCGGGGAGAACGGGGATATTTTTTTTTTCATATATTCGCTCGCGGTTGGGTGATTGACCCATGCAGGCACATCAGCCAGCGTCGCGTGCCGAGCAAGGGCAGCGTTATGGATTGAACTAAAGCGACCCATTCAATCAAGTAGTTTATTTTTTAGCACTTTCTGTTTCACCTTGCCAGAGCACACAGCTATCTTCGTGGCTGTCGTCTTGAGACTTGATACGGATTGTCGGAAATTGAACCGAAACAACAAAAAATGACAGGCTTCACATCTCTTAAGCAAGGGCCTGGAAGCTATCGTCTATTATTACACTCCTATTTCTGAGGCAACGCTTGTGCACGCCCTGCATTAAATCTTAGCTCTCTTATTTCTAGTTTACAATCACGGCGCCCAGACCGCATTCATGAGACCTGATGATGACTTCCAGTTCTCTTGATCACAGAGTCTACCACCAATACCGAAGGATTGCTGCTTGCATTATGTTCAGCAGCAATGCACATCCAGGTCAACTGCTACAACAGTAATTCTGACCTTTTGCTTTTTCGACTACTCCTGAAAATAGCCAATCCAAAGTAAAGCGCAAAAGCAACTCCAACGAACAATACCAACTTGAACAAAAACCATCCCCATCCACTGCTACCACTTCCAGTCTTGCCTTTGCGTGTATGCGGAATCTGAGTCAGCTTTTTACCCTTGTCAAGCTCCTGCAGCTGTTCATACGATTGAGGCACTGTGGTAAGTTGAGAAACATGCACTTTGTAGATATCATGAGCTTCACTCAATTCGCCGGTTTGAGCTGAGAAGGTGAGGTAATTGGGAATGGGCATCTCTGTAATTTCTGACGTTTCAAAGCATTTTGTCCATTGGTTGTGTCCTTTGTAGTCCAAGTCAACAGAGAAAAAGCCGTTACGAACAAATGTGATTCTCATTCGCGAATCGTGATTGTTGTTTACAAGCCCTCGTGCTGAACAACCAGCTATTTCGTTTTTCTTGCCGTCATTAGCGGCGTCATAAGGATGTTGGCCACCATCTCCTTTCATTGCCATGATATAGGGAAACGCAAGAGACTGCTTGGCATTTTTATACGTGTCAACCAGTACAGCAACACCATAAAAATCCTCAAACATGCCCATGACAGAGCCCTCTCTACCAGGTTCTTTCGTGAGAAAAATTCCCATACCGTCACCATGTAGCGAACGACCCTCGCCATGTATTTTGAATTCAATTTCAATCTGAAAATTATCAGGCAGTGCAGGCATTTTGGAAGCAACCAGGCCACGTCTGTCTGGTAGGTCTGGCGTTAGTCTAATGAATTTGTCAGATCTGACCATAGTATCGCCAAAATACTCATAGTGCTTTAGTTTCAAATCGCGGTCAAGGAATGGAGGTTCTAAAGTGTGATAAGAAGACAGAGATTTGTAGTTATTATCCTGCGCTGAAAATTGCGAGACAAGAAGCGCGAGTAGCGCACCAGCTTTAATGTACATTGCCAAAACTTTTCTCAAGATTTTTGATGCGAGGATTGGTTGAATTTATAGTTGAAAGATTGACAAAAGTTCCAACTACCTATGCAGCTGTCAAATTTACTAGTCTCTGCTGGAATTTGAGAAAAAAATAAGCTGACAGCCAGTCGTGTGTGACAAAAGTACCGTGGTACCAGATTTGGAACATGTGAGTTGCTAATGGGGAGAGTGAAGCGAGTTCAGGGATTAGGTTAAGAAAATAGCACCGGCTATAAAATTTTGCTTCTTGACTGTCCTCCAGAGAGTATTTACTAACTGCGATTCATTTATTTCCAGGTACTATATTCTTCTAGCAGCCCGCTATGAACCATCACTTTTTGGTGACACGGGGAGCCACTTGATAGGCTGCGAAAATGTTGCGACACAAGAACGCTCTGATCGGCGACAAGTAATACACTCACCTTTTTTGATGGAAACAGCAAACATTTTACGGGCCGTGATGAGAAGCTAACCCCTAGACCTCAACCTATCCTAGCCACATTTGACATCCAAATGCTCCGCAAATGGCTACTCACTCGCATTTGCTCGCTGCATATTAAAAGTCTAAATTTAAGCTTAATTGAGACGTTTGAAAATTGTTGATTAACAAAATGATTTCAAGACTTCAAGTGACATCGAATCCTAGAAAATAAAAGTGCCAAGCACGCTTTCGACATTTTTTTGCTAGAAATTGAAGAATGGTCACTACGCGTTTGAGTTTTCACTAGATACTTTCAGCCCACGGAGGCGTTATAGCGGATCGTTCCAATTGTGGGGCACATATTCTACGATTAGAAAAAAAGACGATGCGTTTGTGGCAACTGCAAAATAACAATTCAAATCCAAATCTAGTTAGTACTTTTTAAAGAAGAGCTCTTAGGACACTGAATTAGCTCCTTCTCTGGCGACTCAAACATTTACTTTTTTGACAACTTCATTCAGTTCAATGTACATGTACTGACAAAGATGAACGATAAAATGATTTGATGTTTGCAGAAAAGTTTGCACACTTACCAGTTGCTTCTCTGCCACTTTTGAAAGCTCCGATAAAAACTTTATCATGTTGCAAATAGTTCTAAAACTTGTGCTACCCACTGCCGAATTGCCCAAAAGAATTATCGGGACGCGGACATTGGTTCCTATACTTTCTGCATTCAATGAGTTTAAAGAAGAAAATCGATAAAGTAACGTAGACAGTGAATGTAACAAAAATACTTTGAGACACAAGCTCTCTGCTGAACATATCAAAAAATATCGACGCCTGCAGGACTCGAACCTGCGCGGGAGATCCCAAAAGATTTCTAATCTTTCGCCTTAACCACTCGGCCAAAGCGCCATATTAGTATTCCTAAGTCTTTAACTATGTATGAGGCAAACACAAAACAACAAATAGCTGTCCGACACTGATCACACTCAATAGTGAGCAAACAAACCGCCGTGATTGCACAGAAAAGCACTAAAACATAGATGAGAGATATATCATTATTATTTATCATGTCCGCTTTGACTATACTGGTCTAGCACAATAAATTGATTCTTGATTGTTTGACTATAAATAAAGATTTGTCGTTGTTGATTGATTGAAATTGTCAAGCTCCTTGGAAGAGCAGAGCCTACCAAAAAGCACAGAAAAATTGGGAGGATGCTTTAAAGGGCTTAGTGGAGCTGCACTTAAACACTTGTATCAAGCATGTGTCCGTACACAATTTGAGTATGCTGCAACGCTATGGTATCGCAAAGTAAGCAAGGCAACGAGAAAGAAAATACAAACTCTGCAAAACGGAGCATTGAAAGCCATAATGGGAACCTGGAGAGGAACGCCCACACAGCCATTGCACAGAGACGCTGCGATGCCACTGCTGGACATTCGAATGGCACATCTGGAACAAAAAACAGCCTTGAGACACATTAGCTTGCACTGTCCCACAGAGTATCTGAAAGACCAGCAGGAATCGACCTTGCGACATACCAAGACCTCCATAGTCAGTATGTTGAACCGGCTCATCAATAGGGAAACTGTAACAGACAACTACTACCAAATTGACAGAGCACCTTGGAAGAGCAGAGCAACCAAAAAGGTCCAAGCACATTGGGAGAGCACACGCAAAATGCTTAAAGAGATTGCAAACGAGTCATTCCAAACATGGAACACAGCATACCAGGAAGATGAAGCTGGCCAATTCTATCGCAGCTACACGAATGGCCGCTCACTACAAGAGCGAGTCGCGGCGACTGCATGTCGCCGCATTACCGACCACAAGATGGCGGGTGACTGCGCAGCAGCGATCATCACCATGCTGCAAGAGTGTATCACTACATCCACACCACGCATCAAGATCACACACTACACCAAGAAGTGGTGGACCCCAGAACTAACAAACATTCGAAAGTCAGCCATAACAGCCCAAAAACGGGCGGATGCCACTCAACATCCGGCCGACCTATTGAAGGCGCAACGGTTAGCGGAGGAATACTCCGAAGCCATCTCCAGGGCGAAGGCTGATACATGGAACAAATTTCTTGCCTCAGTACAAGGTGAGGACATTTGGCACATTAATCAGTACTTAAACCCAAATCAAAACGCCGTCTGATGCCAGTCACCGATGACCAAAACAACATTAGCCACACTCATCGCGAAAAAGCGGCAATGATGTGTTCTACACTACTTCCAGCCAAAGATGATACCATTGACTGGACTGCAGTACCCTTAAATCCTTCCCAACGGGCCCACAACGCCAAGACCTGGCCCAAGCTTACCGATCGCGAGATATGCAACGCCCTGCAATATCAAGCATCGAACACAGCCCCTGGACCAGATGAAATAAAGACAGCGGTCATTAAGCGCGCATGCGCAAATAAAGGGTTCTACCGGTTAATGAGAAAACTTTTACCGTTCCTACACAGACAAAGCAATTTACCAACCCAAAGAACATCCTCTACGTGGATTTTACGGAAAGCCAAGACACATTATCAGCAAACTGGTACAACTTCGCACGCAATTTGGTAACCTGGGAATATATTTCCAGAAGCTGAATGTAACAGCAGCTCGCCGGAGCTGTGTTTGTGGAGAGGAAGAAACAGTCACACTTCTGTTATTGCGATGCCCAGAGAACCTGAGCGAGCGAATGAAATTCATTCATACTTTTGATGATGGGGTCACACTCCAGAACCTTCTCTATTCCGAGAAGGACTGAAGTTGCTGGCCGATTTTAGGTGGGTCTAAGACGGGACTAAGGAGTTTTCCCATACCTTTCAACACATTGCAGCCAAGGTATAGTTTTTTGGCGTTAGTTGGGTGGAGATAACCTCAGAGCCGCACACTGTGACGCGTTACAATTGAAATTTAAACAAAAACGCGCTACGTTATGTGAGAGGGATTTGGGATCGGAATAGCCAGGGGGAACCGACAATGAAATCTCAGTCGTTCTCGATCAGTTGGTAGTATTTATATTATTGATGTATGCGACTATAAATAAAGAGTTGTTGTTCTTTGGTAATAGATAAGTTTCCTGCTCGAGAGATTATCGAGAGAATACTTAGCGTGTGGAATTTAGTGTTTATCTAAACAATGTTATACTTTTGCTATTAGAGATAGCAATATTGGCGAGCAATCCAGAGAAAACCTTTGGACTTGAGACCGGTTGTGTCGCTAACAAGTTTGAAATGTTACAAGATTTTGTGAGGCTGAAATGATTGGAGATTAAAAGGATGCTTTCCTTTGAGTAAATTCTAAACAAGTTAACAAAATAAGTCTAAGCAACTGACAAACCAGTATTATCAAGTCATTCGTACTGCCGAGTGAAACTCCATTAAGCACTGCAAATGGCATTGTAAGCTTGTCCCTATTTTATTCTTTACTCTCAAGTACTCCATATACATTCTTGACGTCGATGGCTTGTTTACAAGACTAAAGTATGCTTTATAATAATATAAAATGAATTTTTTTTTCTCAATCATGTTAATGCTGATATTTTTCCAAACTTTGAAATGTTCTATTGATTGCAATTGTATTCAAAGGAGCACAACTGAATTACAATAATGTGGAGAAATCCACAGTCTACTGTAGAGCTTAACACCATAATCGACGACGAAAACCGTAAGTCGATTCGTGGGAGATTATTGATAAATCTTTTCTTTTCATGGCAATTTGAATTTCTATATAGTAGTAAAAACTACTAAATAGTTCTGATATTAATAAATAATTATACCCCTAAGCCTCAGTGGCAGGTTTGGTGGTCAAAACTCTCGTGACATCAGTTTCTCGCTTCAACCAATCGGACGCCTTTCTGATAAATTCCATCATCTCAATGGCTTCTACAACACCTCTGTCAGCCAACGATTCCAGAGATTGAAGGCAGCAATCTAAATCAGAAAGCACAGAAACCTTAGTAAAAATACGCAGGCCCGACTGCTCGCAAACACAGAATGACATGATGAGAGTCAATGCGGCTCTATAAAGCCCATGAGAAGTGGTTTTTGGCAATGGAACTTGTCGTTGATGAAGAACTCCGAGGTTTCTTATCCACTGGGATGCAGTGACGATTCCTGAAGCGCTAGTAGATAGCGACAATTGTGCTTCTCCATCCACAATATAGCGACGAATGAGCATGAGAATATTGCCCAACGATTCAAGCTCAAGTTCAATTCGAATGCGTGCAGGAAGTGACCCTGCCAAAGGCTTCAAATCGTTTCGCCACTGGTCAATCTCTGCGTGAAATCGATCGACCATTTCGTTAACAGCGACGTCTGTGTCCACAGGCTCTTGAAGTAATCTCGAACTAATCAGAGCCGACTTCATAACATGTCGAGAAATTTCCAAATTCCAGGCTGACGCAGCCAGATATGAATGTGCAGAAATTTGTTCATCTTCGGAATCAAACAGCTTCGCAGTGATTTCTTGTCCTTCTAGACCGACTTCTAGTAAGAGACTTCGCGACAAGTGGTTGGCCAATGCTACCAGGGCCCAAAAATATCTTCTAAGAGGCTGGACTTGGTCTTCAGCTTTGTCTGCATAAAACTCCTCTTTGTGCATTCCCATTTCCAAAACAGAGGATACAGTATTACGGAGACAGTACATTACACTCCACCCCTCAGGAGATTCCATGCGGGCATACCAGGTGATTGCGATTGCATCCCGGGGTGGAATGTGCTCTAGATCTTCGATACCTGGTTGCTGTTGTAAATGATAAAGTGCTCTGAAAAAGTATGCCGAGTGGTCAGCTCTTTTTAAAACTGACGATCCTATCGCCATAGCCATGTGAAAAATAAATAAGGAATTTGGTGTGGCCCCAAGATTGTCAGTGTATATTTCATGAACAATTTCAGTCATCTCTGTTGGGGTGACAATAGGCACCCAGATGCATTCTTGCATAAATGCCGTCAGCAACAGATGGACGTCTTCTTGAGATGGCAAATGATGAAGGCCACGAACAACAAACGAATCTGACGGCTCACTTTCTGGATAGAAGTCAGTAATATGTGCCGGTCCAGAATGTCCAATAGCTTTTGTCAGTTCTTGATACGTAGCCATGGATGTGTATTTCAAGCGTCGAATCGTAACTGGAGATTTGAGCTTCAGCAATGCACTACAGAGCATTAGCTCTTGTTCTTCATCAATCATTGTATACTCGAAGAGATTGACTGAATCTTCAATCAAAGAAAACTCGTCCACTTTAGTAGACTCCGGGGTAGGAAGTTCAATGGGCATTCCAGCGTCCATAAGAGTTGAGCTATCGTCGGCAAAAGACTCAGAGCCCGAAAATGATCCTGAGCGGGTGACATCTATTCCGTTGCTTTTCACAACTGCCTCGAGCCATTCAATCCGATCAGCCAACTTACGAGTGAGACGCTCAGCAGCCGATCTCTTGGTTTTAACCTTCTTCGATGACTTTTCGCAAACAACTTTGGCTTTGATGCAATGCTCGCATGGATCAGGGCTGTCGTTACATTTCGTACGTCTTGCTCGGCATCGTTGACAGGCTGTGTAATATCTTTTTTTAGAGGGTTTACTCACTGATGCAGAGGTGGTAGTGGTATCTGTCTTAGTTAGATTGTCTGGATTGTATATTTTGTAAGTGGCCATCCGGGCGCTGGGTGTTGAGAAGCTGAGCATGACAAGAAACCAAACAGGCTGATAGAATGACTCCGAGGAATCGCAAGCTAAATTGAATAATAGTAAGGTGACTGTGACTTGGAAAGGTAAAGCACTACGGAAAATGTTAGGGCCTCCAAAAAAGCTGAATCAAAAGGAGACTTTCAATTTGCGACATTGGTGACTCTTATAATTTCTGTGCTTTTTTCATCTGTATCATGCAACTTGCTTTTTCCGTTGAGCTACAGAATAGACTGATATGACTTGATAACCAACAACCGTTATCGGATCGGGTGGTGATCGGGGAACAACCTGTTTCTTGAAAAGAAAGATAGGGGAATTAAGATTGCCCTTGAAACTTATGAATTGTAAGTGCCCATATTTTTTATTCTTGTCAACATAGCTCTCTTTGAGATCTTATCAGAACATTCTTATCAACGTTTCTCTTGATTGTCTTTGTTCACACAATGCGTCAGATATGGTGGAGCTCCACGGTTGGCGGCACTTGCTAAAACTGGGACAATATTGGGCAATGTGGTATCATTAAGTCCAGCGGGGGTACACTGGCGGGGGTACATAAGGTGGTCAAGAATTGAAACAAGCCAGCATGGCATAACTAAGTATTCTGGCAGATAGTAGAGCGATCCAACATTACACTTTTAAGCGGGTGGAATTTGCACAGCGTCGTTTAATGGTGCCGTTGAATGGTGCCGTTGAATGCCAAACAGCCTCGAGCTTACTAGTCGTTCCCAAAACGGGTAATTTCCTGCACAGCAGTTAGCTATCAAGTACGGTTTGCGCCGTAGAATGTGACAGGCAAAAAAAGACGGCTATCGATGTATAGCTATTAGAATTCAAGGCCATGATGTTGTGTAATTTGCAATAGCTACTCTCAGTCCAGTCTTACCTTTTGTGTTCTATGTCGCTGGCTGGAACCCTCACAAGCTTGTGCTGTTGTTTGAAGCAACGGTTAACCATCGGTTTACCGGGTTTCTGCCGATAGGACCTTCGAGATTGACGAGATTGACAATAAAACGTATTCAGCAGCTCAGAGCGATTGGCTCCAACTCGCACCCCAATAACGAGGCGTACCTTTCAGTTGCAGTTTCTCAGCTGTTATTGAGTGGGCCATTAAGTCACAATTTTTGTAATTATCTTGATAGTCACGGTGTATTGAGAAGAGAAAAACTTAAGACAACAAACTGACGTTGATTTGCCTTTACCGACCGGTCAATTGTTCAGCTGTTTGCTGTCAGACGCATGAGTTGCGATGAGCAAACAGCAAAAAAAAATCACAATGGGAAAAACGACTGCTATAACAGGCAAAAAATGAGACAATGAATGAGCGCTTTGTTGAGACAGAATAAAACCTTAATAAGTCACTCACCGAAGAGTGGTGACGCTCGCATTCAGTATTCTTATTTTACAGACCTCCAAAGCTGTCAGAATTATCTTCACATTCCTTTTCTTGCATCACATGATCTAGCCTCAACTTAACCTGAACTGCCAGTGTTCCATAATTCAACAGAAAATCAGGCATCAATTCTTAATATAATAGCAATTCGATGATCTCTTCTACTTGTTGGAGGCACAACACACATCTGCTTCTTGCTAGCCGCCGAAGAGTCTTTGGCTGCCGAGGCTACAACTCAATAACACAAATTTTACCTGACAAACGAATACTGAGAAGATATTTGTTTAGAAATAAAATCCCACTTTCCTATCGGCTCGTTCTTCAATGTTATGAAAATGCTTTGGCTGATAGTGATGCACAATCCAACCTGCCGGCAAATGTGAAAGGACGCGACTTGATGGGTTTAAAGAGAGTCCTTGAGCAGATCCGGAAAGAACAAGGCTTTTTTTCCAAGGATACAATCAATCTTGAACGTCTCCTTGTTGAATCTGCTGCCGAAAGTGGAGATCCTTCTGCAATTGCAATCCTTTGCGGGTCACGACTATCTGACCCAAACGTTTCCAAAGACGACCTAGAGCATGGTGAAAGGCTTTTGGAGGAGCTTTGTAAGCGAAAAGATGCAACAGCTCTCAAAGTGGCTGGCGATTTGGCTTTCAACAGAGGTTTTGTAGACCAAGCGTTGAAACTATATAAGATGGTGAGCATGGCCACTACAGCGAATTCTCCCTCAGGCTCTGACTCTCATTCAATTGCAGAAGACTTTGCAGATGAAGATCTCACTCTTGTAATTGAGTCTTTGAGATCTGCAGGTATTATTCTCTATGGCAAAAAGGAATATCTTGAAGCAAAATTATTATTTGAAAAGGCGATTTCTCAAGCGATACTGAATCGTGACCCAAAGCAAGCCGCGCATTGTCACTACTACCTCGCTCAGATTCTGGCTGAAACAAACAAAGTTGATTGCAGGTATCATCTTGAGCAAGCTGCGAGGTACGGTGTTCAGGATGCCTTTGCAGATCTTGGGTTTCTGAACATGAACTACTTTGGTGAAGGCAAAACCGCACTGCAATGGTTTCTTTTGGGATGGGAGGCAGGGATAACCAATTGTTTGATTGGATTATATGATCATTCAGTCAAGTTTGATGCTAATCAAAAGGATCACTGGTTAGAGCTACTACAAACTAGACTCGACAAGGAAGCCTACGCGGAGTTTGCGAAGTCACGAGCTGTTGAAACAGTGCTCACAAAGAAAATACCCTCTGATGCCACTCAAAGCAGTCCCGTGGAATCCAAAACACCAGGTAGGTGGGATTTGTAAGTGAGTCAAGATGATAATCTAATTGACAACAGATTTTCATTTACATATACGGTCTCGGACATAGGTGATGAAAGACTTTTAATACCGATAGATTAGTCGAATACGGTGTATCTGTGTACGGAATTAACGAGCACTTCTTTTTGCATTTTGCAACTAGTGTGGTACGGAGAATTACCTTTCTAGAGCAAAAACATATTGGCAGTTCTATTTGGTTGTTTTCGGGCCACTTTCTTTAAATAAAATATGTCACAAAATAAAATAATGAGTGAAAGACTGGCTAGAGCGACAATAGGATCTCAAATTTCGTCGACTTTCCCTGATTCTTACCGAGGACAATAAGCAACTCTGGAGTCCTCCCCCCACGCAGGTGAAGTCCATGTGCAAATTAAAAAATTGGCAATCCGACCCTATTTGCTAGACAATCAGCGGAAGAACATGATGATAAACAGCGGTGAGAGGTCATTTCCTGGTCTGCACGATTTACATAGGTGTAGAAACTATCAAACTGTTCCAGAATCTTCCAGATGTTGACGTTAAGCACGGTTGACATTTGCACCAATACCCGTTTGTTGACACCCATCGTGCGGCTGTCACAAAAAAGCGTAGTTTCTTTTTCTCCAGAAATTTTTTTTTCAACGGGAGGCAGTAGCCCTACGTATATAAAGGCACCTTGTTCGCAACCCTTAGACGTTCACATCTGACAGACACTTTCACACTATAGTAAAAACAATGTCTTCTCTACTCCCAATTACTTCATACAATATTGAGATCATTCCAGGCTACGCCGTTTCTGCCTTCGAGGATGACACTCCACTTTCCGTTCACATCACATCTGCTGCCATTGATCTTTCGGAACTCGATGGCGATGATCTCAATGAGCCCATTACTCTCAAGCTATTGAAGAGAACAGAGTTTTTCCCAGAAGGTGACAGTGATGATGAGTCTGACGAGGAAGATGACGAAGAAGACTCTGAAGAGGAGGAGGAAGAAGAAGAGGAAGAAGCACCAAAGAGCAAAAAGTCAAAGAAAGCCTCCAAGGCCGAAGACATCATGGAGGAAGATGATGATGAAGATGACGAAGATGATGAAGATGATGAAGATGACGAAGATGACGAAGATGACGAAGATGTTGACTTTGAGACTCATGTCATCTGCACATTGTCTGCTAAGCATGGCATTTTCCAGGTTCCTCTTGATCTCTACATTGGACGTGATGAAGATGTTGTCTTTGAGGTTACTGGCCCAGGTTCCGTTCATCTCTCTGGTCAGCTTGTTGAGCACCCTTATGACAGCGATGACTTTGACAGTGACGAATTCGATGAAGACGAACTTGATAGCGAAGACTATGATCTGTCCCCGGACGAGGATGAAATTTCTTCCAGAATTGAAGAAATCGATGAGGAGGAAGAGGAAGAGGAAGAGGAAGAGGAACCAGTTCCAGAACCAGAACCAAAGTCCAAGAAAAACAAAAAGAGAGCTGCCGACGAAGAACCAGAGGCCAAGAGCAAGAAACAAAAGAAGGAAGATAAGAAGGTTGCTTTTGACAAGACTCTGGAGTCTGGTCCATCAGGCAGCAAGAAACTTGAGGGTGGTGTTACTGTCGAAGACAAGACTGTTGGAGAAGGTCCATCCTGCAAGAGCGGTCAAAAGGTCTCGGTCAGATACATTGGAAAGCTTACCAACGGTAATGTCTTTGATTCCAACACCAAGGGTAAGCCATTTACTTTTGCTCTTGGTAAAGGTGAGGTGATCAAGGGATGGGACATTGGTGTTCAAGGCATGAAGGTCAAGGGTGAAAGACGTATTTCTATTCCTGCCAAGATGGCCTATGGAAACAAGAAGCTCCCAGGCATTCCAGCAAACTCTGAGTTGATTTTTGATGTCAAGCTTGTTTCAATCAAATAAGCGCGCTATCTTCTTAGTGAAAACATAAAGTATTAATTGTATCTTATCTTAAAAATTTTATTTTATTTTTGACACTGATTTTGCTTCGCTAATGTAACAATTTAAGTCCTTTAAGAGGAAGATGAGAGTAGCCAGCACTTTGAGGTGACTTCATAATGATAGCTGCCAGGGCGCATGAGAAGAGACATGCAGCCCATATTACATATCTTCATAATTACACTATAGAGTGTTTCATTAATCAGATTGGAACACCCACACAAGCCATGATCCTTAAGGTTCTTCATCCTAACCTTGTTTGGGAACTTGGTATATTTCCTCTTGTAGAATGAAATTTGCTGTTTTCCGTTGCGACTAGCCAAGTTGAAAAACTAGCCTCTATGCCAAAGACGATTGATCGTGCTGAAGAATATGAGAAAGTAATACTCGCTAAAGATAGACTACTTCTCCTGTTGAATTCGAACGACTCTACAGCTTTGCCAGATTGGCCAGTTTCGTTAGATAACACTTGCAAGTCTATCGCTAAGCGTATCGCTCACGAAAAGTCAATTTCAACCTCATCTTTCAACAATGAGCGCACTCATGCCAATCTTCTACATAACAAACTTCATAATTTAACTCCAGAGCAAAGAAGCAAACATTTTGAGAATCAAAGGCAGGCGCAGGCTGCTCTGGAAGAGTTGGTGTCAAATACCCCTGATGTGGTTGATATTGACGCTCACTCTTCTCAGGAAATTCAGCCATACGATGACCTTTTTAATGCAATGTATCGTACTGACTCCAAACCTATCATCAGAGTGACTGATTATCGGCGTGTGCAAAAGTATGGTGTATTTTCCAAAGCGAAAACAAAATCTAAAGCACTTCCATATTAGCTATTCTAACTAATTTATTGATTCCTCAAAAGTAATTACTTGAAAAACTTGCCAAACTTACCGCCTTTTTTCTTCTCTTTGTCCTTTTTGGTTTGTTGTCCAACCTCAGGAATAGCCATTTTACCTCCTTGTGGCTGTGTCGCTTGAGAATGTCCTTGCTGATAGCCATTGTTGCTGTATCCATTTGTGCCGTTTCCATTGTGTGAGCCGTAGAGTCCGCCGGCACTGCTCTGGCCGTTATTTCCACCATGTCCATTAGCCCCATATCCTGGTCTATCTCTCTCAAACAGCACGTCCGGAGCTTTTGTGGGTTCACGAATTAGCTCAGGAATGTTTAGTTTGTCCTTGTGAGCAGACATAGATGACAACATATTCAAAAACTTTGAGGGTGTGAGAATGCCATCACCTCCCCCGATAAAAATCTCCTTTTGATATTGAGCATTCAGCTCATAAATAGACCTCATCTCAGAAGCAGTAACACCGCCAACAACGTATACAAATATTCGCTGTTTGGCTATCCGCTTTGCTCCTGTCTGAGCCCACACTGCTCTTTGATTGGGATTTCGCAGCGAGCCCTGTAGGGATTGGCCAATTTCAACCTGCTCCTGACCATCTCTACTATTTACAGAGGGGAAATCTTCAATGGATAACGATTCGTTGATCAGCTGTTCCACAATGGTTTTGACACCAGGAACAAACCTATCATTATCGAACTTTGAGTTTGCTCTAGCACCAAAGAAAGTAACTGGTGTCTGTTTTTTCGACTTGGGTGGAATTTTCAATGCCGGCTTCAGCAGATCATGACCAAAAATCGCCAAAGCCTTGATAGTGTGTATATCTTGCTCGGTAAGGGAAGCATGTGTTTTTAGTTTTTGAAGGTCAGCTTCAATAAGTCCACCACGGTGAAGTGCATAAGCCATGAGCAACCGTGTCTTCTCTGTCACAGTCATTCCCTCCCTCACCAAAAGTTCCACCAAGTTGTCAGCAAGATTTTTCACGCGCTTGCCATTCTCATCGGTACCTGTAGCTGCATTTTGCTCCAGAGTAGCCAAAGCAAAAAGGTCATGAGAAGTAAATATTTCCATGCATTCAGCAGCCAACTGCAGGTGTGTACCATAGCGCTTTTTCGATTCTTGGAATTGAGGCAGGGCGAATACCATATCCTGCAGGCCCCTGACTCCAACCTTTTTCGATGTGTCGGCAAGATTTGGATTGTCCTTTTCTAGTTTGTTGATCTTTGCTTGCAGCTGATCTATAGCTGTACTTATATGTTCGTGGCGCAAAGATATCCAAACTTGATCGTTGTCATCCAGAACTGCATCCTCTTTAACTTTTGAAACGTGGCCAGCTCCGTCATTCTCCGTACGTTCGTATAAATAATGATTCTTATTTTGAATCTTGAGCAGGTCATAAACCATTGCCTGGAATGAAAACTCGTGCATTATTGGTGCATAGGGATCAACTGACCGATCAAGAATCACAAGGCTCGATGCCGGCCTATTCTCTGAAAGCACAGGATAGTTATCATGAACCCTTGCATAATTATCGAGTTCAGCCTGAACTCGTTTGGCAATCATGGATGGCAACCGCTCCGCATTGTATAAACCCTTCCCGGTGTCCACTAAATGTCGAATGATTGGATATTCGCCAAGAGAAATTGCCACAGATGCAATCTGGCTCGCGACTTTTGCCATTGCCGGCATTGCCATTGTCTCAAAGCATTCTCTGTGATAGAATGCCTCGAACTGAGAACAGCCGGGCAATGAAAAGACGTGCGACTCAAAGGGGATGAAGTCAATGTACTCTACAATTGGCCCCGACCGCAGAGCCTTTCGTATTGCTGAGTTCTGTATCTCGACCTGTACTTGTCGCTCGCTGAGACCACCTTCAGGCAAAATCACCAAGTGTGCCCCGGCGTAGCGATATGGACTGATTGTGTAATCAGCAGCAATGCATGCAAGATTGTATTTCGTAGGACGGACAATGTACAGAGCATCAATCTCTCTGAGCGGGGGTCTCCGCTGGTCGACTATTTCAATGGAGGTGACGTTTTGCTTGAGAATTTCGTCGCGTTCAAGCACAGTGTCGATAAGGGTTTTGACATGCGAGTCGACAACCAAACATTTGTATCTTGATTGCGGTTGACATCCATCAATTATCGAAAGAATTTTCCTCCTGTATGTTTCCACAAGCATCTCGTAGATAGTGTGGATCCAAAGGGCTCAATATGTCTTGCTGGTGTCAAAATGTCTGGGTGTCAAAATGTCGCGGTGTCGAATGACAACCGGTTAGGGAGAGGCTGAGGTTGTTTAAAGTAATACGAGGCGCAACTCCGAAAAGGGCCAATCTATATCAGGAAGGAATAATATAAAGAGCAAACCGGTTAGACTTATCGTTCGTCAATGGATATTTTCGATGCATTGTATTTCCAGTGAAGGCAAATCGCTGCTGAAGTATTTCATTCAAACGTTCGTTATATTGACGTGCCTCCGTTGTTCGCTTAACACGACACAACATGCCCACTTCAACTGAGCAGATGCTCTCGTTTCGGGAAGCCGATAAACGCTACCGTTCAATTTCAGGCTACAGACATTTGCAGTGCCTCTGCGACAGCGTGTCGAGGTGAGCCAGATGGCAAAACCTTCCTACAGCAAACCATACCTTAAATAGGCACTGACTGTGGAAACGTTCAAGATTTAGGAATAGCGAAGAAAAAAAAGCGGGTGTGGGCCACCTAAAAGCTATCTGCACTCGACCTCATTTAAAAGGTCTTTTTACTTCCTTGTACCTGCAAACCTCTGTGCAAAACCTGTTACACAATGTGCCAATTTAGGGAAGATTTTGCTGTTTCTCCGTCTCCCACCTCCCGTCGTCTACTTCACAATATTACAATCCCACACCTTACCGCATTGGAAGCTGCTACACTCTCGCCACAACTTACAAAATGGCAGACAGATACTCGTTTTCTTTAACAACCTTTTCTCCGAACGGTAAGCTGATACAAACCGAATATGCACTTCAAAGAGTCAACCAGGGTGTAACTTCCCTCGGCATCAAGGCATCAAACGGTATTGTGTTGGCCACTGAAAAGAAGTCTTCTTCAACATTAATCAAGTCTGACGACAAGATCAACATGATCACGCCGGACATTGGAATGGTTTATTCGGGAATGGGACCTGACTACAGAGTGCTCCTGGACAGTGCAAGAAAAGTGTCTCATACAAAATATAAACGAGTTTATTTGGAGTATCCTCCGACTCGTATTTTGACGCAAGAAATTGCTTCAATCGTCCAAGAAGCAACTCAATCCGGTGGTGTCAGGCCGTATGGCGTTTCTCTGCTAGTGGGTGGCTATGATGAGTCCCATGGTTTCGGTCTGTACCAGGTTGATCCATCTGGATCCTACTATCCATGGAAAGCTACAGCCATTGGAAAGGGCTCGCAGTCTGCTAAGACATTCTTGGAGAAGCGTTGGAACGAGGAACTCGAACTTGAAGACGCCATTCACATTGCCTTGTTGACTTTGAAGGAATCTATTGAGGGTGAAATGACTGGCGATACAGTGGAGTTGGCCGTCATTGGCTTGCCTAACGACCATTTGAAGGGTGTTGAAGGCGTGAAAGGGCTCCAGGGACCTAGATTTAGAAAGCTGTCTGCTCAAGAAGTTGATGATCGACTGGATGCATTGTAGTGTCGAGCAGATATGCGTGCCACCAGATGTAAGGAAGAATGTGTAATTGTGAGTGCAAGATTCAAAAGCTTGTGATTACTAGTCGTTTGATATGACGCTGGTTTTCCCTGGTCGTAGCGTTATTATTTTAACCATGTAACGATATAATTATAATGTGCGTTCATGAGCGAGCCAACATGAGTTTGAGTGTTCCCTACCCGTCCACTCTACAAACCGTCCCGGAGAAAATTCCAAAACCTGTTGAATTTGCTGAAAGCAGTTACTTTGAGTACAGTTAGTCGTTTCAACTCATAAACAACTCATTACTATAGTTTACACTCTATCTATTTAGTTTTCTTCGGTATCCTCGTCCTGTTCACCTTCTTCGTCTCTCGCTTCCTCTGCAATTTCGGTCTTGACAAAGGCAATAGGATCATACTCAGAGAGATCATTGTAGCGCTCAATCGATTCCTCAGCCGTGATCTCTCGAAGGGTCAAGTCAACTTTTCCAAAATCATCGTCAGCAATAGCAGCCAGTTGGTGTGGTTGTAACCTTCTCCGTTGCAAAAGGGATCTACCATATATTGGCAAAAATGTGGCGACGCCGTCCGCAAAATTGACGGCAATCTGTTCCATTGAATTTTGATTGGCCACATAACTCAAATCGTAGTCTTTGAACTTCTTGTATGGATAAACCTTTGAAATATCATCCACAATCTGCGAAGGGTTGTCAAGTTGCTGTCTCAACTCGCTGGCGTCTGCGTCATCGTCCATGAAGTAAGCACTAATCCACTCGTCGCTGTCAAGGGTTACGGGTCGGAACAGTGCAGTATTCAATTTTGGCTCCGAAATCGCTTCTTTCTGGGCTTGATTTTTCAACGAAGCAGAGCCCATGAGGCGCACCATCACATATGATTGATCCAGCAATTCAAAGTTTGGTAAAAGGGGCCAGCTCTCAACAGCATGCACATGCTTTCTCTTTGGGTGCTTGAGAGTAGAGATGTCCTCGTTTGCTGCATCAAAAGAAGCTTCAATGTTCTTGACAATGGCTTCAGGGTCGACCTTGGCATTCTTGGCTTTACTGGCTTCCTCGGCTGCTTTCTTCAGTGCCAACACAGCAGCCTTGTTTGAAGGTTCGGCAGAATTATATTCCGTGCGTCTCAAAAAGGAGACTTCTGGACGAGATTTGTGAATAGTTGCTCCTTCACCTGTCGAAGGTGGCTTTAATAAATATTGATCCAAAGGATCCAATTTGTCTGGAAACGGCGGTTCTGATAACACACTTGGTGGCATCTCCGACTCTCGGTCAAAAGCCCCAGGCACTTCCAAAAGATCAATCGGCATGCCCAAGTCCAAGTCTATGTCCACATTTAATGGTTGTTTTCTGACCATGTTTGACAGCAACGCCGAAGATGCAATATTTTTAATGTCATAAGGCATTTTCAGAAGCTTTGGAGCACAGGGTGGCGGAGGCAAGTCATTTTGATATCTCACACGCGAAATGTAGTCTTGTCTTCTCGACCCGCTCATTTTTGTATTCTGTTTACTGAAAAGACTTTCCAAAAAAGCGCTATTCGGGGTCACAACGCTGTGAAGTGGTGAAGTTGGGAGACAGATGAAATTTCATGCACTAGAGTGAGCGGCCGGGGAAACGAGCTGAGCGAAACAGGAAACAAACTTTGCAAGCTGAATATTTTGAATAGGTTCTCAAGCCGCGGGGAAATTGTTTTTAACTGAGAAGTTATCTCCAAGTACGGTTAGGAGTGCTTTTCAATGAGCGACCGCGTCAGAACCGGCCACCACTCGATAGAAGGCTTCCTGTAGAGCACTTGGTAGTCATTTGTAGGCACATAGACGGAGAAGGTTGACAAATAATGGTAGTGTAAAAAATGGTTGTATTTGGGTTCAGCAGGAGAGTGGTATAAAGGCAAGCATTTGTTCTGATGCTCACTGCTGGGGTGTAAGTTCATGTATAATGATTCGCAATTTGGCCAATTGACAAATTCCTTCCAATAACAATACTGAATCATGGCCTTTGAGGTTGAGACGGTAAGCGACAGTTGTTATCCAATTGAATTCAGACCAGGCTCTGATAAGCTGACTACTTACTGGCCATCTGTGCATGCTCTCCGCACGCTGAAAATTATTGGCCGAGTACCACTATCAGTGCATACTAAAAACAAGCTCATATTTACAGAAACCGCGGCACCCTACGGCTATGTCACAAATCCACAGCTGGTCTCCATCGCGAGCTCCTTTCCTTACACCAGTGAAGTACAGGGCAAGGGTTACGCATCAGTAAGGATATACTCACGCCTAGCATGTATGAACAGGCAGCGGGAAGGGCTGGGATTGCGCTGGAGCAGACTTACAAGGGCCCAAAAAAGCGGCGATTTTATTCAAGATTTCGGTGTGCAACGCTCTCACTCACCAGAGCACGCTTTTCATCGAAGGCTGCCGTGTCGTTGTTCACCCCCCTACTCTGGCCACTCCAGCGTGGAAAATTTCGCTCGCCAATTTTTTTTTGGGTCCAACCACGACACTTCAACGCACCACCAAACCACACATTTTACAATTTTTTGTTGGATATTCAAGTGAGCGGACAACGCGAGAGAACTTAGCATTGGCCGCGGCTATTACATAAAATGGACGTCCAACAATTACATCAATGTTTTGCGGCCACGCTGGACGCCAATCAAAACACTCGTATAACGGCAGAGCTTCAGCTGAAGGAGGCTGAAAAGGTGCCGGGTTTCATTAATGGCTGTTTAGACATTGTGACTGAGCCCTCGGTTTCCCCAGGCATCCAGATCGCTGCTGCTGTCTTTCTCAAAAACAAGGTGATTAGGCATTGGGTGTCGTATCAACAAACCCCCGGAACTACAATTGATGCTGACGAAAAGCCCGTTTTCAGGGATCGCTTGATCCCTGCCTTGATTGCTGTGAATCACACAATTAGACCCACCATTGTCGCTATACTGCAAGCAGTCGTCTCGATGGACTTCCCGACCCAATGGCCTGAACTGCTAAACTACACTGTGACTCTCTTAAACAAGGGAGACGTGGCATCGATGCATGCTGGATTGATTTGTCTACGCGAAATTTGCGCCCATTTTCGTTTTGCCATGCGTCCTACCCGTGAGACGCTTGATAACGTGGTCAACATGACTTTTGAAGGTCTCAGGAATGTTGGCATGTCTCTTGTCAATGAAGACTCGACAGCAGCTGGCGAAATGCTTGTCTGCGTCGTGAAGTCTTACAAGTGTGCCACCTATATAGAAATTCCGGCCTCCTTGCAACAGCAACAGACTGTTTTCGATTGGATTCAGCTCTTTACCGCTATTGTCAAAAAACCATATCCGCAAGAAGTCTTGCAGCTGGACGATGCTTCCCGTGAGCTTCATCCCTGGACAAAATGTAAAAAGTGGGCCTGTGCCAATATGTTTAGACTGTTCCAGAGATACGCTTCAACAGCCGATACCATCAGCGACAAGATGAAGGCATACAAGAACTTCAAAAAAATGTTTATAAATGACATTGTTCCTGAAATTCTGTCTGTCTACTTTGGCGAAATCGAACTTTGGGTGCAAAACAAGGTATGGCTTGGCAAGGCTGTTCTCTATCATATCATTGCATTTATGGAAGAGTGCATCCCTTCTGCAAAGACCTGGAAGCTCATCAAGCCACATGTGAATGGCCTCATCACCCATGTCCTTTTCCCTTGCATGTGTCAAACTCAAGAAAGTTTGGAACAATTTGAAGAAGAGCCGGAAGAGTATATCAACATTAGAATGGATTTCTACGGCGAAGCATCAACGGCCGATGTTGCGGCTTCCAGTTTTTTGCATACATTCATCAAAAAGAAGAGAAGCTCGGTGTTTTCTGATTTTATGACCTTCATCATGTCTGTGGTTAATGAACATCAGGCAAATCCAGATGATCACGCTTTATCGGTACGCAAGGAAGGAGCACTCAAAATGATGTCTACCATCTCCGTCATGGTTTTGGAAAAGTCCTCTCCTGTGGCTGACAAGATGGAAGAGTTTTTGAAAGCCTACGTTTATCCAGATTTCTTTTCCAAGTATGGCTTCCTCAGAGCTAGAGCGTGTGAAGTTATGAGAAATTATGCGTCGGTACAATTCAAGGACATTGACAATGTTTCTTATGCTTATCAGGCTCTTTTGAAATGCCTTGAGGATGAAAATTTGCCTGTGCAGATCGAAGCTGCCTTAGCCCTTGAGCCTCTCATTGCTCATGACGATGTAAAGAATGCGCTATCTACTCGTATTCAAGGAGTCATGGATATTATACTCAAACTGGCAGACAGAATCGACATTGATGCTCTTTCTGGAGTTATGGAAAAATTCGTCGATGTGTTCTCTGCTGAGCTTACTCCCTTTGCTGTTGAACTGGCTTCTAGACTGTGTTCACAACTTGTCAGACTTATTACTGAACTCATTGACCAACAAAACGCTGACGTGGATGACGCTGATATGAGCGAAGACAAAGTGATGACCAGTTTGGGTATCATTGGCACCCTGAACTCTTTATTGGTCGCTCTTGACAACTCCCCCGAGATTGTTCTCAAATTGGAAGAAGTCATGATGCCAGTGTTTGTTATCATTATTCAAAACAGAATGATTGAATTTTACCAGGAAGTGTTCTCCTTGATTGAAACAAGTACCTTCACATTGAAGGCTATTTCTCCAAATATGTGGAAGCTTTTTGGTATTATTTGGTCCAATTTTGATGAAGAAACTAGGGAGTACTTGGGCGATATTTATCCCGCTCTTGAGAACTACATTATTTACGGCGCTCAAGAGCTGGCGACCAATGCCGATTATAAGAAAGCAATGTTTGGAATTATCAGTACCACCATTGCTGACACTGATAGATTGAGTCCAATGGAGTGGATCGCTGGCCTTTCAATGGCTCAAGAATTTTTACTTTCGTTGAGAGGTGGCCATGCAGACGAGTATTTTGGCCCGTTGCTAAACCTTTCATGCACTCGCCTCAAATATTTGTCTACCAGTGCCAATAAGACTACTCGATATGAAGTTTATTTGCTGGAGTCATTTTTGGCCGCTCTCTACTACAATGCAGGAGCGACATTGGCGCATCTGGAGGCCACCGGCATTACAGAAACCTTTTTTCAGACTTGGTTTTCCACTATGGAGCGTTTCACCAGAGCCCAAGACAAGGTTCTCATTGTCCTGTCCTTAATTTCCATTCTGGTTCTTCCTGACGAACTAATTCCGGCCAAGCTGCAGAGCAATATACCAGAGTTTGGACAGGCTCTTGTGAGTGTTATTGGCACACTTCCGAAAGCTGTTGAAAAACGCAACCAATTGGCTAAGGAATTGTCGTCCGGAGACTATGATTATTATGACGATGAATACGAAGAAGGCGACGGATGGGAGGCCGAAGGCGCAGACGATGAAGAAGACGACGTTGCTGGAGGCGCGGGTGCAGCTAACGCTGGCGCTGTAGACCCCGCCGCCGAGTATGTTGAATACCTTGCGTCTGAATCCGCCAAATTGCAGGCTACAAAACAGTACGGATATTGGGAAGAAGACAATGAAGATTTGGAGGAGGAGCCTTTGGCTGAGGGAGTTCTCCACAACCTCAACGCGTACGCCATATTCCGTGACACGTTGAGTAGTCTCCAGCAGAGTCGACCAGATCGCTATAATTTGATTATGAAGAAGATGACACCTGCAGACGAAGAAACGATCCAAACAGTTGTCAAGTTAGCCGATGGAGAAGTGACCAACAAGAATTAGCTTGCATTGTGTATTAATTAAGCCATGAGGGAAAATGCGACGCCGCTTCTTCGTGCGACAGCCACCGCGCGATTTTCCCAGCGGACAAAGATGAACATTAGTTTATTTCAGAGCATTATGTATTAAGGAATTATCATTCTAGGCTACTGGCGAGAGCGCGCGGGCAGGAGCAGCGGCGGGATGCTGCGTGGCAGGCTACACAGCGCTGCTCTACAAATAATCAAGTAGGGGGTGCGTCCTAGGCTACCAGACAGCACATGGCAAATGCAGAGCGGCAAGCTTTTTTCGCTGCCAGATATGCGTGGCAGGATTGCAAAAAAACAAAGGGCAGTCAAAAAAACGTCAACTACATCACCACACAGCACGAATTGGTCTTCTTTGCTTGCTTGTAAAACATTTTCGAAGTGCTGCTCAGAGCCTCACTCTTGTCAACCAGCTGGTCCAAGTTCTCTCCGCGCCTAAGCACCGACTCTATAGTTTTATGCAGCGTGATTTTGGTTTCATCCAGCTCCTGCTGGACTCTCATAATCGTGTCGGCTTGCTTGGGGTCCTGATACTTGTGAATGTACTCCTCCAGTTGGGGGAACTCAAACCCTGCAGGCGAGGTGGTGTTTTTGATTCTGTCGGCGGGGTACTTGCTCAGGTACTCTTCCAAAACCTTGTTTAGCAACGAAAAGGCCACCCGCACAGGGTACTCTCTGTCGGCCAAAATGACACCCGCGATACCCTCCGCTCGCGAATAAGCATGTCCTACATAGAGTGTGCCTTGCTCGAGCGACTGTCTTTGGCCCGGCTTGGTTCTCGCGCCAAGGGTGGTTGCGAGAAATGTCATTCCCTGGTCGACTTTCATTCGCTCAAAGAAGGAAAATGAGGACAAATCTTTGGCAAAGGCCAGCTGGATCGGCTCCTCGTTGGTGCCCGCAGGTGGGGTTTTGATAATGCCAATGTAAAAGAGTTTCATTGTGTCTGTAAGGATAGCAAGGAGTTGAGAGTTGCGCTGGCTGGCCTCGCAGGAGATAGGCAGCTGGGACCTATTCACAAACTGGCGCTGGGCACAGCCGTGCTAGGAATGGGGCTGCGAGCCTGGGGTGGCGGTGGTGGCGCAGGCCCAGTGTGCTGTTGCGCAGCGAGTCTGAGTGCAAATGAGCCAAGCCAGGTGACGTGTCGGCGGACCGTGCGCTCATTCAGCGGTCCGCGGCGCCAAAAGCTGGAAATGCTGTCTATGTGGCGCCAGCGGGCTTTGGCGATAGCGGACACTGCAGATGTTCCGACACAAGACTTTGACTGCAGCTGCCCGCAATCGCCAGGGTCTTTTTTTTTCCTGCGTTACAAGGGCCTGGATGGTGGGCTAGGGCTGTCCGGTTTGGCTAGGGTCGTGAACGCTAGGTGCTGAACCGGGCTGGTCGATGGTGGGGTGTGACAGGCCCATGATACCAGACCCAGGGTCGGTCGCACGCCAGCTGTCACCCAGGCAAACCCAGGGTTTTGGGGCACATTTGCAAAATGACATGGGATGAGCTGGCTGGGGTCGCAGGTACTGTGACCTTGGCAGGACAGCTCCGCAGTGCCGTGTGGAGACGCTGGCGAGCCAGGTCGATCCTTTGTTACCGTCCCCGCGCAGCGCCCAGCGGAAATTTGGGCCGTGGCAAGCGGACTGTTGAACTTTCCTTTGTTGACTGCTGCTCCTTGCCACCCCCCTTTGTTGTCGTTCTTGCGGAATCAGTTGCTTTTTGCTAAACCATAATTAATCGGAAA
Source organism: Limtongella incommunis (assembly GCA_003706695.3). Taxonomy (NCBI): domain Eukaryota; kingdom Fungi; phylum Ascomycota; class Dipodascomycetes; order Dipodascales; family Trichomonascaceae; genus Limtongella; species Limtongella incommunis. Next base: position 125,214 of record PPME03000002.1, read on the forward strand.
CCCCTGATTTGGTTTCTGTTGACACTAGTCGTTTCCTATCCCACCTGCTGCTGGCTGTCATCTGCCTTGTTTCCGATCAGTCGGCTCGAGCTGCTCGAGATGCTCAACCATCCATCTGCCGCCGCGGTACATGCAGGCTGAGGCCACATTGCTTTGAGCACCATCTTTGCGTTGCGTCACGTAGAATCCGCTCAAAGCGGGGAATCATCGTCGTCTTGTAACGTGCCGGAACAGCGGGGAAAAATTACGACATTGGCTATACTAGCCCGTGGAGAAACGGCGCTAGGCTAGTTTGATTTGTGATGTTTTGCTTGACTGGAAACTACGCTGCGCGACACCTTGTGGCTAAAAACATGCCCTGCGCTGGGCAACTTGCGTCCCATCGTGAGCCGTCTGGACCCTGAGCAGGGAGAGATTTCTGTGCCCAAACGTAATCGGCCCGCACACATCAATTTGTTCCACGCCCAAATTACTTGTGGGGTAATATATGCATCTGTCTGTATGCGCTGCCCGCCAACGTTTCCAAAGGCGTGCGCATCGCTGAGGGGCCAAGCCCTGCGGCTGAATCAACCTGCCGAATGGGTGATATACCAGGTCGCCGGCGGTGCAGAGTCTACCCTCCAACACATAGAGATACAGTACTCTTGTGCCAGCGCAGGTGTCTTTGTTCCCCGGTGCTCTCGCGCCGCCATAGTCCGCAGTCCACGTCGCCACTAGCAATCAAAGTCCGCGGGCGTCGCTCATTATCGTGACTTATCGTGCCGGCGCACCAAAGTAACACTATTCGGGCTCTCCCGGCGACCCAAGCTGGCGCATTGATGGACTCTCCTTTTACTGTATCTGGCAGGTATTGTGGTGTGTCACACAATACTCAATCCAGCAATCTGTACCTGCATCACGTCACTAGCAGTACGCGAAACTGACATTGTATACAAACTTGCTAATGTAATGATTTTATTCGTTGGCCGGCTCAGTGCAACGGCTGCAGACAAATGTCCTATGAATGCAAAAATAAATAAACGATCCAGTCGTGTATGGTATCTAGTCACCAGTATGCTACTCCAGTACGTCTGGCTCCCAGTCAAGACCCAGCCGCTTGTAGAGGCTGGCCTGTATCGAGACCCAGAGCTCCTGCTTTTCTCTCCGCGACAGGTGTGGCTTTCTGGCCATGACTACGGCTGCCCCGTACATCTTGAGGTGTTCGGGAGCGTCGTCGTGTTTACAACAGCTGGTGAGCAGCGCTTGCTTCAGCAGCAGTTTTGGCTTGGATGAGTGGGGTATTTCGCCAGCCCTCTTCTTCTTGAGTTCGGCGCACATTTTTTTGAAGTCCAGTCGGCACTGCGCCTCGCACGCCAGATTCAGCAGGTAGTTTTCAATGACGTTGCGCCATTCGGGCTTGGTGAGACCAGCAGGGCCGCTGCTCTCCATGCTCGCGGTGCTGGAGCGGCGCTGGCGCGCGGCCGCCACCGTGTACTGTGCCGTCTGGAGCAGAAACTCGTAGTCCAGGTGGTGTTCCTTGTAGAGGCCCGAGTGCACCAGGGTTTGGACAATGGTATGGTCGTCCGCGTCGAGCGGCAGCAGCGTCAGCGCAAAACCCTCTTCTGCAATCTTGGGCAGCACCCCGCGCCACTCGGGCCGTAGCGAGTCTAAAATCAGCAGCGAGCGCAGGTCGTTGATTTCCCAGTCGACAATGTCACGCTGTGTGAAGTATGGTCTACCGAGCGAGTTTAGGGGGCAGGGCCCGTCGAGGGCATACATGTCGCTAAAGGACGTCGGCAGCACTTGTGCCAGCGGCAGCGTGAGCAGCTCGGCCGGCAGGGTCGCGGTTTTGGTCGCGAGCGTCGCGAAGGTCGTTGTGAATGTTGCCATTAGTTTGTTGCGCAAAAAAGTGATGCCTGCGTGGCCGGGGAAGGACCCAATTATATATGTTGTGCTCACAGCCCGGTCTGACCCGTCTGGGGTGGGCTGAGGCGGCCTGTCGGCTGTGGGGTAAGTTCCCAAACTGTTCGTAAGCAGAAAAAACCACCACAAAAAAAGAAAAGAGGTAGTGCCGCAAAATACGCACCGGCACAGGGCCAACCAACTCGGAGACAAATGATGCCCGCTTTGTTTCGAAACTCGTAGCTGGACTTTTTTGAGACTGCGACCAGTGCCGCCGTCCCCTCTCCCGCGCACCGGCTCCAGGCCCATGTGCCCATGTGCCTCGGCTTTGATGGCCGCCCCGTCGCCGGATAATCATGAACGCCCCATGTGGGGAATCAACGGATAATTTTGTTTTCTCTGGCCTTCCCCACCTTTGTTGTAGCCGGCACACGCCCATGCAAAACAACCAAATCAGGCAGTCACACTCCTCCCCGCAACTGGCGTCTGAGACAATCTCATTGGCTCCATGGGGTTTAAGGTTTCTCGGCACATTTGCACAATCGCTGCGCTACACAAGGGGGTTTCTGCCCCAGTACCCCGGCTAATGTAATTTATGTCTTAGTTAATACACTTTGTAAATAAATAGTTTTACTGCGGAATCCAGTTGCCGCGTCCAAAACTCTCCAGAGTCGGCCCTCGCACAGTCATTGGCATCACTGCACCACGAGGTGCCATCACTCCGACAGGCTGGCTAACAGGCTCTGGTGCTGCCCCGACAGCCTGCTGTGGTTGTCCGTTTACTACTGCCACCCCTCCAACTACGGAAACACCGGGCACGGCTCCCCCGTTGCTGGTAGCCATGCCCATGTTGTCCATGTCTTCCTGCGCAGCCGCCACCACCGCCGCCGGAATCCCTGGACAGTCCTTGTGGGCAACAATCACTTGCGCAAACGAGCCTAGCTTGTCGCTGAGCATCTTGAGCTGCTCCTGCAGCGCACGGTTGTCGTCGGTCAGTGCCTCCACTTTTCCCTCGAGATTCTGAACCCACAGCTTTTTGCGCTGCCGACACTTGAGGGCTGCAATTCGGTTTCTCTCCAGAAATGACTTGCGCTTGTCGCTTTGAGTCGCGTCGCTGTTGTGCTTTTTCGCATCGGGCGCTTCGTCCTCGTCGGCATCGCTCGCGCTGCCACTTCTCTTCGTACCGGACTGGTTCGCAGCCACTATCCCGCTGCTCCCGTTCGAACCGCTCCCTTTCCTCTCTGCGGCCGCGTTCCCACTGTCGGCCTCGCCGCCGCTTCCCCTGCTGGCTCCTGACGGCTTGGTTGCGTTGTCGTCAGGGCCCTGCGCTAGCGGTTTGCTCGACCCCTGCGTAGTGGAGTTCGACGGGACCTGATGTCCGATTTGGGACCCCGGCCGCGGCTGGGGCATCTGCGCTTGCGTTGGCATCGGCTGGCCCTGGCTGGACGCGGTGGACGCAGGTTGTGACGAGTTGTTGTTCGATGCGTTCGCAGTCACGGAGAACGCATTGAACCCTGAGCCCGGGGTATTGGGCAGGGTGAAGGCAGCAGGGTCAGAAAGTCCGAGAATGGCAGCTGTAGCAGGGCCAGGGTTGGAAAAGATACCTCCAGGGGAGAGACCCGTGCCGTAGGCCAGATTGCCCCCTCGACGGTTGGCGTATTGTGGCGCCAGTGGCTGTCCGTTGCTCGGCTTTTGCAACATGGCAGGACTCAGGGGGCCAGTGCGCAAGGAACTCTCGTTGGCCCATCCCACCACCGACAGGGGCGCTGGTGATGCGATTTCGGACACTGGTGGAAGGACATGCCGTCTGCCTCCTGGAGTTTCCACAGTTTGTATCACACCACGGTCGCTCGTGGAGGGCTCGTCCTTTCCAGCGAACGATTGCTCAAACGGGTTTGGTTCAAGATCAAAAGTGGTCAGGTGCGATTTGGAATCCATGGGAGCGCTCACTGCGTTCGACATGGTGTTTGTGTGCAGTCTGGGTTAGTTCAGCTCTGTGGTGAGCAATGCGGTAGGTTTTGCGCGCGTGTTGGACGATACGTGGCATGTGCGACAGGACTCGGGCCGGTGCTCGATTCGCAGCTTCTTGGATTGATAGCTTCTTGGAGTGGACGTCCCTGGCTCGGGGCGGCGACTTCTAACAGTCGCTCAGGAGCATTTTACACATTCTCATGATATCGAACTGGTCGACACGTCAATGTCGAAAATCATCTTTTCTCGTTCTTTGCCTCGCTATGCTGTCCCTTCTGCAACCCTCTTTGCCTGTCACAACGATCGCCTACACAAAACCTCCACATTTGTCATCATTGTCATCAAATATCAAAAATAGCAGCCATTTTGCAGACAGGCAGCGCAGAGGCTACAGTGTCTGGTGAGTGTTTAGGAGGCCCTCTGATCTTTGCCTGTAGCCATACTTACCAATGACGAAATATTACTTGCAACGGCTAAACGGTTGCTTGTTCGCGTCCTAATCCGCTGTGGAGCAAGTACAGCTATGACGACATTGATTGGGTATTTCGTCATTTTCTGCGGACTGTGATCTACCGCGGCGTTGAGAATGCTGCGTATGTTGCATCATGATCATGTGATGTGGTCACATGCTTGGCCATCATGGCGTGAACCACGCCGAGCCGGAAGTTCGCCAATACAGCGACCGTATTTGGCGGCCAATCATCGCTACTCGTTGCATATGCTGTCTGTTTAGTATCGACTATGTACTTCTGCGTTGGTAACACTATATAGCTTGCCCGTTAAGGTGATCGGCGACAAAGTCGGCTCAGTGAGTGGAGGAGCGAGTCAGACACGTTGTTCAGTGGGTGTTATTCGGTAAATGTTGTGCTGGCAGCTGTCTGCTGGAAGTGTTGCATCTTGTCGTCCATGACACGCCGGTTGGCATTGCTCGAGTTGTTCCTTGTTTCCTATACGAGCACTATATGACCCGGACATCTGACCCAGCATGTTGAAGGCGTGAGAGGAAAAAAACTGCGCGGGTGTGATGGCGAGCAGAAATCAGTTTTAGAATCAAAGCCTGGACAGCAGGTGCCGAAGCTCACACAGGCAATATCAATAGCAGCAACCCGTCTTGGCGTTCCAACACACTGTGGGTTTGGATTCGGGACGGTCGGCCGAAACTCTTGCTGCCCAGCAAAAGCAACAAGACGATAATTAGTGCGCGCTAAGATGCCCGACGTCGGCCGAATTTCGAAAACTGCCAGCTCGCCGGCTCCAATCACACGCAGCCATCCCTGTGAGACACGCAAATGACTCAAAGTCCATTACGAGACTGCATCCAACGCAGGCCAAACGTGGCGCGGGTCTGCGATTACTAGCTGCGGGCTGATTTGTTCAGCAGAGCACCGAGGTTATTGTACAGGCAGCAGGCTCTCCAGCTCCAATAAATGCGTGTCAACGAAACCAGTACGAGGTGCAAACAGAGCAGACACCACTCGAGCACACCAGCAGCTCATCCCATCCCGAGTGCCAATACTCACTGAGCACACTCGGCCGGCCGAGGAAGCCCCTCGATATTTTCGTGACAGCCTCGGTCCGAAACCCTAACCCCAGCTTAGCTACCCCGGATTTGAAATGCACTTCCCCGTGGGAAGCTTTGAAATGACAAGCTTTGCTGGCAAGAACGCGAGCCAGGCAGGACTCTCAGACACAAGGCACAGCATCTCACTGCACCACAGGCGAAGACGAGCAGAACCGCTGCAAGCCATCCATTCGACCGATGTGCCAATGCCGGAAAGAATGTCGTCTGAAGCCACACGTGACTCACTTTCCTTTTTCAAATAATCATGCATGAGTATAATGACAGAATCTGTCAACCTTCCTATTTTAGATGCAACGGACCACCGGGGTAAAATTGTCGATGTCTTCGCCCCTCCAGAAGCCCGCGAGTATATAAAGGACTCGTTCCCCCGGGACTCTGCCACATTATCGCCTACGAAAACATGAGCACACTCTCAAAGGCCCAACTTGACAAGGAAAACAAAGACTTTGCTGCTGAGGTGGCCGCCATCAAGAAGTGGTGGTCCGAGCCACGATGGGCGAAAACAAAGCGTGTCTACACGGCCGAGGAAATCGCCGCCAAACGGGGAACCCTAAACATTAACTTTCCTTCCTCTGTCCAGGCCGACAAGCTCTATGCGCTGCTGGCCGAGCACCACAAAAACAAGACTGCCTCATTCACCTACGGCGCACTGGACCCGGTCCAGGTGACGCAAATGGCCAAGTACATTGACACTGTCTACGTCTCTGGATGGCAGTCGTCGTCGACCGCCTCGACCTCCAACGAGCCGTCGCCCGATCTCGCAGACTACCCCATGGACACTGTTCCAAACAAGGTTGAGCACCTGTGGTTCGCGCAGCTGTTCCACGATAGAAAGCAGCACGAGGAGCGCTTCTCCATGTCGGCCGCCGAGCGCGCAAAGCTGCCCGCCATTGACTATCTGCGCCCCATCGTTGCCGACGCCGACACAGGACACGGCGGTCTCACCGCCATTGTGAAGCTGACCAAGATGTTTATCGAGCGCGGCGCCGCCGGAATCCACATCGAGGACCAGGCGCCGGGCACGAAAAAGTGCGGCCACATGGCGGGCAAGGTGCTTGTACCCATTCAGGAGCACATTAACCGTCTGATTGCCATCCGCGCCTCGGCGGACATTTTCGGCTCCAACCTGCTCGCCATTGCCCGTACCGACTCCGAGGCGGCCACGCTCATCACATCGACCATTGATTTCCGCGACCACTACTTTATCGAGGGCACCACCAACCCAGACATTGAGCCCCTCGTCGACCTCCTATTTGCTGCTGAGCAGCGCAACGCCACCGGCGACGAGCTGGCGGCCATCGAGGCAGACTGGAATGCCAAGGCTGGCGTTTGCTTGTTCCACGAAGCCGTCATCAAGGCGATTGAGAAGTCCTCGCTTCCAGACAAGAGGAAGGCCATCGCCGCCTTCACCGCGAAGGTCAACCCGCTCTCCAACGTCTCACACCCAGAAGCAAAGAAGCTGGCCAAGTCCATTCTGGGCCACGATGTGTTTTTTGACTGGGACTCCTGCAGAGTCAGAGAGGGATTCTACCGCTACAAGGGTGGCACCCAGTGCGCTGTCAACCGCGGCCGCGCGTACGCTCCATACGCCGATCTGATTTGGATGGAGTCCAAGCTGCCCGACTACAACCAGGCCAAGGAGTTTGCCGACGGCGTCCGTGCAAGATGGCCCGACCAGTGGCTGTCTTACAACCTGTCGCCGTCCTTCAACTGGACCACTGCCATGTCGCCAGAGAACCAACGGACGTACATCCAGCAGCTGGCACGACTCGGATACAACTGGCAGTTTATCACCCTGGCGGGTCTCCACACCAATGCGCTCATTTCAGACACATTTGCAAAGAACTACGCCAAGGACGGCATGAAGGCATACGGCGGGCTGATTCAACAACCGGAAATCGACAACGGAGTCGAGGTCGTCAAGCACCAGAAGTGGTCTGGCGCGAACTACATTGATAATATCCAAAAAATGTGCCTGGGTGGCATTTCCAGCACTTCCGCCATGGGAGCGGGAGTGACTGAAGACCAGTTTAAGAATAAGTTGTAGGGAGCCGCTAGTTAAATATATTTGAAGCACTGTAACGTTTGCACATTGCGGCATGGTCGGAAAGAGTAGCCAGACTGATTTGTAAACCAAGCGCAATTTGTAAACCAAGCGAGATTTGTAAACCAAGCGCACTGTCTAGTCACTCGCCCACCAGCACGCTGCCACTCGAGAGCTCAGTTTGCAAGCCAGACGGTACACAACCCCCAGTGCATGTAGAAACACAAGGAATATTATGGAATAGATTGTGGCTGCTCGAGGCACCACTCAGACATTCTCAATCATCATCTCACGGGCTTCCTGTTTGGGCCAACTGGGCCGCCCGCCACAGCAGGGACACAAAATCACAACTCAGCGGCGCAAGACAGCTTCTTCACTCACTCATCAGATTGAGATTACAAATTTCCCCCCGCAACTAGAAATACAGCCGAGAAATGGCCTCAGCAGCAGTGGCAAAGAGCGACGGAATTGTGCCCTTTTTTGTGCGCAAAATCGAGGAGGTTGAACTGCAACTAAACGAACGCCAGCAAAACCTCCAGCGGTTGGCAGCGCAACGAAATGCCCTCAACGCAAAGGTGCGCCTGCTCAAAGAGGAGCTGCAACTGCTCCACGAGCCGGGCTCCTACGTGGGCGAAGTTGTGAAGGTCATGAGCAAAAACAAGGTCCTGGTGAAGGTTCACCCGGAAGGCAAATACGTGGTTGATATTGCTTCCAATATCGACATTAAGAAAGTCACACCGTCTCTCCGCGTGTGTCTACGCTCCGATTCCTACCAGCTGCATGAAATTCTGCCAAACAAGGTCGACCCCCTGGTGTCGCTCATGATGGTGGAAAAGGTGCCAGACTCCACCTTTGACATGGTCGGCGGGCTCGACAAGCAAATCAAGGAAATCAAAGAGGTCATCGAGCTGCCCGTGAAACACCCCGAGCTCTTTGAGTCGCTTGGTATTGCGCAACCCAAGGGCGTCATTCTCTACGGGCCCCCGGGCACGGGCAAGACGCTTCTGGCCCGTGCGGTTGCGCACCACACAGAGTGCAAGTTCATCCGGGTCTCCGGATCAGAGCTGGTGCAAAAATACATTGGCGAGGGCTCGAGGATGGTGCGAGAGCTCTTCATCATGGCCCGGGAACATGCGCCGTCAATCATTTTTATGGACGAGATCGACTCCATTGGCTCGTCGCGAGTGGAGTCGTCGTCCGGCGGTGATTCCGAGGTGCAGCGCACCATGCTGGAACTGTTGAACCAGCTGGACGGCTTTGAATCGTCCAAGAACATCAAAATCATCATGGCAACAAATCGGTTGGACATTCTGGACCCGGCCCTGCTGAGACCAGGAAGAATCGATAGAAAGATCGAGTTCCCCCCGCCCACAATCGAAGCGCGAACTGATATCCTCAAGATCCACTCGAGGTCCATGAACTTGACGCGCGGCATCAACTTGAAGAAGGTTGCGGAAAAGATGGAGGGGTGCTCGGGAGCCGAGGTAAAAGGTGTTTGTACAGAAGCAGGCATGTATGCTCTCAGAGAGAGACGTATCCATGTCACCCAGGAAGACTTTGAGCTGGCGGTGGCAAAGGTCATGTCCAGAAACGAGGACAGCCAGGTTGCCCTGAGTAAGTTTTTCAAGTAGTGGAATGAGCCCTGAGCCGGGTTTTGCTTGAGCAAGGCAAGACAAGTAGATGAGCTAGAAATAGTGTAGTACTATAATGACATCGTAATGATAAGGAAACCCTGCAGCGCATCTCTCGTTGGTTTGGACAAGTTGCCTTGGTCGCTTGTCCGGTTCATGCACCGCCCATAACGTGCAGGCGTCCTGCTGAGCAACGTAACAAGGTGCATCGTTAAACCACCTAAAACGTGAAACGCTTGACAAGCTCACAGCGTTTATTTAACGCATCTATACAGGGTGTAACAAGACGGGGCGCTCCTTTTGTTATTTGTAACACTGCGGGATTGTTGCCTGTGATTACTAGAAATTTCCAGTGCAAGCGATCCAACACTAGAGCGCCATAAATTTGTGAGGAAAACCTTGCCGTTTCCTTCGCTTCAGCAGTGTCCCGTAGTTTCTGACTTTTAAAAGTGGCTGAACTGATTGCCCTCATTCATCTTTTGTCGCAGGCTGACCTCTGCGGGTGTCATTGACAAACTTTGCTAAAAAATGGAAGACAATGAAGGAGTCATCCCCGTAGTGGAAACTGGTCACTCTTCCAGACCAGGCCGTGTGCGCACCAGGACTGCCTGGGCCGGTGGACTGGACTTGTGGAATACTAGGAGACGTCCGTCATTAGCTGACTCGATGGAAGCCGAGCCCGAAATAGATGTAGACGGAGAAGAAGAGGCACTGGAGGTGATTGTTGAAAACGAGAGAGGCTGGTTCCTCTTTGGAAGTCCATTTTTCTCGAGCAACTCTCTCCTTCCTTTTGATGCCAAACCGTGGACCACAGAGTCTGGAGAAGCTGCCGTTACCACAATCCATGAATACACGCTGCCGGACGCAACCTGGAAGTGGAAGTGGCGCAGATGGTATGTTCAAATGAACCCCAGAGTTGACGACCAAGGCTGGTCATATGCATTAATGTTTAGCAAGTACTGCAACTGGCATGCGAGCCACACGTTTCTTCGCTCCTTCGTGCGGAAGCGAACGTGGGTGAGACTTCGAGTGAAAGCTGACTGTGACGGGGACATGCTGGAAGGCAATCCTCTTGCATCTACGTTGTCGCTTTCAACATTTACTTCTCGAAATTCCTTTTCAGGCCCTCGACACGACTCGCTCAAAAACACTTCTACCGTCGCCAGGTCGGTCTCTGAACAAGAAGAAGAAGTGAGAAGGGAAAGAAACCTGCTGGAGTGTGTTAGAAATGCTACACATTTGACAAAGGAGAATGCCACTGTCGATGATCAGCAGGTCGACACTCTTGATACTTTGTCAATGGAGGCACGCAAAAACAGCCTTCCGAAGCTTCTCAGGGTTGAATCTGGCGCGCCATCTGCGAGAGACACGCGACAGTTTACCATCACTCGTCCTCATGGAGCCGGAAATACTGTACTCGTTAGAGAAACGACCGACGATCCGTACGATATGGGAAGTTTCGTGTACGACCTGCATGCTGCCAGAGTTGATAGAGAGCGTATCAATCTAGTGGTTCACTACGCTAAGACTCATGTGGATAGGCTGCTTGACAGAACTCAGGGAATTGTGAATGCCTTTGATCATATAGAGTCCATCGCTATTCTTTGCGAAAAGCTAGAGGAGCTGCATATGCCGAAGTTGAAGCCTTTTATCGACGATTTGAAGGACTGCTCAAACAGTCGTCGATTTTTCTCAGCGTAGTCTCCAGTTTTTGTTTGCGTGGATTCCCAAAATCAATTAGCAACGGGCTTCGAGCGCTCTCATATTCCAATATTTATTAGATGGTGGACAGACTCCAGATTGTGACCAATACTTTGCATTATAATACAGAATCAAAAACTCCTCATAAATACCAGATGCATTAATAATATATAGATTACAGATGAGAGGGTTTCCAGATCTTTCTCAACTTTTCAAAGCTTTTTGCTAGTTCTGTTTCAAACATTTGATGTCAGCGAGTTGCAAGATGTCTGCAGAACTTTCTTGCTCTCCAAGGCCGTGTGATAATCAGCCACGATTTAACGGGCTTCAAACTGAACCATTCTTTTCGTTCTCTCTTTGTAAAGAACTCTGTGACCGCATTCTTTGCAACGCACTGGATCTCCCTTGTTCAGTGACACTTTTGAGGCACAGTTTGAGCAAATATACTTAACACCGTAAGATTTAAGAACATTTGTACCAGCTGCAGCAGCACTCAGATTTCCCGTTGGATTAAAGGCATCTTTGGAGCTCATTTTTAAAGGTGATTGTCGATGAATAATTTTCGAGCCTGTTTGGTAAATAATTTCAAAAACGAAACTAGTGGGGCTTTGCCCCGCACACCAGCAAAAGGCAGCGCTTGCAATAAGGACAGAGTGTTGAGACTGCCAGAATGCTCTAATTCGCCATCTCGACTCCATAAAGGATGCTACCTATAGCATCTTGACGCCAGCCAGCTGCTTTCCATTCTTCATCAATACTGCTTGACCCCTGCTCACTAACACATCCAAGACCTTCTTGAGAATCTCAGGGTGCATGTCTGCAAAATCCTTTCCAGTAGCCATTTCGCCTTTTGTTATCTCATAGAGTGTCAAAACAACACCGTGTTGCCCAGTGGCATCTATCCAATCAGCAATTGACGTTGCCCACTCACTCGGTCGTTTGAAATAGACCAGCAAAATGTCGTCACTGGTCCATTCGGCTGACTGCTTTTTGACCATATCATTGAAAATTTCTTTGACGACTTGTGGTCGTAAGCTTCGGTGAATGCTCTTGTTGTTGAATAGCTCTCCGTCTATTTCACCGCGATGACCAACCCCTCCATTACCCCATTTGAACTCCATTCCTGGCTCGTTTTCATCGTCAACATGGCGATTCAAGTCCAGTGTCCATATTTTGTAGAAACGGCAGTATTTGAGAATTTCTGATTCCCATAAGCTCAGCTGTGATGCCCAAACCGTTTCATTCAATTGCTTGGTGTAAAATGGAGGCTGAGAATGAGCGTCAGAGAATTTGAAGGACATTTAAAGAAAGTATCAAGCTGTGGCCCTTTCGATATAACTATTGTAAGGTTCAGGAAATAATACAGTGATGATTTCTGTGAAAGCAATGTGTCGCACAGAGTGATGAGGTCGATGTCGGAGAAGTCTGAGGTGTGAACGAGACGTCCAGTAAGGGATTGCTGGAGAAATCAGATGGAAAGAAATGTTTGCAGAGAAGGTTGCACAAAATATTAACTCGTCCTTGGATTTCTAAAGCAATTTTCAAAGCAAAATCCATATTGTTTTTGCATGTAGGCAGAGATCGACTCTCTGGGTAACTGTCTATTTGACTAACTTTATAGCTACTGCCAGTTTATATTTCAAATAACTTAAAAAACTCATGAGTCACACATATCTCTACAGTACTACCTTCCCAGGCTCTGTGCTACCTCACCTTGCAACTTTCTCTCCTTTGCAATTTCTTGCAGTGGAACGGTGGATCTCAAATCCCCAAGAATGTCTCTCGTCTTTCCAAAGTAAACGTCGTTCAAAATGTTTCTCAGCTTGGACTCGATTTCCTCAACCAGAGAACCAATATTCGAAATATGAGAAGCGTAGTCGTCCAATGGAAGAGTTTTTTCCAATTGTCTTGTAATATAGCCCGACAGATCCAGAGCCAGGGAATCAGACTTTTCAGCTACAACGTCAAGGATAATTGTGGACGTGATTTTGTAATTAGCTTGTTTGGCGGAAGTAGCTTCCACTTCAAATACGTGAATGGCGTCCCAGGAAGATTGCGTTTTTTTCTTCAGCAAGACAACGCCAGCAAAGGAGGAAGCGGACATATCCTCCTGGTCCCAGAGATAGACAGACGACACTCCACCCTCGTAATACATGTCTCTGTATATATCAAAAGATTCATTTGCCGCAATTTCGAGCTTTCTCAATGCTTCCGAAGGGAGTGGTCCTTCATCATCGACCGGGTTTGGCTCGTATTTGTTACTCCACGGAGATCGATAACAGTCGCCATCTCTGTTGTAATCACATGTCAAATACAATTTCCCAGTGGTGGAGCATGTTGAGACCCCGAGCGGTTTATCAACGGCAGATAGCAGGTCCTCAGCCAGGGAGGGCTGGATTTTGCAAAGAGCATTCAGATTTTCGACAATATGCTTCGGGTTCAATCGGCGAAGAAGATCAAGAGATGCATCGAACGCTTCGTCAGACTGGGTTAGAGACGTTGTAAATATTTATTCGTGGAGAACTTACCATTGTAAATGTGTAGTGTTGGAGGTTGGCGGGTGTGGAGAACTCAACTCGGAGAAGCTTACAGGCACGACACCATCGACACGGTCAGGTGAAGAGAGAGATAAGGAGCGAACACCATAAACTATGCAGGGTGATATTTTGTGGCTAGGGTGAATAACATGATATACTTTGCTATTCTTTGGGGATTTTTCAGAATGTCATCATCCCTGATAGGCAGAGTTACCAAGGGGCAGAGTTACCAATAAGCGGGAGACCCGGCCAACCAGAATGGCCCCTGCAAAGCATTTCTCAACAGATCATGGAAAATGACATTTGTGTTTATCTTTGTCCAGGCTACGAAGTACATATTGTGATCTGTTTGGCCGAATACATGGCTGTCCAGATGCCCTGCTGTGCGGAAGCCGTACTTTTGTGCGGATACACATGAAGCAACAGTAGCAGTATGCACTTAACGCGATATCGCAAGAGAAGTGCACCTCTGTCCAGATAATTACCATAAAAGGTTGCTGACAAAGTTTTCTCCTACAAATGTATTATCGCTTCCGAGTTTGTGCTATCGCTCAACATGTCTGGCGTGATATGTCCCTGAAATTATAATTAAGGCAATTGTGAGGGGACGTTGCAACACCTGTCAACGGACCTGCTTCTTATTCAGGAAGGGGATGTTAGTTAGACTTCCAAGGCAGTTTGTAACTTCAAGTGGAGAATGTTTGAATTACCGGAACAGAGTCGGTGAAAACGCAATGAGTTGACGATCGCTGGAGTCGGACATTGCTATGGCAGTGTGTCTATGGGAAGAAATTGTTATTTCAAGTCAAATATATCAATTTTTTTTCTCGTCACTCACTGTTTGAATTGAAATAATACCTGCAGGGACTGCCTCATCAAATGCCGATCGCTTTAATAAACTAAGACGCTAAGGGATGATAGATAACACTATCACCGAGAATCAGAAAAAGTTCATCAATCAGCGCTGACTGAAGGATCTATTGTTTGCTTAAACGGTGGAGCTCGACAAATATCAACTATTCTAGAATATCACTTGGGTAAGCTTGTTTTGAAATTTCGACGCACTTTGTTATTTTCAGCAGGGATGCAAGAGCAATTAGTCGCAGATATTGTGTACGATATGCTTATCTTGCAGACGTGCTACTGCGTTCAATGGCAATTTGGGTACCGAGGTTTGACTTCGAGGCTTCATACTGGAAACAAAGATTTCCAACAATCAAACGTCTCACTCCGCTGGACATTATCAAAGCATGACTCCAGCACAAGTAACTTTTTTTGAGACCGCTATTAGTGTGGATAATAGTCTAGGAATGCCAAGAGTATACACAATCTTGGCAACATTTTTCACCGGGGTGACGAAACATGTGCAGAATTATAGTGAGAAGCATAGTCAACGTGGGCACATGTATGTGATATCTGCGAGCGTCTACTGGCTATAAAAACGGCTTTGCAACTTTGAGCTAAGTACATTAAATCAAGTTGCAATGGCTGAAGCTGAGCAGAAAGTTGCAGCAGACACTGAAATCTCTCCTGTTTTTTCCATCACACAGGAAGATCTCAGTCATAAGGATGGGTTTCACACTATTACAAGCTTCAAGTCTCCACTTACCGGGAAGGGGATTGAGATCACTAACAATGTCGACCAGGCACTAGAGTATGCCACTCAGCACAAAGGTGTGGAGTGGACACCTGAAAAAGATCGAAAGCTATTGCACAAGATTGATCTTTTTCTAGGCCCAATTCTTTGTCTATCATATTGTATGCAATTTATGGACAAAACGTCTACTGGCTATGCCGCGGTGATGGGTCTCAGGACAGAATTGAAAATGGTTGGCAACGAATATTCTTGGCTCGGCAGTGCCTTTTATCTGGGATATTTAGTGTTTGAGCTTCCAGCTGCCTACGCTCTCCAGCACTTTCCTTTGGTGAAAACTCTTTTTCTATTCACGTTCCTTTGGGGAGTTGTTTTAACACTGCATGCAACACCAAATTATGCTGGACTTGTAGCTTTGAGAACCCTCTTGGGCATTCTAGAATCTGCCATTACCCCTGCCTTTGTTCTGCTTACTGCACAGTGGTATAGAAAAGAAGAGACGTTCATTAGAACTGGCTTTTGGTTTGCGTTCAATGGACTAGGTACTATTATGGGCAATTTAATTGCTTATGGGTTATTTATACACCAACATGAATTTTCTATTGCAGCGTGGAAGATTGTGTTTATTGTTATTGGATTGATGACGATTTTCTTTTCAATTGTCTTAGTCCTGCACGTACCTGATGTGCCAGTGAAGGCTTGGTTTCTCACTGAAGAGGAGAAGCAGTTGATTGTCGAAAGAGTGAGAGTTAATCAACAAGGATTCGGCAACAGGCACTTCAAAAAACACCAGTTTGTTGAAGCAGTCAAGGATTACCGAACGTGGCTGGTGTTTTCTGTGGCCTTCCTGGGTGATATACCGAACGGAGGTATCACCAACTTTGCTTCTATCTTGATTTCTGGAATGGGCTATGATACTCGTCATACCCTTCTCCTCGGTCTTGGCAACGGTGCGGTGGAACTCATATTATGCCCTGCCATTACGCTTCTTACACTGTTACCTTTCCTACCGCGCCACAGAATGTTTTGGGCAGTTCTTACGAATATCGTTTCCCTGGTGGGCATCGTACTGTTAGCTTACGGGCCAAATTCAGGCTCACAGTTAACTGGCTACTATATAATGGGCGTGGGGCCAGTAAGTATGATCTGCTTACTATCTTGTATGTCGTCCAATGTTCTTGGTTCAACCAAAAAGGCAACAACAAGTGCGATATATCTGATTGGTTACTGCGTGGGAAACCTGGTTGGCCCGCAGACCTTCTATCCAAAAGAGGCGCCCGTGTATCAGTCGGCAAAGAATGCCATGGTTATATGTACAGTGCTCTCTATTGTGGCACTGATCATACTGTATATCTCTTACTGGCTGGAGAACAAACGGCGGGACGCTGCTGAGCAGGAGCTGATCAGCAAAGGGGAGTACGTGAAAGTCGAAAACATCGAATTTGCGGATCTAACCGACAAGGAGAATCCAGAACACAGATATTCTCTGTAAATGGCCATATTCTCGTTCTATTTCATGTATTGATTAGTTAAAGGAAGCTGAATATACGGTAACACCAATGGTTAACAAAAGACGATGTAAAATCAAACATTTGGAGCAATTTTAGTACATTGTTTTCCACACCTTTATAATTTTGGACAGCTCCATGTCGTAGCAACCCGATCGTTTATCCCGTATTTTCCAAATAGGGGGCCCACCCCAGAAGGTCCAGATTGGGATCCCCGCCTTTGCTACCGATGCTATCACGAGCCCGAGACAGACTTGCCTCTTCACCAACACCACTTTAATGAAGATAGCATTGTCAACTGTTGCGCTTTTGTTGGGCCTGTGTGGCCTGACCCAGTGCCAGACAGAGGTGCATGCTCCGGGAGTGTGTGCAATGTATGGAAATTGCGGGAAGAAGTCAATCTTTGGCGGCGAGCTGCCCTGCGTAGCAAACGTAGAAGCTGTTGCACCAGACGGCGACACTCGTGCAGCTTTGGAAGAGGTCTGTGGCGATAGATATTGGGCGGATTTGGAGTCCATTTGCTGCGATGCAGCCCAGATAGAAAATCTCAAGAAGAATCTCAAAAAAGCAGAAAACATTATTGCTTCATGTCCTGCCTGTCTTGAGAATTTCAAGCAATTTTTCTGTAGATTCACTTGCTCTCCTGACCAGTCCACTTTTGTCAATATCACAAGGACTCAGCAGTCGTTATCTGGGGAAACCATTGTGGCTCAACTTGACCAGTTTGTTGATGCTGAATTTGCCTCTGATTTTTATGATTCGTGCAAAGAAGTTAAATTTTCAGCCACTAATGGGTATGCTATGGATTTTATTGGTGGTGGAGCCAAAGACTACAAGGCTTTTCTCAAGTTTCTCGGTGATGAAAAGCCAATGCTGGGTGGGTCGCCGTTTCAGATTGACTTTCCGTGGGAGAACCGACCGGACTCAATGAAAAACAACACTGGAGAGGCGGAGCATTGCTATGACGGTGAATACAAGTGCTCATGTGCGGACTGTTCTGGGTCCTGTCCGACTCTCCCCGCATTGCACAACGAATCGTTTTGCACCCGCTTTGGTTGGAATTCCTGCTATTATGCCGTTTCTTCGCTTTCGATAATTGTATTTATATTCATTGTGATTGCACTCTACCCGCTGCGGCTGTACCTAGCCACAGCTTTGTCTAAGCTGAGCATCAAGAAAAGGTGGAAATCCTGGCGGAGCAAACGGACAGAAACAACTACTCCTCTACTTGCTGATGATGACATTGATGCTCCAGATCAAGATGACGATGGTAGTTTTTGGGACAACGAAAGTTATCAGTTGGTGGAAAAGACATATTTCATCAATAGTTGGCTGCAAAAGGTGTTCTTAAGATGGGGAAGAATCTGTGCCACTTTCCCGGCAACAGTTATTGGAATTTCATTGATTATAGTTGCATTACTAACGACTGGTCTTCGACTTCTTGAGCTCGAGACTGACCCCGTCAAGTTATGGGTGAGCAGTGATTCTCGAGAGTTCAAAGAGAAACAACACTTTGATGCCAATTTTGGTCCTTTTTATAGGATTGAACAAGCATTCTTGGTTAACGAAACCGGTCCAGTTTTGTCAGAATTTGAAACAGTCCAGTGGTGGTTTGAAGTCGAAAAGAATATTTCTTCATTGCACTCAGAATCAGGGGTTGCTTTGGAAGAAATTTGCGTGGATTTTGATGGCGCTTGTATTGTGCAAAGCTTTTCACAGTATTTTGCCGGAGATATTAACCGACTTACAGAATCTACCTACAAGACTCAAATTCAAAATTGTGCTAAGTCACCAGTTGAATGTTTGCCACCTTTCCAACAGCCTCTGAAACCTAACGTGTTGTTTGGCGATTTGAAAGAAGGGTCATCAAATGTGCTAGATAGTAGTGCGCTGGTAGTGACCTGGGTGGTCGGTAATTCGCAGGATGACAACTCTGAAGCAATCGACTGGGAACAGAGCCTGGAGCAATTGTTTATCAACGATCTGAAACAACAAGCTGCAGATAGAGGTCTTTCTCTTTCTTTCAGCACTGAGATGTCTCTTGAGAAGGAGTTGAATAAATCGTCCAACACCGACATTAAGATTGTTGTGGTATCTTATCTGTGCATGTTTATTTATGCGTCCATGGCACTAGGAGGTGTCATCCCTGGTATAGGGGTGTATTCCTTTGTTCAGACAAAGTTTTCTCTCGGTCTTTTTGGAATCGCAGTAGTTCTTATGTCTGTCTCAGCCTCTGTCGGAATTTTAGCCTACTTTGGACTCAAAGCTACATTAATCATTGCCGAAGTAATACCTTTTCTTGTTCTTGCTGTTGGTGTGGATAACATCTTTCTGCTTACTCATGAATTGCAAAATGTCAATGGATTATTCTGCAATGATCCGCTCGAGGAAAGGGTAGCAAGAGCGGTGGGATACATGGGTCCATCAATATTGCTCAGCTCAATCTGCGAAATCAATGCATTTTTGCTAGCATCTCGGGTTGCAATGCCCGCTGTAAAGAACTTTGCTTTGTACTCTGCTGGTGCTGTTTTCATCAATACTGTACTTCAACTATCACTCTTTGTGGCTGCCCTAGCGCTTGACCAAAGAAGGACAGAAGATCATCGTATTGATTGTTTCCCTTGCATCCGTGTAAGTCCTGATAAGGATATAACTGACAGCCTGTTTACTGATCAAGGAAGAGCAATTTCGATGGCCTCACCCGGGGTGTTTGAAGAAGTTAAAGAGCCTGCGTTTTCGAAACTCATCAGGAGACACTACGCACCTAATTTGTTGAAGCCATCGGTCAAAAAGATTGTCTTATCGCTCTTTACCATTTGGACAGCCATATCGATCGTTTTGCTAGGAAAATTTGAACTCGGTCTGGACCAGAGCATTGCACTTCCTGATGATTCATATCTTGTTCCCTATTTCTCCGACCTTTTTGAGCACTTGTCCACTGGACCTCCCGTATACTTTGTTGTCAAAGACGGAAATACTACTGAAGAACACGGTCAGCAGGCACTTTGTGGTAGATTTCCATCCTGTGATGAGTTTTCACTTGTGTCCATTATTGAGCAAGAAAGAAAACGATCTTCGGAGTCTTATATTATTGACCCGGCTGCATCTTGGATTGATGACTTTTTGATGTGGATGAATCCTACTTTGGATGAATGTTGTCGAGTGAAAAAGACTGCATTGGACGAATTCTGTTCACCAAGTGCGTCACCACGGCAATGCACCACCTGTTTTGCTGAAGACGAATACAACACATTTGATCCTCCGCAAGGTGCAGAATTTCTCAGATATTTCAAAAACTGGATAGAAGCACCCTCAGATCCGTGCCCACTAGGCGGAAAGGCGCCATACGGTGCAGCTGTTGTTCCGGACTATGAAAATCTCACTATCAAAACTTCCTCATTTCGCAGCACTCATACGCCTTTAAAATCGCAAAATGATTTCATCAACGCCTACGCTTCTGCTCGTCGAATTTCCGATTTTATCTCAGAGAAAACAGACCAGAATGTGTATCCCTACTCCACGTTCTACATCTTTTTCGCTCAGTATTCGACAATAGTTCATCAGACTGCTTATCTTGCATTTATGGCAATTCTTTCAAGTATGGAAATTGCAGTCATGATTTTGGGTTCTATTAGAACGGCTATGGTTTTGTTCTTGGTCATTTCCATGATTTTCTTGAATATTTGTGGAATTATGGCAGTTTGGGGTGTCAGTTTGAATGCTGTCTCGCTTGTTAATTTGATTGTTTGCGTAGGATTGGCAGTAGAATTCTGTGCTCATATTGTTAGAGGGTTTACTTTTGGTGCTTCCGGAACATTGGCTTCCAAAAATGCGCGCGCAATCAATTCTCTGGTGAACGTGGGTGGCTCTGTTCTTGGCGGAATTGCTTTGACGAAGTTTATTGGTGTGTTTGTCCTTGCGTTCACGAGCTCAAAGATATTTGAGATTTATTACTTTAGAATGTGGTTCGCATTGGTGGTCGTTGCAACATTACATGCGCTTGTGTTTCTTCCCGTTGCATTATCTATTGCGGGTGGTCATGGCTATGTGCTTGATAGGGATGATGGTGGGCTAGCAGCCGACCTTGCCTCAAGACAGGAAGATGAGTAACATATTTATTACGAGAAAATGATGTATTTGAATAAATTTTCTGATAACTTACATTCGATGGATTGTCTCAAAGTGGTTTGCAAAAACTGTTGGCAACGTCGCAGTTGTATTTTGATCTTCATTGAGTGAGTTGGTTTTCAGTCATAATGTCTCAACCAAGCTCCAATTACACCGCGTTCAAATTCCCACCAAACCAGTGACAGAAACCTCAGCGATATCAGAGTTGCAGGCGTACATTCATTCGCAGTGATCATCATTAGCGTTAAAAGTTGGGATAAGGTGGGGGTTCAAGGCTCAGAAAGCGTTGTTGTTAGTCGTTTCTAAAATCAAATGCTTGAGTATAAACTCAAAAGGCAATCGTTGAGTTTTTATTCGGATGTATTTTCGATATCTGATGATGGTCAATTTGCAATTTGTACTCAAGACCAAGTGGCCATTTTGTCCATTCGATTTGCAGATGGTATGCCAGCAAGCCTTGATGGTATTGACGCGAAGATTGATAGGAAGAATATTTTTGTTGAAGGCTCAGCATCAATTCCTACTGAACACGAAAGTTTTACTCTCCACTTGAAGCGCGGACCGAACGAAGAATATTCGCCGTATTGCTATCAAGGTTTGGTTCCCACCAATGTTGCATGGTCGCCATCGGGTTCAAGTAACAGCAGAGGGTGCATTTTGGCAGTGTTATATGCAAATAACGAGATCCTGTTATTTGAACCTTTGCGGGGTGCAGTTCAGGGCCGATGGCGTGTCACGACGTGTCTAAATCAGTTGCTGCGAGATGATATATATCGTTCATGTCCTGAAGAGGAGCCAGAGATGTTTGAGAAGATATTTAAAAAATGTCAATTTACGTCACTTGCCTGGACTTCGGCAATATCTACCTCAAGCTATGATTGGGGATGCTCTTATCTCTTTGCAGCTACTCTTTCTAAGGAATTGGTCTGCTTCCGCTTTGACATGGAGACTCGACAGCTGGAGCTTGATTTTTGGAGGCAGCTTTCTCATGATGGTTCAGTAGTTGAGATAAGTTTATCACCACAATTTAAAAATAATCAAATGCTTCTTTGCGTGAATTGTGATGACAATCTATCTCTCTATCCACTTCAAGCTTTCGACAGCGACGACTCAAAGGTGGGTCAGCGCTTAACAATGGGTTCACCTTTGCACTCGAGGAGTAGCAAACGAGAGAAAAAGCGGTCATGCTCCAAATGGTTTTCTACTAATGAACATGTGGTGCTTGTGACCGCCTATACAAATGAGCTACTAGTCCATGTGATTTCCCTTGAACAACCAGATACAGTGCTGTATGAGAGCATTCAGACAGGCATACTGGCAACTATCTCAGGTATTCACTGTTCTAAGAATGTGATCACTTTAGTCTCATGTGAAGGCGATCTTTTTTCAGCTGTATTTCGAGTCGGGGAACAACTGGAACTAGAGACTTGGTCTCTGGGTGATAATTTTGTGAATTTTATTTCAAAACGACGAAAAAGAGAAGGATTTGATATGAGGTGCTATGGAGTGTGGGAGAATGAAACAATATGTTCTGTATTATTTTCTTTTGTTCCAGCAGATTGTCTGAGATACCCGCTGCTGGCTGAGTCAGTTGTAAGAGTGGCTGTATTGCCAAGCGGTGAAATCTCATCTTGTAAGACGACCCTTTCCACAATGAGACATGGGCCCTCATTATTATGGTTGAATTTGCTTTGTCGACTTGGCGATCAGGATACAAAACATGGCTGTGACGCACACTCATTCATGAGCTCAATTTTGAACTCCGAGTCGTTAAAAATTTCTGTTATCACAGAAGATTCCATTATAGATTCATTGAGAAAAACTCTTTTCTCTAAGGAAGCTGATGAAGCGCGCTTCCAGCGTCTTACGACTGACAAACATGTTGACTTTCAATTGCTGTTAGCTGAGACTATACTTTCATACTTTGCTGTCAAAGACAGCTCTAGCCATAGTCACCTGGACCGATGTGTGTTGGCCAGCTTCAACACCGTATTCAAGGGGTCATTGATTGATGAAGCACCTGAATTCCAAATCTCTACTGCTGCTGGTAATGAATATTTTGACCTTGCAGCCAACAAAGATAAGGGTTTCATAGAGTCTGCTCTTCATCATCGGTGGAAACGATGTGCAATAACGCTATTACCACTGACCAATACTCAGGTGCAAACATGTGGTGGTTGTGGTCGAAAAATAATTGACAAAAATGATCCAATCATTGGATCGGGAGACGTGCTGGTGCATTCTCTTTTGAACACACTTGACATTTGTATATTTTGCGGAGAAAGGTTCTATGGGCCATAATGATGTATTTATATCGTGTTATTTATTGGAGACAATGGAATAAAAATGCTCCCATTCATTTCTTCCACTCGTATTGTTTGCTGCGACGAGCGTGTCGGCATCTTCTGCTTCTTGATTCTTTTATTTATACTCTCTGCCGGTAGATTTGTAAACATCTTATTGGTTTTTTTTGTCTCTGGATGCTGTCTAGTATCAGATAGATTGCCCTCTACTGTGTCTGAAAGCTGGCGATGTGAGAGTTGGAGTTGTTGCAGCCTCCGGTTTCTGTTCATCCTCCAAAGGCTGACTCTGACTGTTTTTCGCTTTGCAGCCACTTTTTTTGCAAGAGTGTAGCGGCGGCGCTGTCTCCAAACTGTAGAAATTGCAAGGAATGTCAGGGCAATGTTAAAATCAGGATCGATAAGCTGTTCGTTAAACTCCAGTCTGAACGATTTTTCATCACTGAGCTGCTGGATTTTGCCAATGTCGGAAACGTGCACTGTTTTAATATCTTGAGAGGTTTGATGGAAATAGGTCAATATTCCTGTATCTTTGGATAGAGAAAATAGGATTCCATTGCCCATGAGCGGTTTACAGGTCAGGAGACCTCTAAACTGTGACAACTTGATGCGTCTAACAATCGAAGGTTCCTGGGTGAGCTGAATCCAGCAATGACGAGATCTTGTACTCAGGGAAGCCACCTGAGCATCTCCTTTTTTCAGCATCCAATTTTTGCTCTTGGTGGATACTCTATGCAGGGTGTATGCAAGTTGATTATCTGC
Organism: Limtongella incommunis; assembly: GCA_003706695.3. Taxonomy (NCBI): domain Eukaryota; kingdom Fungi; phylum Ascomycota; class Dipodascomycetes; order Dipodascales; family Trichomonascaceae; genus Limtongella; species Limtongella incommunis. The sequence goes on from PPME03000002.1 coordinate 148,853, forward strand.
TCCGAAAATGGTTTTGAAAATTGGAGAGGGAACCACCTGAGAGAAGTAGAATATTGAGTTCATTTCATTAGGTGCAGTATCCTTTTGAGCTCTCATTAGAGCTTTTCCAAGCAGATGCTTTTCTCTCAACCTTACTGCCAGTGACAAACAACCAGCCACGGTAACTCCTACAGCGGCGAATGCCGCTACTGTTAGTTCGGGTCCCATTATTTGGAGTGTATATTGCTATAGGAAGAATTGGCCAGAAACGAGATTAACAAATTGAAGAATGCATAATAAACTTTCCTAAATAGGAAATGGAAAGATAGTATAAATATAGGAGACTAATTTTTCTCGTCACCAGCATTTTTCAGCGATAAATAGCAGTTCCAAAAGACGCTTACTGTGGATGCAAATGGAATCTGTGCTGATTTCGGCATGAACATAAAGTTAACAAATTGTACCGCTGGCCATACTGAATAGTTCACCACTAGAGTTGGCAAATATTTTGTACGCAACTTGGTGACAATTTCATCACGACCGCCATTTTCCATCACGGTAGCCATGTACGAAAAGAATGCCGCCAATGATAGCGGCGAGTAGCACAACTGATCCGCCATTACCCGTTTCAAAGTAGACAGAAAAAGATTGTCCTCAGAGTACAAGGAGTTGAGAATGGCATACCATGGGGCTTGGAAAAATGATATAATCAGTCCCCACAGCATAAATAGAGCCAATCTCCTGAAGGAAAATCTCTCAGCCTTGATGGCCGTTTTTGTGGGGTACGGGGTTGAGGGTTGTTCACGATAAACTGCAGTGTTGTCGATACCTAATTCCTCCAGGTTATCTTCCTCGTCATCTTCGTCCAAAAGCATTATTCTGCTTGGTCGTCCTTTTTCAATAATGTAACGAATAAATACATTCGATCCAGGAACATCAGGTTGGAAACCCTGGACGGACGCCAATGTTTGTGCTAAGGTGTCGGCAGTACCAAAGAGAATGCAGTTTGTAATGAGAGTTGTGAACAGAGCATGCTTTGCATATAGAGCTCTGAATCTGATTGTTAGCCGGATCAACAGATAGACATAGACTGAGATTATACCCCAATTTAAGATTGGTACTCGGAATATTCTGTATCCCGTTAGCTTATCAGATACAAACTCCATAGCAGCTTCGTACCATTTCAGGCGAGGCTCAAGGGAAGGAGGGTCTTCTGAATTCATATTGTATGTAAGGAGGCTATTTCAAAATGTAGAGCGATAAGGGCGAGCGTTTGGCGAGCGTTTTGGGTCCGATTGGGACGAGGCCGTCCTCGCAAGCGGGCCAGACACCCAAACTGCCTATCCAGCGTTACGGAATGAGACTAGCAAGTCGTTTGGAAACTGGCGGACTTTGCCTAACGGAGCTTTGCCTGGAGCTTATGCCACCGCATTCTCTATTGCAGTTGCCTGAGAACGTTGTGTCCGCTGTCATTGTCGTGTGATCATGGCCGGCAATTTCCCCTTTTGTAACATTTTTGCTAAAACTAAAGATTACCAATTTTCGGTGCCGACCAGAATGAACGAGTAGGGACGGCCACTGTACTACGGCGACTGGCACTTCTCAGTGGGTGCTCAGCGACGGCGCTGCGCGCCGCCCGCGCAGAGACAACTCCGAATTGGGAATCCGATCACACACTGTGCACACCGGGAGGAATGCACAACCCTAAGCAAAACAGTCCCAGGCGGTGTGTCCCAACATAACCACTCTTTCACTATTCACTCTGGAGCTACCGTAACTCAAGACACAGAAGACAAAATGCTGATTCCAAAGGAAGACAGAAAGAAGATCCACCTCAAGTTGTTCAGCGACGGTGTCATTGTTGCTGAGAAGGACTTCAACAAGCCAAAGCACGAGGAAATTGACACCAAGAACCTCTATGTCATCAAGGCTCTCCAATCCTTGACCTCCAAGGGCTACGTCAAGACCCAGTTCTCCTGGCAATACTACTACTACACTCTCACCGACGCCGGTGTTGAGTACCTCCGTGAGTGGCTTCATCTCCCAGCTGGTGTCGTTCCAGAAACCCACAGAAAGGCTGCTGCTTCTCGTCCAGGTGCCGAGCGTGGTGGACGCGAATCCAGAGCTCCAAGAAACTTTGACGGCGAATACAGAAGACGTGACAAGGAGGCTACTGGTGCTGCTCAGTTCAACTAAGTTGGCTGGGTTGAATAAGTTAATCGGTTGTAGTCGTCTGGGCTGCGGCTTTGCAAAAGGCAACGAACTCTGTTCTTGCACAAAAAGATTTATCCCACAGGATTCATCCATGAAGTAATTATACATTAAGAGATGTCATTGTACGATTGTGTAAGTGTGTAGATGCGGATGTCATTGTACGATTGTAGTAAGTGTGTAGATGCGGCGGCGTTGGCGAGCGCTGTTTGCTCCCAGGTGCCGAGGAGCCTTGCCTGTAAGTGCTTTGCCCGTCAGTGCCGCAGTAGGATGGCGGCAGTGCGCCGCCGGTGGACCAGTGCGGTGCGACCCATGCGCTCTGCGCTGCTTTCAGGCCCCGATCGGAGCTATAATTAGCAGCTCGCTCTCACCAGTACCTGCATCCAGGCGGCGCTCGACAGCACCCGGGACTTGCCAGCGGGCCTTGGCCAGCGGGCCTTGGCCAGCGGGCCTTGCCAGCGCTCGGCACTAGGCAGAGCGGCAAAAATCGCTGCGCGTGAGCACCGTGACGAGCTGGTTGCACGCGTCACAGCGGAGCGCCGTCTCGCGCTCTCTTTTGCTGCTGATCGCGGCCAGGCGCGGAGGTTGGGTCATGGATCATGTGTTAATTTTAAACCTTCCATGCGGGCCCCTCCAACGGCACTCCAGATAGAGCCGCAACCATGTCTGCTGAAACGGCCGCGCGAGCGTCTGGCTGTGCTCAGCGATCCGAAGCGAACAGCGCTGGCCGCTGCCAAGAGATCCGGGTGCTGGCGGACACGCTGTGCTGCCGTGTCGCAGCAGCTAACGGCTGGAAGCGACTGCAAGCGACTCGACGCTGCGCTGGGCCAAGGTTAGCCAGGGCAGCCTGTTTGCAGCGCTGGTGCGAACAGCAGTCCGCCCAATGTGCCCAGCGTTATAAAGGGCCCTGGCAGTCCGCTGGGCCTTGTACATCTGCGCAATCTCGCACCCGCTCAAAGCCGCTGCACCTGTGAAACGCTGCCCAACCGCATCGTGTGACTGGCTGCTCTCCCTCGCCGTGCTCTCCCTCGCCGACCTCCCCGACTGCTGCTCGTTGTGCCCAGCTGTCCCACGGAAACCTGCTAGACGCCCAACTCTGACGTCAAGCCAAACCTCCAGCCCCAGCCTTTTGCTTATTCTCCCACCCAACTTTTCCATCCACGAACCTGCCTGGAAAGCTTTTACAATCTGAACCGCCGGCTGCACCCGTCTGGCCCACCCTACCCGCTACTTCTCCTAGCCACGTCGCAGCACCGAACGGACACTATACCAATTTTACACAATGGGTAGAAGAAAGATTGAAATCCAGCCGCTCACCGACGAGAGGAACCGCTCAGTGTAAGTATTTTGCTATTTTTGGAGCACTGGCACAGCGTGCCTGGCCGACCACAAAACTAACTCAGCACCTTCCTCAAGCGAAAGGCGGGACTGTTCAAGAAGGCCCACGAGCTGGCCGTGCTCTGCCAGATCGACATTGCCGTCATTATTTTTGGCTCCAACAAGAAGCTGTACGAGTTCTCGTCCACCGACACGGACGGCCTGATTGAGCGTTACAAAATGGCATCGCCCCACGAGAAGAAGGGGCCCGAGGACTACGGCGTCGAGCGGCCGCACGCCGACGACGACGACGACGACGACGACGAAACAGACCGCGCCAGCACCGCGTCCTCGCCGGCGGGCTTCAAGGCCAAAAACAAGCCCCGGCGCGCCGGCGCAGCGGCCAAGAAGCCCCACCACGCAAAGAGCCTGTCCTCCTCGAGCGTGCACAGCAGCCACCAGGCTTCGCAGCCGCCGCCGCCGCCGGCCGCGCCCGGCCACCTCCACCAGATGCAAACTCCTCCGCAACGGCTGCGCGCCACTCCGCAACCGCAGCTCGGCACCCCGCAGCACTACGCGGGCCCGGCCCCGGGCTACGAGCAGCAGCACTACCTGAGCGCGCAGCACTACCACCAACAGCAGTACGACATGATGCGCCGATCCGTCCACGCGCAGCAGCAGCACACCCCGCCGCTGCAGCACACCCCGCGCTTGCAACCGCAAAACACCCCCCAGCAGGTGCACCAGAGCCCGCACCTCAGCCAGCCCGGCGTGCGCGCCGCCAACGGCGACCCGGGTGGCTCTGTCGGACCGCCCATAGAACAGCACCCGGCCCACAGCCTGTCGCCTCCCCAGCCGGCGCAGTACCAGCAGCTGCCGCGGCCCGTCTCGCAGCCACAGGTCGGGCTCCACGGCGGCTTTGCCCACGCTGCGGTGCCGCCGCAGCCCTACTTCAACAACGCCGAGCACCTCAACCAGCAGCTCAACGCCCGCCCCAAGCTCAAGGTCCAGATCCCGGTGACCAAGAACGGCGGAAACGAAAAGCACGTCAAGACAGAGAGCTCCGGCGACGCAGGGTCCTCGCCGCACCGCCGGCCGGGGCTGTCGCCGTCCACGTCGTCCGGGCCAAACTCCACGGGCGGCAACAGCGGCCCGCTCAGCGGCGGGCCCTGGGGCACAAGCGGCAACTCAGTCCTGCTCCCGCCGCCGTCTCCCTCCTCGTATTTGCAGAATAACAACAACAACGTCGGCCCGGGCAACCCGTTTGGCCGCCTGCCGCTCGTCACCTCCTCCAGCAACGGCGAGCAGACCCCGCTGTCGGCCCTGCCCTCCAAGTACCTGAGCGACCTCCTGCCGTCGCCCTCAAACTTTTATGGCAGCGAGTGGAATGCCTCGTTCGGCCCTACCTCGGCCACCCCCCAGACGTCAACTGTCGGAGGGTCGACGTTCGCGGCGTCGCTGCAGGGACGCTCTGCCCACCTGTCGGTCGACGTGCTGCCCTCGCCGCTGCAGTTTTCCACGTCTGGCGTGAACGGTGCCAGCGGCGGGGGCACAGGGTCGCCAGCAGAACGGCGGGACGCCAAGCGCATCAAACTGGACAGTAAGTAGCGCGAGCGTTGGCCCGTGGCTGATTTATAATTTATTATGTAACGTATTTTAATTACTTGAGGTTATGACTATCTTGGTATCGACGTGCGCTGTCTGCTAGTTCTCTGCTAGTTCTCTGCTCATTACTGTCCGTTAGAGGCTCTTGTTCGTAAGGGGTCATTTTGTAACAGGGTTGTTTGAACATAACCATGTTCAAACATGGTATGTACGGACCACCACCCACGTGCACGTACATGTTCAACCCTAAAGCCCAACCCTAACGCAACTTCCCAAAGTTTCAAACAACTCTAACCAGGTCCAACATCTAAAACTGCTCTCAATTTGTTCATACTAATCAAACGGCAGAAGCATCATGAAGTTGAACATTGCTTTCCCATCCAATGGAACACAAAAGTTGATTGAGATCGAAGACGAACACCGTGTCCGTGTCTTTTACGACAAGCGCATGGGCCAGGAGGTCGAGGGTGACTCCATCGGTGATGAATTCAAGGGATACATTTTCAAGATCACCGGAGGCAACGACAAGCAGGGTTTCCCAATGAAGCAAGGTGTGTTGCACCCAACCCGTGTCAGACTCCTTCTCTCCAAGGGCCACTCTTGTTACCGCCCACGCCGTGACGGTGAGAGAAAGAGAAAGTCTGTCCGTGGCTGCATCGTCGGCAACGACTTGGCTGTTCTTTCTTTGGTTGTCGTCAAGCAGGGCGACGCCGACATTGCTGGTCTCACCGACGTTGAGGTGCCAAAGAGACTTGGACCAAAGCGTGCCAACAATATCCGCAAGTTCTTTGGTCTCACCAAGGAGGACGATGTCCGCAAGTTTGTTATTCGTAGAGAGATTGTCAAGGGCGACAAGACCTACACCAAGGCTCCAAAGATCCAGCGTTTGGTCACTCCCCAGCGTCTCCAACGCAAGAGACACCTCAAGGCTCTCAAGGCCAGAAAGGCCCAGGCCCAGAAGGACGCTGCCGCCGAGTACGCCCAGTTGTTGGCCAAGCGTGTCAGCGAGAAGAAGGCTGAGAAGGCTGAGATCAGAAAGAGAAGAGCTTCCTCTTTGAGAAACTAAATATATTATGGGAAATTGTAACGAGTTCCTTTTAAAAAGTATCTATACTTGCATAGACGATGGCTTGTAGTAAAATAATGATTCATTTACCGTACTTGCAATCTACGTCCTGAGCAATCTACGCACTTTGAGCTATCTACCGTACTTTAAGCAATCTACCATACTTTGAGCAATCTGATCAATGACAATTTTTGAATAGACAGCATTTTTCACAAAGACAGCAGCCGCAACGCACAATAACAGGCTCGCTGGGTTCCCAAAGGCACCATGCCGCTCGTTCCCAAACGCGACTGTCGCCACGTTGCTTCTCACACCTTCCACGCGGCTCCGCGGTGGGAAACCACGCCAAAAAATCCGCCACTATATAACGGCCGCACCGCGCGCTACGTCGCCCACGACTAATACACAAAAATGAGCACAAAGCAGGATCTTGTGGCCGGAATTATTGACTTCCTAAAGAGATCGGTCGCAGACGGCACGGTCGACACAGACAACAAGGACTCTGTCGACGTGGCCATCGACTGTCTGTCGGATGTCTTTGGCGTGGACGCTCAGCAGGCCTCAGCGCAGTACGCCGCCGAGAGCTTGGAAGACATTCTCAAAAACTACCGGGCGGGCAAGAGCAGCGCCGCCGCCAGCGCGCCGCCGCCAGCCGCAAGCAGCAAACCAAAGGAACTGAACCCAGAGGCAGAAGCGCTCAAAGCCGAGGGCAACACACTGCTGGCACGCAAGGACTTTGTCGGCGCCATTGCCGCGTACACCAAGGCCATTGCACTTGACCCCAGCAATGCAATTTACTACTCAAATAGAGCTGCCGCACACTCCTCCAACAAGGAACCAGAGGCCGCCGTGGTCGACGCCAACAAGGCGATTGAGCTCGACCCGTCCTACTCCCGCGGATACTCCAGGCTCGGCCTGGCCCTCTACTCGCTGGGCGACGCCGAGGGCTCGATGAAGGCCTACGAAAAGGGCCTCAGCGTCGAGGGCGACAACAAGTCCGACGGCATGAAGCGCGGCTACGAGGCTGCCAAAAAGAGATTCGAAGAGGACCAGGCGGTGCAGAAGGAGCGCAGCGCCGACACGGCCGAGAGCCCGTCCGGCAGTGCGCCGTCCGGCGGCATGCCGGACCTCTCGTCGCTGCTCGGCGGCGCCGGCGGCGGCGGGCTGGCCGACATGATGAAAAACCCCATGATCCAGCAGGCGGCGCAGAGCCTCATGTCGAACCCCAACGCCCTGAGCGAGATTATGAACAACCCAATGATTCAAAACATGAAGAAGAATATGGAGAACGGAGAAACGCCTGATTTCGCCGCCATGATGAACAACCCAATGCTGCAAAACATGGCCAAGAACTTTGGGCTCGGGGGCGACCAATCTAAGTAGTTGCACTAGTTGACTGTACAATTGATATTCCAGCAGCTAGGAGTGCCGGTGATGAACAAAATGTCTGCAATTCTAGAAAGGTACTGTTTACCACCTGTAGAAGCAAACATCACACTGAAAATTCTGAGGCACTCATTATTTATCAAATCGTATAAATTATTGTATTTTTTCCAAGTGAGTTTTAGTGTTGTGAACTTTTCGCATCTCGGAAGCCTCTCTACCGGCTCTTATTTCCCAGTGCAATCATCAGTCCTCACGTTCGTTTCGCCACATGGTGAACACACAAGTTCGGGCAGGGTTCAAAGTCCCTGATTGGTGATACTTTCGACAGCACGTACGGGCCTTCTCATCTTATCAAGCCCCTCGGATCTTTTGTGTGTTTCAGAACAATTTGTCCCCTACATGCCTGATTACAGAATGTATTGTGTGGCGCCGAGTTCAACAAATGTGGCGCGTGATATTACTCTACTCAGAGAAAAATGGCTAACCTTCCCCTTTGGAAAATAATGCGCCACATTACGCTGTTTTTGCTGCCACATCTGGCAACTACGCCTCATGGGCGTGACTATGTGGCTGCATTGCGCCGCGTTGCGCCGCTCATCCGGCTCCATTTCAGTGCAAAAACATGACCAAGATGCGGCACACCGCGGCGCCGCAAAAAATTTGCAGCCACATGAGGCGCACGCCACCTGGTATAAAGGTGAGCAGGTTTCCTTGAGTTTGCTGGACAGTATACTCGATTATGAACAGGGTTTTGCAATATTTACAATACAGAGCTAATTGTCTCACTCCTGCATGGTTCGCTATGACTATGGGAGTCGGCATTACCTCGTCAATTCTCTACAACTTTCCCTACCCCGCACAATGGCTCAAGATCCTAGGAATCGTGTTCTACGCTCTCAATGTGTCTCTGTTCCTGACACTATCAGCGCTACTGGCTGCTAGGTTCATTCTTTTCCCTAGCCATATCAGGGCTATTTTCACAGATCCAGCTCAGAGCAACTTCTTTGGCTGTTTTCCAATGGGCCTCGCAACCTTAATTCTCATGACCCACTACATATGGGGACAGAATGCTTTGACTCTCACTATCACCCTTTGGTGGATTGATGTTGCCCTTTCCCTGCTTTGTGCCTGGGGTCTGATTTTCATTGTATTTGCTAAACAAAAGCATGAAGCTGGGACCGTGAATGCCACTATGCTTTTGCCAGTCGTAACTCTGGTTGTCGCGTCTAACTTGGGCGCTGTACTTTCCAAATCAATGCCAGTTGGATTGCAGCAGTCGACTCTCGTAGTCTGTTTTATGCTCTGGGCAAATGGTGAAGCTTTGGCTTTCGCCATTATGACAATTTATATTTGGCGACTGATCTATCACAAGTTGGTTGATAAGCATCTTACCTTTACAGCAATGCTACCTATTGGTCCCTTAGGACAGGGTGCCTGCTCAATATTAAATCAAGCTGAATCAATGGTATTCATTGTTGGAAAACATGAAGAACTGCTCATCAAGTATACCAGCAGACTCACGGCATTGTTCCTACTCTCATTTGCCGCTTTCTGGATGGCAATTGTGGTACTCACTGTATTATTCAAGACTCCAGAACGATATACAATGTCCTGGTGGGGTCTTACTTTTCCTCTGGGTACATGGGTAACAGCTTGGGCGATACTAGCTGACCAGCTAGATTCAAATGCTTTGAGAGTCACTGCAGCCGTATTTGCGACTCTTGAAGTACTGCTGACAATTATCTGCCTGGCATGCTCTTTTTATTATGGTGTAATTCGAAGTGACCTGTTTGATACAGTCGCAAAAGCATCGGCTCACTACGATGAGAAGGCTAGCACCACCGACGACCTCCATGCGACAAATACCGCTCTGACTCTTGTTTAACTAATCACACACCTGTACATAATTTATTTTCATTTGCATATATTGATAGCATCTAATCTTTGACCGTTCCCTGATATAATAAACCTTGTCTAAAACAATCTCTAGGCAGCTGCTACTTCAGCTTTGAATCCTCCTTCTATGAATGCCGTCACTTCTTCTTGTTTGTGGGGTAATGTGTTCAAGACGAAAGCAATGTTGTTCCACTGCTTTTCATCAGTGGTCTTCTGCATTCTCGCAAAAAGCTTGTCCGACACTGATTTGATCTGCTTCTCTTTATCAATAAAGCCAATGAGAAATTTGAGAATTCTCTGTAATGATTCTGTTGAGAGTTCTTTGTCAGCACTAAGCACTGAAAACATGTCAATGAAACCGTTGTAAATAGCACCTTCCTTAGTCGCCAATTCCGTGAAAAACATCCTAGCAAGATCCGAAATGTCTTCATCATCCGCCTCAAGGCATTTCGCCATCGCACCAAGCTGACCTTTGACTTTCACCTGGCCAGCCAGAATCAAAAAGGTCAGTGTCATCAAGCACGTCCTTTGAACCACTGAATACTTGTCGCGTAACCTGGCATAAAGGAACTCAGTGTTATCGTCGATAATGTGATTGAAACAAACCGCAATATCACCAAAACACAAAACGCAATTTGAGCGAATCGCTGATGATGCAGATGTTTCCATTAAAGCCTTCAAAATTGGTAGATTTTGCGAACAGTAACTTGATGAAACGCACATTAATTTGGATAAGCAAAGCGTAGAAGCAATACTTATTTCGGGCGATTGAGTTCTAGTAAGTCCATCCTTACAAATATCGCTGACAAACTGACCAAATCTTGCTAACAATGAGTTTTCTCCAAAGAGAAGCTCCTTTTCCCGAACAAACATGATCGCCTCAGTGAAATCGTCTTCTGTGGTACCGCCTATTTGATTCAAATCATCTTCATCATCTTTCTTCATCGAATCCAGAGCATTTTTTGCCTTTTTAAATTGGCTTTCATACGACTCCAAGGATATTAGAGTTTTGAGAGCGACTTCACCCACCACAAAAAGAAGCTGAGCCAAACATGATTCAGAATTTCCTTCAAATGTCTCAGAGGTTTTCTCACGAATTAAATCACTGAATACCACATCAGGTTCATCACATAAATCATATATTGCCTTGATGGCTTGCTCGGCAACACCGAACCATTCCATTGAAAAATCAGGCATCATGACAACATATGCCAACTGAATTATAATGTCATGAGTGATTGGTAGTCGCGAAGTCTGTTCTGAATCGACACAACGTTGCAGGCAGATGCAAGAATATTTGGCTAATGCCCAATCTTTTCTCCCCTGTTCTCCCAGGCCGATTTTGAGTAATAAATCTAAACCACCCGATGCAATTGAGGAGTCCGCTTTCGCAAGCATTCCAAGAATAATGATAGCCCCTCTTCTCTGGGACTTTGAAATATCTCGCGTTTGTACTCCATATATTTGCCAGAGGACTCTAATAACTTCATCACTGAACCTCTCCTGCTCCATTGTCAGGACAAGAAGATATTCAAGAGAAGCCAGCTCCGCAAGAGTGGCACCATACGTCAGGGAAATCATATTCTTGGCCACCATCAAGTCAGGATTTTCGACAAGCGCTTCAAAAAATAGTTGTCGATAACATTCAACCAAATGTTTCTGAATTGCTTGTCCTTCGTCATTGTTCGCTTTAGCCCACACAAGATGAATCATTTTTCTAATACCAGACGAAGCAGCAGCGATCTGATAAGCATCGCCCAAAACAAACAAATTCATTGCGTCGATAATCTCCGACTTGGTTTTTGAAAAAAGCAGCTCTTCACAATGCTTAAGAGCATCATGGACAGAATGAATAAATTCCAAAGCAGCCTGATAATATTCATTCGTTAGTTCCAGTCTTTGAATCTCCTCTTCCACAGAGGAAGTATTGATTTTATTGGTCTCCAATAATTGCTCGCTATCGGTGGTATTAACCCCGTCTGCAGTGTCCGGCATTTCCTCATCGTCCTCTTCGATCACTGTGTCTCTCAGCAAACTAGACTTCTTTGTTGGACTTTGAGAAGGATCCAGTAGGATAGATTCTGGCAGTAATTCCTTTAGTCGCTTATCATTATTCTCAAATCTTTCTTCCCAGATACTCAGGTTGAGTGAAGAACCATGCATCAATCCAAATGGATGAGTATTTATCAGTCTGCCCATAAATTTCATGGCATTTTTTCTGACATTTGATGCTCGGTCCTGAATTCCCCTTACTGCTATTTTTGACCAGATGGGCCTATGCTTATTGAATTTTACCTCCAGCTCTGAGATTGATGTCAGCATTTGAATTGCTCGAGCTCTAGCGTAGGGACTGATATCCAACGATCTCTGTTCGATCAGATCTAGTAATGTCTCCACTTGAGTCTTCATGAGCTCTATTTGACCGTCTTCTTTTGCAATGTCAATAACAATACTTCCAGCTACTTCAATAACGGCACAACGCATAGTGTAAGAGTCAGAGTCAAGGATAGCAGAGAGAGGGGCCAGGTATCTCAAAACTACCCTGGGTATCAATGTAGCCAACTTTATGAGAAATGAAGCCACCACTTTGGGTCCTTTTGTATCGTTGGAGTTATATTCTCTGGTGGAGACTTCCTTTAGAAGATAATCAGTTAAACCGACCGAGTCATACTGTTCATGGAGAATTTGTAAGAGCTCAGCCAACGGCTCAGGCATATGCTCAAAGTATGACAATAGTTGCATCATTGCCGGCTGAACGTTGCTTAACTGCTGATGTTGTTTGATCGAAATGCATAATGCTTTGAAAAGGTGCATACGGATCGAAGTAGATTTTACAATTCCTTCCAACTCTAAGAATGCATTGATGGGTTTGAGAAATAATCCAAAAAACAAATCTCTTTCTGATGTTGTGACAAACTTTTCAGGTATTCTTCTTAAAAGAGTGCAAATAGATTCAAGTTCCAGCAGTAAGAGTTTAGATTGAGTTGAGTCCAGTAGATTAACCGCTGATCTCTTTCCCGCTTTAACAGCACTAGCCGTCCCTGATTTATGAGTCATGAGAGGAATTTGCTTCACCATGAGAATATGTAACAACAATGACAGTCGTTCCAACTGATCGCGATCGTCATAATCAGTTGCGATAGTGGTTACAAAAATGTCGACTAGACGCTCTTGATTTGTCTTAGACAGCTCTGCATAGCTGGCCGCCAATGACAACGCCGTGTCGTAAAGGTTCTCATCTTTTACATTTTTGGGGTTGTCAATAAAGCTATCAATTAAAGCCTCTAAAGCGTCATTCAAGTCAGCCGGTGCATTGTCAATAAATTCAGGCGCATCTGCAAGAAATCTAGCGTAGAATTCAGCCAAATTAAATTCGGTCATCAAATCAGTCGACACTAGTGTCTGCCTGACTGCGTGTTCGATTTCTTTAAAGACTGTTAGATCAGTGTTTGTTTACTTAGAACCCAATTTCGCGCGTTCATCATTCTGGTCACCTATCGACCCATTAACTAGACATCGCATCCATGGGCGTAATGGTATTTAGTCTGCCAACACGTTTACAATCTATCCAACGTAATAATGTGCTTAATATAATCTTGACATATTTTTGAACACATTCAATAACTCGTCTGTGGTTTTCTGCCCCTCGTTTTCACATTTTACTTGAGCTCAAGTGACTATGTCACGTGACAACTCTTGGCAATTTGGTGAAGATGATGAGCTCCTTCACTCAGGTTTAAGATTATACGAGGACTTATCAATTTCGATTAGGTCTTGGATTGAAAGATGACCGAATACTCTAAACTTCCTTCACATCTAGCGCTCTTATTCAGGCCACGACCGCCTTTACTATATACTCCTCCCCTTGATATCTCACCCGAGAAAAGAAGAACTGCTCCGATTTCTGGAGTTTCTCAATATTTAGATCTTCTGAATACCAAAGATGAAAACTATGTTCCATCAGAGAGCTGGCTACAGGTTCAACTACGTGAAAAAAGGCAAAAGGCCGAGGAAAATAGAAAACGACTAGCATACAATTTGGAGCACTGGGATCCTCATAATGATTTGCAGGCGAGAGGAGACCCATATTCTACTTTATTTATTGCTCGTTTGAGTTATGAAGTCACAGAAGATGATTTAAGAACTGCATTTGCACCTTTTGGTGCCATCGAACGTGTAAGAGTAGTGAGAGACTCGAAGAGCGGTAAGTCAAGAGGCTATGCTTTTATTTGTTTTGAAAGAGAAGACGATATGAAAAATGCATACTCTGAGGCCTCTGGTATGAAAATCAAAGGAAGACCCATCCTTGTAGATGTTGAACGAGGGAAAACTGTCAAGTCATGGAAACCAAGAAAATTGGGTGGTGGACTAGGTGGAAGGCATTACACGAAACGCTTTCTTCTTGCAGGGTCACGAAACTCAGATAGAGATCGTCGTGGCAATTATAGTAACTACAGTGGAAACCAGAATAAAGGTCACACCAATAACTATCGAAATGATCGCAGGCCAGATATGGACGGTGATAGAGGCTACCAACCTAGAAGAGATCGAGATTATCGTAGCAACAGCAATAATCGTGGATTTTATGGTAGCGGTAGCCGTGGTGGTTATGGAGGACGTCGTCAGGATAGAAATCACGACAGAAATCACGACAGAAACTATGACAGAAACTACGACAGAAACCGCGATAGAGACTACTGACAATATCATTTCTAGATGTTGCTTGATGATTTATTCGATTTAAAACTACTAGTACTTTGCATACATATTCCATCCTGAGACTCTCAACCTTACACATAGAAAGAATGCAGATCCAATCATGTAAACTACACCGGTCCACAAGATTAATGCAGTATATCTTCCCTCCATCACGGCAATCAGACGACCGCCAATAGGTATACCAGTAAGTGAACCAAAACTCACCACTGTATAACACGTCCCGTATCTTTTACCATAATCCTTTGTATGACATACTTGAGACACACATACCGGTGTCATAGAAACTCCTGTGCCGCTAAAGACGCCGAACAGTAATGCGAATGCGATGAGCAGGGATGGGCTGTTTCCAGCTGGTAACCAAAGTGCCAGAATTGATAATCCGCTACAGAAGGTTGTGATAATCATGACATTGAATCGACCCCATTTGTCCCCCAGATATCCAGGAAGTCCCCTTCCAATAACTGATCCAGCGTTTAGTATTGGCAACAAAGAGTGTGAGAGGCGGCTATCTACATCTCCTGATACAGCATATGTCGTGATATAGGTTAGGGGGACGAATAATGCCCACTCCACCATGTAAGTAGCAATTACAGTCAAGGTAAAGTTGAGATCCTTAAAAGCACTCAAATCAATCTGAGCCTTGAAATTGTGAGCTTTATGTTTACTATGATCTTCAGGTGTATTGCCTGCCTGTGCATCTGTAATCGGTTGTCTTGCTTTCAGCAATGCAAAAGACATAGCACAGAGCCCCAAAACGCAAAAACCTACCACTCTTATAGCCCAGCCAAAGCCCATAGCATCTATGAGTCTATCAAAAACCAAAGGAAAGACGACGCCAGCAACTGCTCCTCCGGTGCATGCCAGCCCTGTAGCTAGCCCTCTTCGTCGATAGAACCAGTGTCCGATAACTGTGATACTTGGTGTAAACACTAGGCAGTCTGAAAGACCCCCTAAAATAGCAAATCCTAGCATTATTTGATAATACTTTTCAGAAACCGACAGGAAAAATAAGCTGGCCACAGCACCAATATACCCTGGAACTGTTACATATGCCAGTCCATAAGCGTCAAAGATAGGGCCTACCTGAACTCCACCTAGGAAAAACAGAAACAAGTAAACACCAAATATCCAACCTATTTGCGAATCAGAATAGCCTTGCAGCTGATTTGCTTGCAACCACGACTGAAACACTCCCGAGCTATTTACCACCCCAGCTGTTGCAGTGATAGCACACCATGAGCCCAAAACTACCAGCCACGCTTCTTTACCACCTTCCGGATAGTTATCGATATTCTCTTCGAATGTATTGCCTTCCAATGCAGGTGCGCTGTTGGCTGGCTGTCTGCTGTCCGTTTGAGCTCCTCCAAACAGTCTGCCACTCGCTAGAGGTATATTTGAAACACCCTCAATTCTTTCGTGTTCGTCTATGTCTGACATTGAAATTCCGCTTCAGGAGTCTCGCAACATGATTTTCTTTATCTAGCCCTCTGTCATCTCCCGTTGATAAGAGTCATAAGAGTCATCGAGGCAGTTCCAGAATAAGTGGAGGCGGAGATAACAGCTATAAAGGGAAACTGCTAGTTATCCTAGGAAGTGGATACCTTTACCTTTGGTTGAAGCCAAGGAACAATTGCTGTTAGCTGTAGTATACAGCAATTATGGTAGCTTTATCAACTCGCTGAACTCAATAGTCAAGAAAAAATGAAGTAGGCATAAACCTATTTTACTCAGCGTTCAAAAATCAGCAAAAATAATGTACACAAATTATTTTTACAAGCAATACCAAACAATCCAATCCATACTAGTTAATATTTAGCCGTTAATTTCCATCCAGTAGCTC
The DNA here is from genome assembly GCA_003706695.3 of Limtongella incommunis. Taxonomy (NCBI): domain Eukaryota; kingdom Fungi; phylum Ascomycota; class Dipodascomycetes; order Dipodascales; family Trichomonascaceae; genus Limtongella; species Limtongella incommunis. Next base: position 164,872 of record PPME03000002.1, read on the forward strand.
TCACTCTCACCGACAAGAAAAAGATGCAACCAACCATATATACAAGCGAACTCCAAATAATCAATGCCAAATACCTGCCATCCATAGCAGTGATCAACTGGCCAGCTATGGGAATACCTGTCAATGAACCAAAGCTCACCACTGAATAGCAAGTTCCATACCTCTTTCCATAGTCCTTTGTATGACAAACCTGCGATACGCAAACGGGTGTCATGGATATTCCAGTCCCGCTGAAAACTCCAAAAAGAAACGCATATGCGATTAAGGTTGACGAGCTACTCCCTGCCGGTAGCCAGAGAACTAAACAAGATAAACCGCTCAAAAAAGTGGTAATAATCATCACGTTGAAGCGTCCCCATTTATCGCTAATGTAACCTGGTAGGCCCCTCCCCACAACAGAGCCAGCATTCAGGATTGGTAATAGAGCATATGAAATAGAGTTACTCAGATTTCTGGAGAGAGCATAAGAGGTAATGTAAGTTAACGGAACAAATAATGCCCACTCTATCATATAAGTAGCAATCACTGTGAGTGTGAAATTAATATCCTTGAATGCTCTCAAGTCGATTTGGGCACCACCTCCTGTGCTGCCTTTCTTCTTTTTTCCTCCATTGTCATCCGCAGCTTCATCCGTAAGAGCAACATCCTGGCTTTCTCTCTCCGTATTGTTTGAAAGATGGTCACGAGGGAATTTTGCCCTCATTAGAGAGAATGCACCAACACACAGACCGAGTACACAGAATCCAATTACTCTAGTGGCCCATGGAAAACCAACGCTTTTGGTCATGCTGTTGAAAGCCAAGGGAAAGATAACACCCCCAAATGCACCTCCCGTGCATGCCAGGCCAGTAGCCAATCCACGGCGGCGCAAGAACCAATGACCTATAGCAGCAATACTTGGAGTGAAAACCATGCTTCCCGAAATTCCACCAAGGACAGCGAAGCCCAAAATGATTTGATAGTACTTTGTTGAAACTGATAGAAAGAATACACTCAACGTGGTGCCAATGTACCCAGGAATCGTTACATACGCCAATCCGTAAGTATCGAATATTGGACCTACCTGAACACCGCCTAAGAAGAACAGAAATAAGTAAACTCCAAAAATCCAGCCAATTTGAGAATCAGTATATTGCTTCAATTGGTGCTCTTGAAGCCAAGCTTGAAAGGCACCAGCGGTGTTCACAACTCCAAAAGTCGCTGTAATAGCGCACCAAGAGCCCACCACAACTAACCATGCCTGCAAGCCTCCCTCTGGATAGTCAGCTGCATTTTCCTGGAATTCATTGTTTCCGAAAAGCAGAGAATTGCTGCTGTCTTGATCGTTATTTGTATCTTCAGCACATTCCTGGAGACCGCCAAAATGACGACCACTGGCAACAGCTACGTCATTATGTCCCTGCGGTCTATCAGATCCACTTACTTCAGGTGTTTCCTCAGCGACCATCAGTCACAAATTAGTCTTCAATGCTTGGCTGCGAGTCTATTTCAACGAGTGTCGGATAAGTCAAAAAGTAATATTTTGCGGAGTTACACTGTGTCTCGGGTGACGGCCCGCCCATCCGTTAGGTGTAGCATTCACTGTAGCATTTACCGTATTGTTCATTGCTAAAGTCTATCAACTTCGAGCACTTCAACTGAAAATATGGATTCTCGAAGCTCTTTAATTGAACCGTAACTTCAAAGGTCCTAACAATGTGTTGAAATGGGTTGTGTCTGGATAGGCATAACAAGTGACAAAAAAAAAACAACTAAAGTGTTATACAGTATTTCCATATTTTACACGGCTTACTTAGAAACTCCTATTGAAATTTTGCTTGTCTTGAGCTTTTGAACTTCTCTAATTTCTGAAGCGATTTTTCTCTTCTCAGCTCTTTCCACGCTGACGTGAAATATAGCTACAATCCCGCCTCACAAGTACGGTTAGAGAATTAAAAGAACTTTTCGGTCGTGTATCTGCAGCTTTGACAATATGGATCTGAATCCTTCGAAGCTGGGTACAAGAGAATACTGGGACGATCTGTACCAGGTTGAGAGAAAAAATTTTTCAGAGAACCCGTCAGATACTGGTGAATGTTGGTTCTCTGATTCAGGAGCTGAAGAAAAGGTTACGCAGTTTGTGGAAGACCAGCTGGAAGAAGGAGAATTCAAACAAGACTTTGACATAGTAGATCTTGGATCAGGCAATGGAAGATTGCTGTTTTCTGTTGAAGAAATAGGCTTCACGGGAAACCTGCTGGGATTGGATTATTCTCGGCCAGCCGTTGAATTTGCTGCTGATATTGCAAAACACGAAGGGTTCCGCTCTAAGTTTGAGACTGTAGATATGCTCAGCGAAGATGAATCGTGGATAGCTCCGGAGAAATGGGATCTTGTTTTGGACAAGGGCACCCTTGACGCTATTGCCCTTTCAGCTTCCAACAAAAGTGCAATTCACAGGTATAGAGAGGTAGTCGAAAAACTACTCAAGCCGGGAGCGTATTTCCTCATTACAAGTTGCAACTTCACGGAAGAAGAATTGGTGGCTTTGATCACTGCAGGATCTCTACTAAAAGTATGGAAAAAGGTTAACTATCCCAGTTTTGAGTTTGGAGGACAAAAGGGAACTACAATTTGTACAATTGCATTTCAGCGTATATAATTACTGCCAGCCGATATCTGCAAAATTCACTGAATGCGCTTTGCTCAAATAGGGCAGCCAAACTATGTCCACTATTATCATAAATTTTTTAAATATAATTCAAGGCATTCTCATGAATATTTTTTGATCCCTTCGCTGATACTTTTGAACAGCTCACTGGCAACCTGCTTGTTTCCTGTTCTAAATGCAAACTGACATGGTTTTCCCCCTTCAACGGCAGTGAGTCTCACAAATTTATCGCTTGACAGAGAACTCTGCATACCCTCGAACACTTCGCAGTCCTTGAGCCAGACATTGATGATGACCTTGAGAACCCCTTCGGCTCGCATCACTAGTCTTGATTTGCCATCAGTTTTGGTGGTATTAACGTGAAGATTTCCCACGCCACGTTCTTTCCAGCCCGATTTAGTATCTTCAAGGTCCAGCACATAAAGTTTCGCTCTACAGGAATAAATTCCTTCCTCGTCTTCCTCGCCGGTCTTAACTGCCTGCTGTTGCAATGGCTTGTCAATCGCAACAAAAGTCGTATCATTTTCCTTCTCTTTGTCGTTATCTTCATCATTCTCCCCTTCATTATCATTATCCGCATCTTCTTTGCTTTTGGCATTGTCTTCCTCTGGATCTGCCCATGGATTCTCGCTCTTTGATACAGTAGAATTAGAAAAGTTTGAGAAACCAGATCCAAAGACCGATCCTCCAGTTGCTGGTGTGCCGAAGGAAGACCCAAAAGAAAAGTTGGATCCAAATACCGGCTTGGAAGCACCTAATCCATCGGTGATAGTTGTTTGACTTTTATCGTTAGGTTTTACCGGAGTACTTTCAGCGGTTGCAGTTTCTGTATCCAATTTTGTCTGTTCCCCTTCTTGGTCTCTAGTCTCTTTCTTTCCCTCCTCGTCAACCTCCTCAGTTCTCTTCGAGACATCTTTTAATTCCTCAATAGCATCTGTATCGTCCTTAGAACTTTTTGCTTCTTCTTTAGTATCTTCCTTGCCATTGCTCTCCTCGGTATTTGCAGATTTATTGTCCTCTGGTTTTGATAATTGTGAAGTGAAACTTCCAGCCTCCTCATTCGCCAGACTTTCCTCTAACAAAATTTCGGGCTTGTTCGCAGGATCCTCAGCCTCTGCTTTTGCTTCTGTGGCTAGTTCATCATCAATCTGCTTCTTCGTCTCTTCATCAATACTTTTCGTCCTTTTATGAGCGATGGTTACTGATTCTGAATCCGAAGAGGTGTTTGATTCTCTGGACCTCTTCATTTTATTGTGTATGAATTAAAAGAACTCAATTGCAAACGTCGATGAAATGCTAAACGGTTGACAAGTTCGCTCCTGTGTTATAGTACGGATAAGTCTATTTTGACCTTATTTGACGGGGCGGTGAAGAACTGTGGTTTTGGGACCGACACCCGGCGTGGTAACTGAGGGAGCAACATTTCAAATTTCTGACCGAGAAGTGAAGGAAATTTCAAACATATAATGCTCAGGAATATCAAACCTTATCGACAAGTTTATATATTCAAAGCACTAAACTACAAATTTCCTTAATACAATACTTTCATCGCCAAAAGATCTCTAACATGTGCTCTTTCCGTCATTGATACAATCCATTAATACAATCCATGGCGGCTCCAGATATTATATTTGCGACATTGAATGTCGGTTCTCGTTGCTGGCTGATTGCCCTCTACTTCCAACGATTAGAGATTGTTCTTGAAGAATGCATCGCGCTAAAAAACTACATTATGTGGCGCCGTGCCACACTTGTGTTCGTTAAAGTCCAAAAAGGGAATCTGATAAACATGCCTTCCTTTTCTACCATAACTACTGTAAGAAACTGTATCCGTACTCATAATCATCTCTGCTCTACGTTGAATTGAATCTATCAGAAAAGCTATTAGTAACATTAGAGATCAGCCAGTTATGCCTGCCAAAAAACCAATTTTGAATGATTCGACAGGATCAGTGTCAAGCGTTAGGAAAACGGACAAGATTCCAGTCTTCTTAAGGTTGAAACCAAAGATGTCGGGTGTGACATCTCCAAAATTCATGACACTGGCTTCTTCCACCGAAGTAACCGTTGAACCACCTCCAAACTCAAGATACAAAGCAAATGAGACATTCAAGTTTAGTGGAATATATCAAGAAATTGCAAAGCAAAAGGACGTGTTTGGCTGTGTTGCTCCGCTGGTGCAAAATATGCTTGATGGCTCTGATGGCATGTTCTTCAATATGGGTGCATCAGGATCCGGAAAGTCGTTCACAGTAAATGGCCACGATCAGATACCAGGAGTTTTACAGATGGTTGTGGGAGCGACTTTTGACGCCATTGGAAAAAAGCACATGGCAGAATTTGAAGCATTGGAAGAAGCAGCAGACAAGCAAAAAACTGCTAGAGTCTCCACTACTGTTGAAGCTGGCCTTGTTTTGGACTGGAACACACCTTTACAGAGGAAATTTCCAAAATCATGCATCCCTACGATTAGCAACACGAGTACACTGACCGCACAAACAAAATCGACGACTGCAAAGGCGGTAAGCACTGATAAATCGGATAAGTATGGTGTGTTTGTATCAATGGTGGAGATTTACAATGACAGGATTTTTGACATTGGCAACGTCACTACTCACCCGGACTCTGGAAAGCGTAGAGTTGCTTTGGCTCTCAAAACCGATTCTCAGGGTAGAGTTTATGTTCATGGAGCGCGAAAGTTATATGTTAGCTCTGAGGAAGAGGCATTCAAGGTTATTGAACAAGCACAGGCAAATAGAGCAGTACATGCAACAGGTTCGAATATGAATAGCAGTCGGTCACATTGCTTTACTACCGTGGAGGTCAAGCGGCTAGATGTGAATGGCAACTTACACTGTGGAAAATTGAGTATTGTTGACCTTGCCGGTTCTGAGCGCAATAAGCTAAGTCAGACAACAGGTCACAGATTAGCAGAAAGCTGTTCCATCAATAGATCGCTAATGCTTCTTGGTCAATGCTTGGAAAAGCTCAATTCTGATGAACAAACACGTTTAACAGCGGCAACATTCAGAAGTTCGAAATTGACGCAGCTTTTATTAGGCAATGTTTTTTCTTCAAGAGGACAAAAGACTGTCATACTGGTCAACATAGATCCTCATGGAGATTATCAATCTGCATCTCAGATTCTAAGATATTCTGCTCTTGCTAGAGAATCTTCTGTCCCTCATACCAGAATTCCGTCGCTCAAGATTCTTCAAAGACCAACTACAACGGAACCTCAAAAGACTGCTATTAAAAAGCAAACAGGAGAGAAAAAGACAGTAAACACAGCTAATACAAGTCAAGCAAGCGGGCCATTGCGAAATATGTCCGAGAGCAGAGTGAACAGTGCTGCGTCTACACTTTCAGTTCCAAAAACAAGGATATCAATAAGTGAATACCAAGCAAGTCAGGAACGAGTTGCTCAGTTGGAAGCCGCGTTAGAGGCACAACTCATTGAAACAGAGGAAAGGTTTTTGCAGCTGGAGCAGGAAATAAGAGAGGAGATTAGTGATGAAATGGATGCTTATTGCAGTCGATTTCAAGAACTGACACTCGAGGTGTCTGATGCGGACTCCAGATTGGCACAATCTCTTACAGACAAAAAAATTGAGCTTCTGATGAATAGCATAAACGACCAACAGCGGGTGGTGATTGAAGAGCTCCTTTTGAAAAACGCAAGGTTAGAGGAAGAAAATAAGCAGCTTAAGGAAGAAAGGAAGCCCTTTCATGGACATGAGCAACCGCTAACATTTTTTTAACTGACATTCAACTCTGATAACATTGATAGCATTAACGAACACATAAATAAGAACCATTTAATTTAACAGTCAATTAAACTGTCCTTCTATCTGTCATGTACTTAATAATTACACCCTGGCCTCCAACGTCAACAGTCTTTTCGAACCATGTTAACAATGAACTACTAGACACAGCTTCCATGCCACGGTAAAGATACTTTACGAGGACTGATTGTTCCTCTTGGCTGAGGCCATTTACAAGCTCTGTCACTTGTGAGTTTCTGATGCTGTTCAACACTTCCACGACATTTTTCAGGTTTTGCGTTTTAATGTCTTCGCTTGCTCCGTATGGAGGATCTTGTAGAATGAAGCTGAGAACTCCTGCGTAATCACCCTTGGAGAGCAACTGTTTCGCCGTTTGAGAGCGTTGCGATATATCAGCCAGTGTGAGGTTGCTAATTGGAATGAATTCGTCTACCGCACTTACGTTTTCGGGGTCTAAAGCATCGATATCAATCTTGCGAAAGCTCATTGTCACAAAACTGTGTGGAGGTTGGTTCGGAAGTGGCCGATCGTGGCTTGGGAGCAGGTGGCTGGGGACTGTAGTGTCGTCGACCCGCGATAGGTGAAATGGAAAGTGATAGGGGAGGGATATGTGAGTGGTGGAGTTACCAATCTCGTCAATTGTTCTTTTTCTGCGCTTTGCTGCTGAAAATTTCAGTAGTCATGCCGCATTATCACTGTATATACGGGCAATCAATGAATGACACGAAACAGCAACTTGTTTCCAAAAAGGGAATGTGATGAAAGAGAAAGACTACCTCAGCAAAGCTACTCGATCTTACTCTGGACATAGATTGGGCACAATATGGTAGTAACTGTGAAATCCATTTCTGCACTTACATCTTTCTTTTCATATCGATATCTATCTTGGGCCCAATAAACACCAGTTCTGCCTTATTTCCAGTCGGCATTGGTCGGTGGTTAGCGAAACAAGTTTTGGCGATGATAATGTTGATGTGTTTTGATCGTTTCTATGGTGTGCGATTTGTTTGTAGACGTAGTTATTGCATGTCTGTTTATCATGGCAGCTTTCAACCAAGTTTCAACTTTGAAATGTGATAACCTGATATTAGCCTGCTGTGAACACTAAGTAGCACTCATACAGCGTTGGCTATTTTGTGCTTAAATTTGCGAAGAGAGAAATGCTATCCTTTTTGTATGATCCGATTAACTTCAACTTTATACATTTTGTTCATAATCTATAGTCTAGCATCACCAATACATCGGTTTTAGAAAACAGGCGAGCAGAGAGCTGGCTGGACCTCATCACCGAATCAGCCAGTAAGGAAAGACCCAATTGAGGGGACGTTGTCATGAAGAGTGATCCTGAACCTTGCAGTAACCCAAACGGTTCGGTATTATCGGACATAAAATTTAATCTGCTAGATTATCCCTGTGTTTGTGAGTTTTCACTTTTCAACTGATTTTTTCTTGTTTGGCTGCACTTCATCAGGTTGCTCTCCGCAACATCATTCCACGTCGGGTAAATTTATTTGCAGTTCTTTCTCCACTACCTTGTTCAGCCAAAACTGAAATTTTGACTTGAGTGGTTGTTAATATTGTTGCTCAGAAAACGATGAGTTCTCAAGCTACCACGGTTGTTGATGATGGTAGAGGTAGTCAATTAACCGAGACGGCACCAGCGAATCTAGTCGGCCAGAGCAAAAGTAGGGAAGAGAGGCTTGCTCGCACCAAGAGAATATTTCACAAAATGGACAAAGCTGGCAAAAACCAAGTCAAGTACGATGAACTTACCTCCTTTTTGGAAGATAGGTATCAGATGTTTGATATTAATGATTTGGCAGATAATTTATTCAGAGAACTCGGCAAGAAGAAGGAAACAGAGTCAATCAACTACGAAGACCTGGCTAACTACATTGAAAGAAGAGAATCAACTCTCCAACAGGCATTCTCCGGTCTGGATAGAAAAAATGACCAAAAACTGGATCTGGACGAGATAAAAGTTGGATTGGCTGCTCTGAATCTGGATGTCGACGAGGAAAAGCTGCATTACTTCTTCAACGTCATCGACACTGACGAAGACGGGTATATTTCCTATAATGACTGGAGGTATTCTCTTCTATTTTTGCCAAATATCTCTGCACTGCCTGCGTTGACGGTTGCTTACCAGTTTTTCATCGAGGATCAGGATCTGACCAGTGACGGGGATCTAACGTTTGGGTCGGAAACACTTCAAGGAATCGGCTACTTTTTGGCAGGTGGATGCGCAGGTGTGGTTTCCCGAACATGTACAGCTCCATTTGACCGGCTCAAAGTATACCTCATTGCTCAAAGTGGATTAACATCTCAGCTGAAAAGTGGAGGTGAGGTGGTGGGATCGGCAGTAAAAGGAGCTGGAAACAAAGTAGTTCAAGCGCCGAAAGTGAGTTTGATCTCCGCTGTTAAATATCTTTGGAGTCAAGGTGGCATTAGAGCTTTTTTTGTCGGCAATGGTCTCAACGTCATAAAAGTATTTCCCGAATCTGCTATGAAGTTTGGTATGTTTGAAACGGCGAAAAGACTTTTTGTTAGACTGGAAGGAGTTTCTGACACTTCGGAAGTTTCCAGAGCTGCCACCTTCATTTCTGGCGGACTAGGAGGCATGGCCGCGCAATTCACTGTATATCCTATTGATACTTTAAAATTTAGATTCCAATGTGAATCGCAATTTTCTAAACTGCATGGACGAGCCCTTCTTGCAGAGACATTCATGAAGATGTGGAATCAAGGGAAACTAAAAATGTTCTATCGAGGATTTCCAGTCGGTGTTATGGGTATTTTTCCTTTCGCCGCTCTGGACCTCGGAACATTTTCTGCCATGAAGAAGGCTTATATTTCCCGACAAGCCAAGCTTTTGGATATTGACGAATCAAATGTTAAGATAAATAATATGCTGGTGCTGTCAATGGGTGCATTGAGCGGTTCGGTTGGTGCATCTATTGTCTATCCCATTAACCTTCTGAGAACGAGACTGCAAACTCAGGGCACTTCCGCTCATCCTTACACCTATACTGGGTTTGCTGATGTCTACCGTAAGACCGTTAAAAGAGACGGTTACAAAGGCTTGTTTCGTGGATTGGTTCCAAATCTTGCAAAAGTGGCTCCTGCTGTCAGTATCTCCTATCTTGTTTACGAGAACGCCAAGACAGTTATGGGGCTTGCGTAATAACCATTATTTAACGAGGTATATTTGATATATATCTTCTCTACAGCCGTAGTAAAACTGTGCATTGTATAAATAGAGTATTATTTTATAGTCTAGAAATTTATACAATTATCTAGAATGTGTTCCATTATAAATTACAAGTGCATTAATTAATTCTGTCATGACTAGTTTTCTCGTAATGTGTGCTGCTTTCGCTGGCTTCATCGGTTTTGTCATCTGTGTCGATGTTGGACTCACTTTGATGCCTAACCGACTCGTTAGTAAGTTGATTTTCACCCTTGTCTCCAAAACTTTCTTCGACATCGGACTCCACAGCCTTCGGTTTGTCCTTTCTTACCCACCATTTCATGATGGGAATCAAAAACTGAGCAACCATAATCTGCTGGCCCTGGTATAAGACCAAGGGAATGGACACTAATCCCACATATTGACTTCCTGTTCCATATTGCGATTCTATCAATGGAACTCCAAGAGCAACTGTTTTGGCTGCTCCACATAGCATAACTGCAATAGTATCCTCCTTGGACATGCAAAATGGTATCATTATGCGATAAAACACATGATAGACCTTTGAGTGGTGCTCTTGGGGTTTGGACAGCAATTTATGAAAAGGAGTGCGTGCTGCGATAAAGCACAAGACAGTGAAAAAAAGATAAATACCAAAGTTAAAGAAGCAAACCATGATAATAGATTGATGTGGGGTGACCTCAAAGGCCTTTTGGTAGAATGAGGTTGAAAAGGTGGCCCATATCAACGCAAGTAAGCAAAGCGATCCAATCTTGCCTAGGTAAAGATGTGATACAGCCCAGGCTGTTTGCTTTGGAAAAATGTTCTGCACAACTTGGCCAACAAATAGTGGCACAAACAACGAGCAGCCGAGTTGCTTCATGACTCGACCGTAGAGTGCTGTGACAGACGATCCCTTAGAAGGGTTGGCAAAACCAAAACCGGTTTTATTGGACAAGTACATTTGTACCAAAGCTGGCGTGACAAATGCACCCATAATGTTACCAATTGTGACTTCTATAAGAGCCAATGCATCGTTTCCGTTCGCTGCTTTTGTCATCACCACATTGGAAGAGATGGTTGTGGGTGTGCATCCGGTGATGATCATTCCAACAAGGGTATAAGGGTCGATGGCTGGGTTGTCGGCTTTTCTAATGGCTTCGACAAATCCAAAAATGATAGCTGGAGTAACCAAGAATGATAGTGATTGAACCACCAAATGTGCTCGCCATCTGCTGCCCATTGAGACAAGAGTCTTAGTCTTCATTGATAGCCCCGAGATGAAGAAAATAATAGCCACCACAGCATACGAAACAGAGTACTCTGATCTGATGACACCTCCTGAGCGTCCTACATCTGGAAATTTATACGCTAGCGCAATGACTATTCCTATGCCATAAATCATCCAGAACTTGATAAACAAATCCCAGTACGGTTTCACTTTCTCTGGGATTATTCGCATTTTTGAATCTTTATGGATTTCTTTTACAGACTTGCACTAGGACATTGAATGCATTTATATTAATTCTGATTGCAGAATGATAGGCAAAAGATAGGCAAAGCAAAAAGAGCGGATATAGTTTATCCGCTCCTCGTTTAAGCAGATGACCAATTTGTCTAATAATGGTGGATAATGAAATCCGCACGCCTTGGAACTAGGCTCAGCGGACCATCAAAATGGCGAAATTGTCGGAAATGCCCAGTAGGGTGACATGATGAGGTCGGGTTTGTATCTGCAGTCTAGCTCTTATACGTCATGAAATCTCTAGATAAATAAAAACAGATGCAAGGATCTTAGCATCTCAATAAGCAGGTGCACCAGGCTGTGGTGGGTAGTAATATTGTTGCCTCGGTGCAAACATCATACTGACGACATAGACTGCCGGCGAGCAAACCAGCTTGACAATTGCAAAAAACATCTCCAAAGCTTGGCATAAGAAATAAATAATGTAAAGAAGGAGAAATCCTTCAATGATTAATACTGGTAACCGTAGAAACAGTAGACCGGATCGTTCCACTGCCAGCAGTGGTGCTGCCATCCAGGACAACAAGGGGTACGGGCTCACAAAGGCGACAAAGGCGCGCATCCATTGCTCGACAGACATTCTCCCCAATGGTGTGTAGTAATTCTCGGCCGCGTATCTATTTGTTGCATCTGGCATTGGAATTTCCATATTTTCTGGCGGTGGCTGATTCACCATGCTAGGAGATCGCATTTGAGCGCTGTCAACGGGCGCAGCGGGTGCATCGTTTCTGTTTATCCCGAACCATCGTCTCCAATTGGACGGCTGGCGTTCCATCCCCGGTCTTTCTTGCGACAGGGGGATTTCGTTTGCATTCATAGGAACCAGTCCGTCGTCTAAAGGACCGACGGGGCTCATGACGGAGCGCGCTGAAGTGCCACCCCTCATTTGCGCATCAGGGAGCTCTTCAATTCTGCCGCGCAGATCAACCGAGTTGGCGCCCCCACCAGTCTCGTTGTAGTTGTACGTCTGCCGCTGGCGAGCAGTTGAGGGACGTGCCGAGCCCTGTCGAAGAATATTCTGCACCAGATCATCATCGTTTGAGCGCGCTCTGGTCGAGAAGAAGAATGCTGGGTTAGATCGCTTCGTTTTCGTCGACCCAGAGGCAGAAACGGGCCGCTCCTCTTCCGGGGGCGGCGGCGTTTCCAGTCGGGTGTTGATCTGTGGTGCTGTCGAGTTGCCTCCGTTGTGAGGCGGGGAGTTTCTTTGGTGCTGTTGCTGCTGATGCAGATGAGCCTGGGCCATGCTGTCTGCCTGCGAGTTCATCCCTTGAGTGTAGTCCGGCAGATTCACATACGGGCCCCCTGTGGCTTTCATGTACTCATTTCGGTAGGTGTCGATCGGCCGGTAAAAGTACTGAACGGGCTGCTGAGGCAGCGTCTGCTGGTTGTAGTAAGATGAAGGGTTAACATTGTTCGCCGGGGAAAACCCGCCCATGCTATCTACTCCCGCTCTTCTGGGTCCACGTGAATCCGGGTATGGTGTTTCTGAGAAGTATCGGCGGGGGGGATACATGCCGTCCTCGTCGTCCAGCGGCGACGTAGGACCGAATCCATACGAGGTGGTCATTTGGCGCTTGTTTGCCGACCAGGGTCAGAGTTGTCAATTGATAACACTGGAAGAGAGAGCCACGGTCACAGATACTTCGTTCTAGTGTATGAAAGGCTACGGATCTCAGGCAAAACGTTTGAGTAGACTCAATTGTTTTTGGCAGGAGGACAGAATTTATAAATTTAATCTAGCCGTTTTGAGACAGTGTTTGGGGCTGAGGTGGTGGGTGGTGGGGTGGGATCGAAGATCTGGTATCGAAGCGTTGGACCGGGGACCAGCGAAGAAGTGGACAAAGGCGATGCGAACCAAAGAAAAACCGTTGGCGAGCGCTTTGTCAGTATGGCAGCGCCACTACGGGCAAGTTTTCCCGCCGGCGCCAACGGTTTGTCAATGCCTGACGCTCACAATTGTTTTGCTGTCTCTCTCACATGTGTACGTGCATTGAGATGCCTGCAGGTGTCACCGGCAGTTAGCAACTACCGCGTCACGACCCGCCGCTTGGTAAGCGGTTTGCCGGAAAGGTTTCCAACGATATACGGCATGTCAAATAAATCAACAACTGCCAAACAAAGGCTAAACATAGTTATCAAGTAAATTTCTACATACTTCTAGTTGTCAATTCAAACCTGTGACGTCCTGCGTCGGACAGAACTTAAAACATCTGGTCTGCGGAGCTGCGGGCACTAATAATCGTAAGAGTATGAGTAGCCGGTATCGTCGGAGGCATAACCGGTATCAGCAGAGTCATAGAAAGATGAGCCTTGGTCAGAATATCCAGAATCATAGTTAGCATTCAATGATCCGGTATTGGAGTCGGAATCATAGTTAGCATTCGACGATCCGGTATTGGAGTCAGCATCATAGCTGTAGGATCCAGAATTGAGTGTCGACCAATCAGGAGCAGAACCAAATTGATCAGCCCAATTGGACTCATCCGAGGTCGTACCGGAGGAGGAGCCGGAGCTTGAGTAATCCCCATTCGACGTGTCAGTGTAACCAGTGGAACCAGAAGTGTCAGTGGCTGCGCTTGATGCGGGACCGGTATACAAAAAGCCAGGGTCCAACGCCTCAGTATCAGTCGCAGTATAAACCAAATCATTGTATTCTGCCGGGTTGTAGTCAGTGGCTGCGCTTGATGCGGGACCTGTGTACACGAATCCTGGATCCAACTCATCAGAAGCAGGTGTAAGAACCAAATCGTTGTATGCATATACCTCACCTGCTCCAGTACTGGAGGGTGGTGCAGTATGATAGAAAGCTGGAGCCTCAGCTCTTGCGGCCAGGTCGGCGGCTGAAGTCAGGGGAGCCATAGTTAGAGCAATCAGAATGGAAAAGGTTGACATTGTTGGTTTGATGAATGAGAATGATGAAATTGTTGGTTTGATGAATGAGAATGATGAAATTGTTGGTTTGATGAATGAGAATGATGACAATTCAGAGGACCTAAAGATCTATTTATGCAAAAAAAATTCCTGTTGATTCTACAATCCTTGAAGAACTATGCTTCTTTCAAACATCTTTGAAACTAATGAGCAGCGGAGTTGTTTAATCCATTATTTCAGTGTTTTGTCAAATGAAACCATAATCCCGCTCTCCACTTCTTTCTCCATCGCTTCCACTTCGCACCCTTTAAATCTGCCATGTGCTCGAAAGCTTCCGTGAAAGCCATAGATATCAGGATTTCTTACTTGGAAGTGTATACGATAAAAATACCAGCGTAAAAAGAAGATGTGCCATTTATTGTGTTTCAACCATAGCTCGATTTCGAGCTAAATATCGAATGCCGAGAGTTTGGCACAAATCTCGGCGGGTGTAACGTTGCGCCTCTGATTCTGCTAGCGTTTATCTCCGATGTGCCAGCCAAGCAATTGACAATCCAATGTCAAACATTTCCCTTGCTCGGTGTTCCGCGACAAGTGTCATTTATCCCTGTTTCACTGCCGCTTAATTGTAAAAAATTAACCTTTAAGCTTTTCTGGACTGCATTATTGAATTGAAATATTAGACCAAGTAAAACACAATTGCAGTGGATATAATGCAGTGAAGTCCGAAATTCAGCTGGAACATGCTGTCATTCATTTCATGCACTGCCAAGAAACAAATTTACTCACAGAGAAGGAGATGTAGTTAACAAAAGATGCCATTTAACATCCACAGATTTACCCGCAATAATGTGTTCGTTGCAAAGAATCACAAGTGGTGCTATATAGTGGGATCACCTATTCAAACCCACCACAGAGTGTTCATTGTTTCTTCTCCTTGACATTGCTACTTTGTCCAGTAGGTGAAGATGTTTTCACAGATCGATCCTCAGCAGGCTTGTTACTAGCTTTCCCAGCAGGCTTGTTACTCGCTTTCCCAACAGGCTGCTTCTTTGTCACTTGCTCTTGTATATCTGTATGCCCGTTCGTTTTAGACTGAATTCTCTGCAGAGACCTAGCCAAAGATTTTGCTATAACTTTCCTGACTTCTTCTTCAAAAGCGATATGCATTCTCGCTAGAAAGAAACGTCCTTCAGGAATGGGATATCTTAAGGGCGAATCCGAGCTCAACCAAAATGTGGGATCTTTCTCGAGACCTTGCCGTTGAGAATCAGCCATGACCATGCTCAGCATTGCAGACCATTCTTCATAGGAATATTTGCGATTAGGATCAGTGATGATGTGCCGTACTAGCGTTCTCATTCCTGTTAATAATACAAATAATCGGCTGTAATCCTCAAGCAAAGGTTCTATTACGCTGGGGTCTTGATTGAAAGCTGAGCTGGTTCTATCAAGAATTGATTTGAGAAATTCTTCGGATTCGGGTGCTAGCTTGTCAAGCTCAATTGGCGGCGGCAAGTTTCCTGCAGCTGATCTAGAGGGAGTAACAGGCTGACTTTCTACATCTTTGCGATCATTTTCAGCCTGATCCTCTGATTCAATTTCTTCATTCAAGTCGTCAAGCTTTTTGTCTGAAGAATTGAAGCGTTTCATGAAACTGAAATAAACCTTGCTAGCCTCTTTTGTGGCCAATAGCTTAGTACCGAGATTATTTCCCTGCTCAATCAAATATTTAAACAGATTATCACCTAAAGAACTGACAAGAATCGTCATCATCGGCACAGCACCAAGACCCCAGATAATGAAGAATGATCGGCCAAAGGGGGACACAGGGGTGAAATCTCCGTATCCAATGGTCAATAAACAAAGAGAACAAAAGTATATTGCATGGAAATATCCCCATTCTTTCTCTGCAATAGTGAATGCCAATGCTCCTAAAAGCCAAAAGGCTGTGAAAAAAAATATTGCGAAGAGCACCATATTTCTATCGGCAAGAACCTGAGCTTTTTTCAAGGCCTTCCTCATGACATTGAAAGCTTCTTCAGAAGAGATTGATTCAGATTTGTTCAAGGCCCTCTTGAGATGTTTTCTTCTCTTCTTCTCTACCTTATCAAGTAGATATGTTTGGTCTGATGCTTCTAGCACAATTGAGCGAATTGTAGCAACGATCAGACCCAGAATCAATACGCCAATAAGCGCATAAGGAAGGCACAGAGCACGTCCCAGATTATGGTGTGGAACCAAATCTCCGAGACCAATAGTCAAAACCGTCACGCAACAGTAGTATACAGCATCTGTATAAGTGACGTCATCCAGGAGTACTGTGAAAACGCCACCTCCAGCAGCAATCCATACAATTAAGGCTAGGTTCTGAACCATAATAGATCTCTCCGATACCGTCAAATTGAAGGATGCATCATATTGTTCATTAAGGTAGCCAATGACATGAACAGCCAATAGAGAGGCAGAGGTGAAGTACATCATTGACGTAAAGACTGCATTCCAGTACGCTTCTGACTTTCCATAAGGAGTGTCTTGGTAGTAAACAAACTCAGAGGCAATAATTAATGCAATGAGAATTAAACTTGCCATATACCAAGCGGTGATGCAAAAGGATTGTGAGACTTTATAATTGATGCGCTTAGAGAAATTCAAAAGCAGAGAAATGTTAGCTGAGACTCCAAGAAAAAGAGACAAAGCATTGAGGCCCAGTATCCACGAGAAGTCACCTGGTCTGTCTACAGTTCCGTCTGGTCTCACATATTGTCTCCAAGATCCAGCCAAAGCGCAGATTGCATTCATATTTGACATGGGACCAAGAGAGGCAGCGATTATTGGGCAGGCACTTGAAATGGTGTACCAGAACATGTAGAATCGATCGCCAGGGTCGGCTGCTAAACTTTCAGACAAGGTCAAGGCAACAGAACGAGATGATGACAACTGATGCATAATTTCTCTCGTTCTATTCGGTCTAATTGGATCTTGCTGGTCATCGTGTGTAAAGGTAACGCTATGAGGAGTTTGTTTATCGCCACTACCACCTTGTAAACTAGAAGTAGAAGACGTCGGCGATTCGCAGTCTTTTCCTGTAAGCTCGCTGTTCCCTGGCCTATTAGGATTCCTTATCGGAGCATCTATCCCTCTCAACAAACTGTCTAAACTTTGAGCATCTTCTACATCGTTTGTTGACATTGGTTCAAGTGGTCAAGACTGGCACGGTTGCAAAGCAGGCTGCTGCGCTCTGAGCGACTGTTCCCAAGATAAAGGAGAGTACTAAGTTAAGATTTGAGTAGGTTTTTCTAGTTCAAAGATAGGCGAACGGTTGTAAGAACGTTGCTTTTGCAACAAGCCAAAGAGATCTAGAAGCCCGCAAGTGCAAGGCAACAAAAAAGAAAAAAAAAGTTCGAGGTGGTAAACCATGGAGATAAACCATGGTGATAAAAATACATTTTACAAGACAAACTGAAAATTAGAGACCAGCACGCTTATCCCATTATTTTCAAATACTTCAGTCATTTGAAGAGCTCTTCCAGGCTCTTCAAATTCCAGCTGCAACTTCCTCGATGCTGCTTCCCATTTCGGTTAGTGTCTGCTCCGCAATAGAACCCAACCCAACCCGCGCTGCCCGGCCACGCCCCAGCAACTTGACACTTGGCTTTTGACAGCTGCACAGCAAGAGCTGCCAAGAAAATTCAAAGACGTGCCAACCATGAGCTGTTTTTCACGTTATCAATCTCAGGAATATTGCCGAATTAGTCACTGTTAGGCATCTTTGACTCAAACCATAGCAGCATTGTGACCCAATCGTATTTTTTGCAATAAACTGCTCAAGCTAAAACTGAGGATGCATTCTAGAAGCGGTTGGTAAGCATGCCCACAGATTTCGACGGCTAGTTGCAAACTCGTGAGTGCCGTCGCCAAGTTGCGATCCTTCGCTAGCAAATGATTTAAATCATAAACCAAGCCGATCATGTCGATGTGGCTACCGCTAGCTGCCGATGGTCAGCTGCCAGTCGCAATCTACAAGGGGCACACTTTCTTTGAGACTGCGCTTTCGCTGCAGAGCGTCCGGTAGTAATCAGTCAACAGGCTCTCAGAGCTTGTTAGAGAATAACCGATGGAAAACGGCCCGACGGCAGCGTCACCTGGCTGCCAGGCTCACGTGCAACTTCACATCCCTTCCATCGGAATTGTTCAATTAATGCCCTTATCCTTATCAGTCATATAAATACAAATTAATTGCCCCACAAAAATTTGATTTCTCATCACATTCGGTGATTGGTGTTGTTTATTTATTTGTGAGCTGACAAACTACAGTGCACCTGTAGAATAACTGCCCTGCTGAAATTATTCAGGCCTATCTCATTTTATTTATTGCATCAGCATGCCGTCCAGCCTTTCGCCAGAATCAGTCTCTGTGGCTTCATGGCAGTCCGATGAAACCGCCACCAAATGTGCTATTTGTAACAATAACTTTTCATTATTTAATAGACGTCACCATTGCCGCAAATGCGGACGAGTGGTGTGCGGGTCGTGCTCTGCCACCAACACAACATACCTGCCCGCCACCTATGTTGTTTCACCGCCAAGCCAGATCTTTTTGGAGTCTCCACACGTCCCCCATAGAACATGCGACGAGTGTGTGGAAGAGCTGCGCATGATTCGCTCTGCCTTGGGTTCATCGCCGCGCTTGACAGGCCAGTTGCCGTCTGGAGTTCCTCCTCTGCCGCCGCCACCTCCGAACCAGACACTTTCGAAGGTTGCCAGCAGTGGCGAGTCAGACGTGAACGTGTGCCCAGTTTGCGGGAACCGAATAGCGTCAGATATTGAGCAGCACATTGTTACATGTTTGGAACAGAATGAGTTTTCAGGGTCCCCAGACCAAAACAGAATAAATCGAATGATTGTATACAAGCTCGGAGACAAGGAAAAGTCTGCTGTGCCCGAGGAGTGCTCCATTTGTTTTGAGGAGCTGGTTCCCGGAGATAAGGTGGCGAGGCTGGAATGTCTTTGCATTTTTCACGAGAAGTGTATTCGCTCTTGGTTCACCAAGAAGGGGGATGGTTGCTGCCCGGTTCACATGATTCATGAGTAGGAAACGCTTGGAGTAAGAGCAAAGTGAGGTTTTCTTGCTGGGGCTACTTGCGTTCAATGATGAAGCCATTGCTAAACCACGCGTGGACGTTTCCAAGCGTTACGTTTAGGTACGTTTGACAATTATTAGCATACGTTTAGCATTATTTATATGTCTATTTGTACCTTGGATGGCGATTGTCGGCACGGTGATGACCAAGGTTCAGATTAGTGTTATACAAGAAAATAAATACAATACACTTCACCAGTATTTCCAAGGTTGCCAGACATCCACCACAATATCTTCATCAATAATGAAATAGAATTTGTGCGATGCAGCGCACAGGCATGTGTTTTCTGGATATATTCTGATGAGATCCCCAATTTTCCACGGTGCATTCTTGTCGTCTTTGTTTAGGCAAGTGACAATTCCTCGTTCAGGAGCCTCTGTGCGTACCATCCAGTCAGTCTGTCCATGGACAAGAACATAGGCTCCGGGCACGGGGATCGAGAAGTCTCTTCCCACAGCGAGATGGCCAGCATTTACGAGAAACTCATTCCGCGAGGGGTACGAGGACTGGACTTCGCACAAAACAGTGCATGCAATGTCTTCCGTTGAAAACAGCCCAGACTGCACGTGGCGCATATCGTGGGACGCGAAGCAGCCGGCATGGAATTCCAGTGAATCTTTTGAGTCGGTTCTGGAGATGACTTCCTCGGTTAGCACTCGGGCAGTCACGGTCGATCCAAATGAGAGGCAAAACGATGCTGAGGGATCCTTGAGTATTGCTCTTGCTCTGGTGGCGCATGTTGCAAGCAAGTCAATGGATCCCTGCAAATAAGCAGAAGCCACCTCAGGGGAAGACGCATCTTGTGCAGCTCTGATATAGGAGTAGATTCCAAACAGCTCGAATTTGTCGGGATGCAGAGCGATAGCCTGTACAATTTCATCAAAGACAGCCAGCTGATCTTGTGTGGACTTCGAGTCCATTTGGATAAACACAGACCAGCGACGCAGTGTTCCAGGATACTGTGCCAGCAGCTCTATTTGCGATGGGTGGTCCACCATTACTCGCAGGGTCGCTCCCAGATTGTAATAAAAGTTTCTGAGATATGCAAGTTCCTTGATACAAGATTTGCCGACAGGCACACCGTAGAGCACGTCCTTGACACGGCCTCTACCTTCTACAAGGCAAATTAGCTGGCGAACTTCTTGCAGGGTGGAGGCGACCACCCGGTCGTAGCGTCCGTTCCCTAGTGCCTCCATTGTCACGGGACCACACTTGAGATGCTCGACTTCGACGCGCAGATGCAAATTGGACAAAGGCTCTAGTTTGGCAAGCATTCGCTGGCAGTTTCTTCGGAGTTTTGCTCTGTCGAGGATGAAGCATGGCAGCGGTAGAGCATCCAGAGGCTGGCCAATGAGTTGTTTTGCAGTCGAGAGATCTTGTAGGTAGCTCATGGGTATGCAGACTGTCTGTAGCAAATGTCAAAATCACCCACCGTATGGCTTGTGGTTGGTTGTCGCTCCTCAACCGCCTAGCTGTTTGGGTACTGTGAAGAGAATGCAATCCAACAAACAATGCCAACGCCAGTGCAGTTCAGCTAGAGTGTGAAGAACTGCACCTTGCAATTTATGTCAAGTGAAATCGGAGTTTGCAAGCGGAATTTTTCGTCTGCGGGGGGTGGGAGGTACAAGGCCGTCAGATGGAGGTGCGCTTGCAGCGATATGAGCGTTTGAAGAACAAGAGCTTTGATTTGCGACTTTGGCACGCAGCAGGTGGGTTGAGCTTGTAAGGGAGATCGGTCCAGTTCAGGCAGACGGAAATTTCTCAAAGAGTAGCAACAAGGGAGGCCGGCAGGGCCAGAGGACCGGAACAGGGCAGCAAGTGAGATTGGGGCAGAACGCACAGCTGAGGTGAAGGCGGGCCAAAATGAGGTTAAAATGCAACAAAAAAAACGTGGCGCACGGGGAAAGCGACAGCCATCGGTAGACGGGATCCCAGCGGGCCGGACAACGGAGACCACGCACCAGACAGCTGGCGTCAGGCTCGTTGAGCGAGCGGTGTGACTGCCGGGCGCAGAAGGAACGGGGTTCGCTTTGTGCTGCTGCTGATGGCATTTCTGCTTTTTTTGGCCCAGCCCAACGTCGCACGGTGACTAGACCCTGTTTGGGCATGGGCTGGTCAGGGGTGCGGGGCCGTTGGAGGCTAGCAGCTATGATGTCACCTGGTAGTGTTTCAGCGAGCGGCGACTAGCAGCAGGCACGGCCGGCGGGTGCGGCCGTCATCTGATGCAAGCCACGGGTTCTGTAGCGCCACGGATGGCTCGGGAGCGCACCGCCGGCCAGAGCGCCGGCCAGATGTGATTGCCACAGTCGCTTTGGCAGCTGGCGTGTGAGTTGCGCGCACGCCTCAGCTGCGTTCGCTGGCGTGTCTGAGGTTGTGGGAGATACTGGCGCTCGCAGATACCATCCGCTCGCTATCTCTCTTGCAAGTCAGTTGCGCGCTCAATGGAGAACCCACACCTCCAGGAACATGCGTCGTCCATTGCGAGAATTGCAAGGAGCACCGTAAGCAAAGCCGCGCGCCACATGCGCGCCACACGCTCGCCCGCGCCTGTCGACCTGCGGCACTAACCCAGCGAAGAATAAACCAAGGCATGTCGACCATCAACGTCCTGCTGCGGTCAACTTGTGAGTACAACGCCGACATGGAGCTGCTGTCCAAAATGTGGCTGTCCTACGAGCGCAACCTGGCGATCCACATGAAGCTGAACGGCGCCGGAAACGAGCATTTCCGAGGTAGCTGAAACGGGTTAGTTTTGTAATGTAGTTATGTACAATATATGGTGTGCCTAGCGGGACGACCACTTCTTTTCGCTCTCCGAGAAGTCGTCCGTGGTGGCATCGACGCCGGAGCGCTCGCGCTCGAGCTCCTTGTCAAACTGCGCCTGCGCGACCGTGTCCACGGCCGGCGCATCAATCTCATCGCTGCCAAAGCCGCCGTTGTTGGCGATGGAGTCGGCGGCGAACGGATCGGGGCTGCTCGCGCTGGCGTTTGAGGCAGGCGCGGACCAGCGAGGCTGCGGGGACGCAACTCCCTGCTCCTGGCGGATGCGGTCCCATGCGTTTTGGTATGTCTGGCGGCCCGGCGTCTTGTTGTCGCCGAAGGGGTCGTCCTCGTCGACCGCCCCGGAGACCGGCTGCGACCCGCTCACCACTGGGTCTGCCCGGCTCGCGCCCACAGTGCCGCTGGGGCCCGTGCCCGCGGCCTCCCGCGGAGCGCGCGACGCTTTCTCGCCGTGCGCAACCAGGTTCAGCGGAAACAGCGGCTCCTGGCTCCAGTTGATCTTTGCGGGGTCGGGCATGATGTACTCGGGCTTCTTTGCGGTCCTGGCGTAGTACGCAGCCGCGATGTTTGGCGGGTAGTTGTGCATCAGGTCGAGCGCGCGCAGCGGGCCCTCGCGGTCCGCGAGCCTGCCGCGGTTGAGCGCGTAGCCCAGCTCGTTGCCGGCGACGCCAGAGCCCCACAGGCCGACGACGGTTGCAATCGTCAGCAGAATGGGCGAGACCGGCCTCTTTGTCAACTTGAAGCGCTGCAAAACGACTGGCCCAGCAAACACACCCACCATGCAACCAAACTGGGCCGCCGTCGAAATGTTGTTTTGGCGCAGAAACGCCGTCGCGAGGTCTGCGCGGTCCGCCGGCGTCAGGCCCTTATCGATCTGATAAAACTGCTTCGCCTGCTCCAGACTCACTTGTCGCACCTGGTCTGTCATTGTGGCTGGAATGATTCCCGACGGCGTGCAAATCGTCCCAAGGCTCGATAGCAACTGTGAGACTCGGCCAATTGGTAGCAAGCAATTGCTTGCAAGCAATTCGCCGAAGCCAGAAAAATAAACAGGGTGCCTGTTGCATGCACCCAGAGGTACCTGTTGCATATCCAGAGGTGCCTGTTGCATACCCAGAGATGCCAAAATTTATTGCCGGGCGAAGCTTTCAACTAATCTACATGCTAGCGGCCGCTCGCACCCCCACGACTCGGGCCCTGGTGCGGATAATCCATTCGTGATAAGCGCCAGGGGCAACTTTGCCGATCAAAACCTAATTGCAATTGAGACCGTATGGCCGCCGGGCCCGTGCCAGACCGGCCCTCACCAGGCTGCTGCTCCCGCCAACACCAACGGCCGCTCCTTTACAGCCAGCGGCCTTTAGTAAGCGTTTACGCCTGGGTGATGCAATACTCCCACAAGTTGAGCACCGCGATATCCCCATTCTTCCGGTGCTGCACGCAGCTATCGCAGGCATAAATACCAGCGTGTTCCCGCTTGTGTCGGCACCAATTCCACAATGACAGTCCCGCTCGTCAAACTCGCAGACAAAACGTCCATCCCCGCCGTCGGATTTGGTGTTGGTACCAAATGGGGCGGTGGAAAAGCAGCGTCCGAGGCCGTGGTGGCCGCGCTTGTGTCTGCCATCAAGCAGGGCTTCCGTCACATTGACGGAGCCCAGGCCTACGGCACCGAGGCCGAGGTGGCGGCCGCGATCAAAGAGTCCGGCATTCCGCGATCGGAGTTTTACATCACCACCAAGGCCATGGACCTGACGGACCCCGTCAAGCAGCTGGACGAGTCCCTCAAGCTTCTCAATACAGACCACGTTGACCTGTATCTTTTGCACCAGCCGTTTTTGGACAAGGTGCCGGGCCAGACGCTGGCCAATCTCTGGAAGGGGCTCGAGTCGCTGGTCGCCGCCGGCAAGACCAAGTCGATTGGCGTCTCCAACTTTGCCGTTGAGCACCTGGAGGAAATCCTCAAGGTGGCCACCATCAAGCCCGTTGTAAACCAGATTGAGTACTCCCCGTACCTGCAGAACCAGACGCCGGGCATTGTGGAGTTTGCCAAGAAGCACGGCATTCAGATCGTTGCCTACGGCCCGCTGGCGCCGGTGCTGCCCAAGCACGCGGACGGGCCCCTGCCCGCCAAGCTGGAAGCGCTCTCCGCGAAGTACGGCAAGACGCCGGCGCAGATTGTGCTTCGGTGGGTGTACCAGACGGGTGTCGTGGCGGTGACCACCTCGCAGAGCGCCACCCGCCAGAAGCAGGCGCTGGAGATCTTTGACTTTGAGCTGTCGCCGGAGGACGTGAAGCTGATTTCAGACGTTGGAGCCACCTTTCCCGTCAGACAGTTTTGGAACGTCAGATTTGACTAGACGCGGGCCACCGCCAGATAGATTTGTAAGTGAATAAATTGCCAATGTTGCAAATACGCAGTCAGAGCCAATTCACAAAGCTCTGCGATTTCCCAACCCGCCGGCCGACTTCACACATCTCGTGCTGCAAGTGGTCCCTGGTCCCTGCCCTGAAAATTCCCACCAATTCACGCCTCATAATTAAAGCGAAAAAAATCGCAGTTTTGCTCTTCAGTTTCCACACTCTTGCAAAGAAATATTTAAAAATGGCACCATCAACAACAGCAGTTGTCACCGGTGTTTTGGCAGCTTCTGCTGTAGGATACCTTGTGTACTTTGACTACCAGCGTCGCCACAACCCGTCGTTTCGCAAGAAGCTCAGAAAGACAAACAAAAAGTACCAAAAGGCTCAGGACGAAGCGTTGGCCGCCAACACACGCGAGAAGAAGGCCCAGATTGACCAGGTGCTGAAGGACTCCCTTGCTTCGGACCCGCTCCCCGAAGACCTCGCCGCCAAGGAGGCCTTTTTCGTGGCCGAAATTGGCAGAGCCGACGAGCTGCTCGCTCGTGGCGAGTTCGACGCCGCCGCTTTGGCGTTCTACAGAGCCCTCTGTGTCTATCCGAGCCCCATGGAGTTGCTTGCTATTTATGATAAGTCGCTCAAACCAGACGTGTTGGAGACTCTTCGTGCAATGATTGTTGCCAGCCCTCCACCTGCCATCTTGACCGCCCTTGGACACGCTGCCGCCGGTGTCTCGTCGGCTGGCGCAGCTGCTGCATCCCCGGCCCCCGCCGAGGATACTGTTGAGTAAACTGACACTCATCGCATGGTAAAAGATTTGATCTCTCAATCTTTGTGTATATAGACCAGCTAAATATGCTTGAATAGATCTTTAATTGGATTTCTAAAACAGTCTGTTGGCCGCCACGTCGCAGTACTGCCAGCAGCTTCTTCAATCTCTGCTGACATGGGCTGGCCAACTTTGAGACTGCAAATGCGCACGGCCTTCAGCAGAGACGGTTGGCCAGCCTTTGATATCTACAAGACAAACTTCCGCCATTGTTGAATTTGTACCTCCACTATTACAAATTCAACAAGGCTGATTTTATATTTTCAGCACAGCCCATCAACGAGGTCCGGCAGCCACCCCTACAAATCAACGGGACATCGAATTAGCGTGCTCGCGTCTCAGGGTTCTGCATGCGCACTAGCGGGCACACTTGTTTCATACAGAGACATTTCACTGACAGCCACGCTCAATTGTCGTTGCACTTAGTACCCTTGCTGCGTCTCTCGGCATACTGCTTGGGAGCCCCATCACAGCATGGACCGGGCAGGCGACATGGGTGACTGCACACAAACATAAACAGGGTTGTGTGCTGAATCTTTACGAATCGCAATGATAGCGAGAGCTCATTTTCTAGCGGACCCTGTCGCGTGTGCATTTCAATTTTCCACCAGATATTTTTCCCCTTGCCGCTCCTTCGCTACTCATGTCCTCCCCCAAGGGGCATTACATCCTGGTGACGAAAACGCACACTGCTGCTCCTAAAACTGAAACATGTCCCTCTCCTGTTGTATGTATTGTCAGTCTCTCCACCATAGCGTCTCACCTTCCTTATCCACTGTAACAGACTAGCCAATAGACATAAACGCAACCGACAGCTCCAATTATAAAAAGCTCCTTAGCAACCTGACATGTCTGACGTTGAAGAAGATGAAATCTTGCAAAAGTACAAGCCTGTAGGCGAGAAAAAAACGCTAGCAGAATACAACCAGCTGGATGCGCAGGATGAATCATTGAAGAAATGGAAAGCATCCCTGGGAATCGTTGATGGTGAAGGCTCTGCCGAGCCCATCGCTGACTCCTCAGACAAACGCAAACTTGTCGTCCTACAACTTGGCCTTCAAATCGGGTCAAATCCTATCGAGTGGAGTGATCCGACAGTCGCTGGCAAGGCTCGCAAATTCCCAGAAAAGGAGACCTGGAGCTTCCATCTCAAGTTTCGCGTTCAGCACGAGATTATGACTGGCCTGTATTGCAAGGAGGTCACCAAGCGAGGCGGAATAAAAGTGAGAACAGTTGAAAAGATCATTGGTTCATTTCCTCCAAATACAACAGCAAAGCCCGAGTATGAAAAGGCATTTGAGCCCGAGGTCGTTCCTTCAGGGTTCATTGCACGTGGCAAATATTCTTCGACATTGACTATTTATGACATTGATGACGAGGAACTGTTTTCTTACTCGTTTCCTTTTGAGATTATCAAAAGCAAATAGCTTGGAAATAAATTTAGCTTTGTATATATACAGTAGTAGCCTGTTTGGAGCTAATTGTAATCTAGTGATGGGATCCAATTCTATGATCCCTGTTTTGATCTGGAGCAATGCGGCGACAATTAAGCAGCAAGATCGACGATATTGTTCCAGATAGCAGAGAGTGGTGCACTCGATCTCACGGCAGTTCTTGCTAGGCCGAAAGTCGATTGCAGAAAACGAGGGACTATTCGCGTTTGAAGGGAATTCCTCGTCCAACTTTCACACCTACTCACAGAGGATGCAGACAAAGTACCTTTTCTGTTCTCCGTTCATAGAGATATTATTGAGCCAAGTAACAACATTGCACAGATTTCTTGCTCTGTTACAAACGATTTGTTGTCACGGAAGGCATATTTGAGCCACAGCCGGCCATCTGCCGAGTGTGTTTGAAGGTGCTTTAAAGTAACATGGAATGCGGTTTTAAGCTGTAATTGCAGTCAAGAGACTATCAACAGCATGCTTCCCGCACAACACAGAACCTAACTGGCTGGCGGTTGGTAATGATCAGATGGGTATGGTGGGGGGTAATAAGAAGAATTAACTTGAGTCGGGTATGATCCGATAGGAGAAATAGATGGCCCTGTAGGCGTTGCAGACATTGGGGAAATTGACGTTATTGGTGACATGGGAAGCGTCGAAGTAGGACCATTGGATCTCACTCGATCAAAAGGACTAACATATCCACCCATTGAATGCGTTGGATGCGCAACCGGAGGATTATGCCATACCTGAGAGCCTGGAAGTGGTGACCACATGGGGGCGACCGGATAATTTGAACCTATCGATGACGTAGCAGGCATGTCTGAAACTGATGCCATGTGCGACATTGGTGCTAGTTGGGGAGCAGGATGCCCCAAATTTCTAGTGACTGGCGATCTCGAGTACGACGGGTCCAGCAATAAATCCCTTTGCAGCTCGCTTTGGACCTTGTCAGAGTCATCCAAGTAATCAGAGTCTTTTGTAGCGGCAAAAACAGAAGAATTCGCTCCAAAAAGACGAGCCCTTGCAGCCTTATAAGCTTCTTCCCGGGCCTCCAGCGTTTTCGGGGTGGTGGTACCCGACGTGTCACTCGCACTGTCCAGAGCAACATCAACGCTGGTCTCGCTTTCATTCGCTTTGGCTTCACTCGTTGCATTGTTTGACTCTGCTGATCTGAGAATCCTCACAGGCTTGGATGTGGCAAATGGGTGCTTTGGCCCATGCGCTTTAGCAGCCGGCAAACTTTCCACATCATCCGTTTCTGGCGAGGCTTCTTGTTGACTGCGCGTCTCCGACTGTGGCTCTCCTTGCACACTATTCTTTTTCAAGATCTTCAGATACGGTGGCCGCCCCTTCGCTTTGCCTTCATCGTCAGTTTTCAAGTCAGATAATCGTATTCGTGAAGGAAGCAAATGTGTGGCTTTGAAAACTACCACGCTTGTAGCGGTTCCTTCGTGGCCCAGGCCATAGTATTCAGCAATCTTGTGCGTCAGAAGCTTTTGAAATGAGTTCATGGGGTCTAAATGCTGGCTCTGAACGGGCGATTTTATGAACTGCAAAATTGTCTGCTCCAATCTCAACACTAGCATTCGAGACTTGGGGTTGGCCAGCTGACTTTTTATCACCCCATCCACGGTAGGCTCGTTTTTACCCATGGCTCTAGAAGGTGCAATCACCAGATATATCAGCGAATTTTGAGCAAATGGTTTTAGCAATACTCCCTGTACCCTAAATGCTCCAGGAGATCTCACAAGGTTTCGTGTCAAAACTCTTCCGCAAGCTAAGGCTTGGGTAAGTACGTTATCCAAGTTTTCAGAGTTCGGAATATTTTTGCCCGTTTCTCCTTAACCGCCGCATATGGAGCCATGCGAGTTTCACAGCAGGACGGGTGAAATGAGGTCCACGGTATTTTAAATTCTCAGGCTTACGTCTTTTATTTATTGTTTCACCTTGTCCATATAGTGCTGTCTCTTCCGTTTTCTCCTCTTTCCATCCAGGAGCTGCATTTTAGGGCTTCAAAATGCAATGGTGGCCGCTACTTGAACCTCGGCGATATAGCAGTGAGGAACAAAGTAATCTATAATATATACACGCTGCTTA
The DNA here is from genome assembly GCA_003706695.3 of Limtongella incommunis. Lineage (NCBI taxonomy): Eukaryota > Fungi > Ascomycota > Dipodascomycetes > Dipodascales > Trichomonascaceae > Limtongella > Limtongella incommunis. The sequence goes on from PPME03000002.1 coordinate 193,553, forward strand.
TTCTTATCATAGCAAATTTTTTCTCATCCCATAATTAATTCTCTCAATGTATTTTTTTACTATTCCCTGATTACCAGGTACTGATCACTCTTAAGTTACTTAACCCGGCGGCGTTAAGTCGCCATTCATCACTAATCAAGACACTCTCCAACAACAGACCCTGACAATGGATGAGATCCGTCGCAAAAGATTGGAAAGATTGGGAAGATCATCCTCTTCTTCACCGTCAAATGTAGCCCCCACTGCAGCATCGTCGCAAACCTCATTGACTGAGGGTGAGACGAGCAGTGAGAAGCGCGCTAAGCAAGAGAAATCTGTTGAGCCAGATGAACGAGAAGTTGCGACTAGGCCAGAGCATGTCGATATGGCAATGGAAGAAGACAGCTCTAAGCCGTCCTCCGTACCGGATGCCAAAACAACAAGGAATAATCTTCCAAAATGGACTCATAACGCCATTTCAGATGCCCTAAAGATGAGCTTCTCTGAAGAGCCCGGTAAGATTGAATTGGCCTCTTTGAGAGCTGAGCGTGAAGAAGAGGGCCAAGCATTGATGTTTACGGAGGAGGATCTTGAAAGACTGTTCTGGATCGCTTTTACAGATATTGATGGTAATGAGTTGATGCATTATCTACTGAAATGTTGGTCAAGAGCAAGTCATCTTAACCGCATGCTGATAAAGGCCCGTGAAGGAGAGCTTTATGAGCCAAAGCATAAGTTACTCAATGAAATCAAGTCGCAGGCAGTGTCATTTGCTTTCACTTCATTATCTGAGGAAGATAGTGCGATTTCGCTGGGAAACCTAGTTAAATCTCTCATTTCACACGCACTTCCACCAGAATTTTTAGATGCACTGGTAGAGAGAGCGGCAAACGCTGAGGATGACTATGCACTGGAGTACATAATGGGCTCCGTTTTAAATAGATTGGCCAATGATCTTCGCGCGTTGCCGTTCGATGGTGACTACAAGGGCTACTTGTCTGCTCTTGAAATGTTGTTGAGCAACAAGACCATTGCTGCAAATCTTGACAAACTTGTACCACTAAAAATCGAAGATCTGAAAGCTATCACCACTGGCGATCAGATTCCGTCCAAGACTTTCTTGGGAACTTTTTTTGACAGGCCAGCCCAGGCTCATAGGCTTTATTTTCAGAGTCTTGATGCCGATCCCAAGATGAGCCTACAATATCAGCAACTCTGGAATAGAGATGCCATTTCCTTGCAAGCTGAGCTTAAAATTGTTCAGCAGTGGTTATTTCGTATCTGTGATAAAATTGTGCGGGCATCAAAACCTTGTCGCGAATATCTTGTAGCATTCTTTGGTCACATTATCAACGTCAACCATCAAAGAGCGGCGACCATGAATACAGGAAAAAATACCTCCGACGACGTGTTTATGATGAATGTTATGTCTGTTGTGCTATGTCTTTGTGAACCGTTTACTGATGTTAATCTAGCCAACAAAATAGATCGCATTGGTCTAGACTACTTTTTAAGACCGAACCAGTCATTTAGCATCAGTGAGGAAACAAGAGTGAACGCTGACCTAAATAGCGCTAAGGAGTATTATGAGAAGAGTCATTTGGAAACTGAAGCCAATTTTGTATCTCAAATGTTCTACCTTGGAACTGCATATCTGCAATATGGCGTTTGCGGGGCATTACAGAGGCAAAACCAATACAAAAGATTAGCAGATGAAATTGAGTCAAATATTGTCCAGGTGACAGAAACACTACAGCAGTGGGTTGGAAGACCTCAGGAGCCACAAATTAGAAACACTCTTGCCACACTTAACAAAAAACTAGTCAGTGTTAAAAAGGGGTTCTTGATGACTGAAAGCTTGATTTATGGAGATTTTATTTTCCACAAAATATTCAACTTTTGCATGTTTCAGTTTGTCTTTCTTGTAAGAGCTGCGGAACCAACGCACAGTTATCCGCATGCACCTTTGAAGTTGCCGCTTCCTGAGCCTGCAGCAGATCTTGATCTCAACTTCATGCCAGAGTACCTTTTTGAAGCTCCACTTATATTCATGATCAAATCTTATCAGCGCAATTTACGTGTTACAGCATCATCGATGAGGAATATGGTTATTTGCATTGTCGCCATGCTGAGAACATATTCATACATTAAGAACCCATACATCAAGATCAAAATGCTTGAATTGCTTTTCGTTGGTTGTATGGTTCAGCAGCCGAGCCTGCTTGAAATATTGAACACGGAACAGATTTGTCTGGATCACTTACTTCATGCACTAATGATTTCATATATTGAAGTTGAACAAACGGGTGCATCTTCTCAATTTTATGACAAGTTTAATGCTCGTTATAACATTTCGGAAATAATCAGAAGAATCTGGCCCATCAAATATTATCAGAAACAGCTTGAAATTGAAGCAAAACAGAACTCCGATTTCTTTATTCGCTTCAATGCGCTTATGTTGAATGATTGCACATTTTTGTTGGATGAAAGTTTGAGGTACCTCGGTCAAATTCACACCATGCAAAGAGATATTGCTTCCGGAGCAGATGCTTCCGACGAAGCACAACAACGTCTCAGCTCTACAGAACGACAAGCTGAAATTTACATGCAATTGACTAACCAGACTGTTACTTTGTTTGGATTGTTTACCTCAGCAGTTCCAGGTATTTTTGTTACCGATGAAATTGTTGGAAGACTAGCATCTATGCTTGATTATAATGTTGCTGCACTGGTTGGTCCAAAATGTAGAGAGTTGAAAGTTCAAAATCCGGACAAATATCATTTCAACCCTCGCAGCTTACTTGCATGGTTGGTTGACATTTATTTGAATTTGCAACACGAGTATCCATTCTTGCAAGCTATTGCTAATGATGGTAGATCATTTTCATTGAGTGCCTTTGAGAGAGCCCGTGATATTTTGGGCAAGTGGAATGTGAGAACACCAAAGCAATTGGATGAGTTCATAGTGGTTGCTAATGAGGCAAACAAGATCAAAATTGAACAGGAGCAAGGGGAAGAGGAGCTAGGTGAAATTCCCGAAGAATTCTTGGATCCTTTAATGTACACATTAATGGAAAACCCTGTGATTTTGCCATCTTCAAAGGTGACCATTGATTTGAGTACCATCAAGGCGCATTTATTAAGTGACCCGAAGGACCCGTTCAATCGTGCGCCACTAAAAATTGAAGACGTTATTCCTAATACAGAACTCAAGGCGAAGATAACTGATTTCATCAAAAGCAAGCGAAAATCTAACTGATCGTTTCACCAAGTTAGACTAAACGCCTCTTGAGGTTGATGTCTATAGAAGAGCAGGGTATCATCTGAACCTGCGCTGATTGGAATGGCATGCTGCAGGTTGTTTCATGCATGACCATCAATGTCCTACCCATCATTTGATCACATCTTCATAAAACAGATGTAGCGAGCGTTTGAAAACAGCAGTTCATAATTACAAAAAAGGAGTGTTCATGAGGGGCTTGTCACACATGCAAAATAAGCAATCACTGGACTAAAAGATTGAGGGTGACGATGACGAGGCTCGTCAATGAAACATGCCGGATTTATTTGTTGCTAAATAAAATACATGCTTCTTGGTTTGAGGCTGGAAAGTAAAACGAATAGCTGGCCACTGCACCCATGTCAGAGTAATCATATAAATGAATCTTAATAACGTGGGTAATCTATCAAAGATCTAGAAACCCTATTTGACAATAAAACTTCTGAAGGAGTTTTCTGGGGTAAAGCAGGTTTCCAGACGATTCTTTTATGACTCTTTTCTGCCCGCCGTTGACATACAGCCGTTTGATGCTAGTCCACGGAGTGGGTAAGGGTTCATCGATTACCGAAAATAATTTGGCCGCACTGGATTCGATCTCAGATCGCTCATGACGAAATGGTACTGTGCTATCGAATTCAATAGTTTCTTGATCCTGGGGTTCTGTCCACCACGTGCATTGACGTTTCTTATGTTCGTATTCAAATGGCTGACAAAGCGTCGAGGTTGATTATCAGTCATGAACGCCTGCGCCTGACGCATTGAGAGCAGAACATCAATATAGACAGCAATGCATAGCATGGGAAAATAATAATAAGTCATAAGAGTCGAAAGTGTGAAAATATGACAAACTTATTAACAGGTCAGAGCTCCTATTTACATTAGGGTGATAATGGCTGAAGTCTCGACCCTTCGCCTGTGTTAAGACTGTCGGCGCTGGCCCTAATGGAGATAAGGTCATCTGCCATCTTATTCTCAATGTGGTTAAGGGTTTGATTGACTTAACTGTAGTCGACATTTGGACGTTACAATGCCTCTCCACACATGCAAGGTTACTCATCTATCTTGCCTTGATTACAAATCCAAGTCGCGGTCGCCTGTCGCAATTAAAACATTACATGAAAACTGATACCAGTAGAGTAAGGAGAAACGAACTCGGACTCCTATGCCTAAATGTGCTTTCAAAAAATGATGAAGATAAAGCAGTGTATAGTTTCTATTTCTACTCGACGTTCAATAAATGAACAATGACGGCGGAATTCCCGAAAAACTGAGTCGAGCTCTAGACTTCTTGGCATCGCGATTATTTCGCGACCAGTAGTCCACAAAGATCTGCTCATTACTCCTCTCAGGCGGCCCCGAACTAGCATTGCACTCAATTGACGCAAGCGAACAGTGAACTTGAGACAAACCATGCTGCTACTGACACCGTCAGTTCCTGAATATCTAAATCAAGTAATATCTAGCATTTGTAATTGAGCCGTTAACCGCCTCTTATTGTCCATTGCCGCTCTTCAATCTTCATTGAGTGCCTAACTTGACTGGTATTGCATCAGATTAAGCACATCGCTTAGAAATACTGCAATCCGTGAGTCACTAGACTGGTTCAATGGTCAACTACTTAAAGAGCTCTTGCTGTCATCAATCATCTTACTATTGAACACTAAATCATCGTGTATGACCTTTTATCTTCTTGACCGAGCATTATCTTCCAATCTGAATAGAAAACTGGAAGAGCGTATAGTAGGCTCGAATCATCTTGAGCTAGAACGGGTACCAAACTACGATGAAAGCGAAAGTTTGTATTCGAGTCCTTCTTTAGCTTCAACTTTATTCAACACCCCTGAGGATGCTTTGCCCGGTTACAGCGAGGGGTTCAAAGTAGAACGAATCCGGTTCCCACATAACCAGCCTTTGTATCAAATAGATTTTCCAAAGGTTGAGTATGGACTTGGAGATTCCATTGTTGGTAAGGTTATAATACGTCCCTATGGCACATTTGAACAGGAAACTATCAAATTAATGTTGGTGCTTGAAGAGAAAGTCAGGACTAACAGTAGCACAATTGGGCGCAAGGCCTACCTTTCCGGTCACTCAATTCAACTGAAAAGTGGCAAATTTCAGCCAGGGTACGCGTACAGTGCTAGTTTCACTCTTAGAATCCCAGAACAGTTCACCCTGTGCGATCATACGCACTTGGAAAGTCATATGCAGCTACCGCCTTCGAATTTTTCTGCCCAGTACCAAATTGAATTGAATGGGGCAAATGTCCAAGTAAAAGTTGTTCCTCGTTACAAGAACAAGTTCCGGGAGCTTGGTACTCTTCATAGAGGCCCATTCAAAAGCTCAACAGAAATCAGGAAATTGTTGTCTAAAGAAGGTCAGTTGTTACTTCAAACAGACTATAAATATGCCGTTTCACGTGGAGTTGCCTTCGAGGTTCCTTTATCTCTAATTTATTCGAGTCGGAAGAACACACCTTTGCAAATTGCAAAAGTTGAGGCAGAGCTGATTTCACACAAAATGTTTTCTTCTACAAAGAAAGATCACTATTTCACGAGAAACAGTAAGGAAAGTGACTTGAGAGTAGTTTCGTCCTCGAAAGCAGTCACTTCAAAACTGAGCCCAGTCACATGGAGAGGTCGTAACTCAACCTTCTCAGGCTCGGCAGTTGTTAAAGTAGGACCTCTTGATATTTCTGTGGTTCCCACTTATCAAACATGTTTAACTGGTGTGGAACATGAAATCCAACTGACCATTTATAGTGTTGGTAACAATACTCCAGCAGTTCTTAAAGTTCCCATCGTCGTTGATTAATTTCTACTAATTCTTATAATTTTCTTTAACTTAATAAAAAATGTTTAATCTTTATTGGTTGACAGTCAGCTAGTGCAAAATGACGTTAGGGAACTCTTCCAAGCATCTGAAACGCAGTTAGTGAAACGTTATGATAGGAATATTCTCATTGATCAATAGGATCAAGCCAATGTGCTTTTTAGAAACTCAACTGTGGTATCTTTGGATGCCAATTTAAAAATGTCGCCTGGTTGCATGGCGACAACTGCGTCTGCGTGATTGTTGACGTACTCTACTGATTTGAGCCAGAGAACTGGAGATGTACATGAATTGACTAGCCCCTTCTTTACATCTTGTAATGATTCAAAAAGGTCACCCTTGTAATTTGCCACTACAGAAATGTTCTCTGAAGGCGGCCAAGACAACGACATTTTGGAAATAATCTCCTCCATTTCCTTTCTTGCAGGCTCCATAATTGCAGAGTGAAACGGGCCAGAAACGTTCAGCCTCACAGCCTTCAATCTGGTAGTTAGAGCGTCTGCAATTTTTCTCACTACTATTCCAACATTTTCTGCATCCCCAGATAGAACGACTTGGTTAGAAGAATTAATGTTAGCTAAGGTGACAAAACTATTCGGATTGGAAGCAATTATTTTTTCTGCTTCAGCAGTATCTTTAGGGCTGAGTCTAATAGCAAACATGCCACTGTCCCTTTTATAAGCACACGTTGCAGACTCCATAGCCAAACCTCGTTTGTGCACAAGCTGGAGAGCGTCCTCAAATGACACAATTCCAGCAATAGTAACAGCTGTAAATTCTCCAAGAGAATGTCCGAGGCTAATACTTGCGGGGCGTCCACCTGCCCTGAGATACAACTGGTAGTTTGCGTAACTGGCAGCTAAGATAGTAGGTTGAGCAAGCGACGTAGCATTGATATCGAGTGATGATGCTAATGATGGATCTTGCACGAGGAGATCCGCAATAGGTTTACCCAATACATCTTTGACAGTGTCGAGAATTGGTTGAATTATCTCCGGATGCTTTGCCAGTTGATTTTTCAACATTCCCAAGACCTGCGATCCCTGACCAGGTAACATAACGGCTAACTTCATGGTCAGGTTGGTATTACGGGATCCCACCTCGATTCCCCGTGGGTTTCAGACTTTTCGCTTTAGTGGTGCTAAATCGGGAAAGTTTAGTGGCATTCCGGTTTGCTCTTTTGGCGCTCGAATGCCACCGGGTCTAGTTAACTTTTCTACACGGCTGTGCAAATTTCAGGGCGGCAATGAGGGTCACATGATTGATGCAGGAGGTTTGCGAGAATCTAAATAAGGATGCATATTGACTATTTCTATGGCAACAGTAGCTCGCGGTTGTGCTGTCTGGCCATGCGATGGAATGCCGGGAAAACATTTCCATTACGAGAAGTTCATTTTCAGGCTTTGCTATAGGCCATTAAAATTGATACTTGGAGGCTGCAATGCCCAATTTCTAAAACGACTACTGCAGCTCACCATGCATCGCTGGACATGAAGCCTCCTTTAATGGTTCCCAAATAGGAAATATCCCAACACAAAACGCCATTTATTAGTTGAGGTGCTCTAAATTTAACCTGCTACTTAAAAAACTGGCTGCCCCCTCTTGTTATACGAATCAGTTTTGGTGATACGTTTTTTTGACCCTTCTTGCATCCGCTTTGTACACCCAAGGATCGGGTGAAAATTTAATTTTTCAACTTTAAAAGGGATCTTTAAATAAAACTGATCTCAAAGCTTACGATCCGACCTTTCCTGCTCGTGATTGACATACAACCACCTTTAGACCGTCGTCAGAGAAAAAAGTCAAATGTTTGGCAGATTTGACTTCATCTGCGCCAAAGTTCCAATTCCTCTATGTCAACTAGTTGGCCCTTATGATGAGACTTCGGGAACCGATGCTTCCTTTTTGACTGTTGGTATCATGGCTCAGTGCTATTCTCGATCTGTTAATTTGGCAAACACCATGATTTATGCCATTGGCAATGAATTCATTCACATTATCACTCTTGTTTGCTTGGCGCTCATCATTGTCAACGTGTGGACCAAGTATACAGCGATTGGAAGAATGGAAATGCTGTACTCCATCTATGCTTTTACCTGCCTCACTGCAATGTCATTAGTCGTTGACGCCGGGGTCGCTGCTCCCGGATCGAACGCATTTGCCTATCTGTCGGCGATCCAAAATGGCTTTACTTCAGCCTTCTGCGTGACAATGGTGATCTGCGGGTTAGTTGGGTTCCAACTGTGGGTTGATGGAACGAGGATTTCTCTCTTCTTTTGCTATGTGCTCTCCGGAATCTGGTGGGCCGTGACGTTTGTCATTTCACTGCTAACCTACAAAGGGTGGGGTGGTGCAGCAATGAACCCAACCAATACAACCGGTTTGTTTGTTGTTCTCTATGTCATCAACGCTATCTTTGTTGCAACGTATATTATTTCTCAACTGTTTCTCTCGGCGTTTGTCATCAAATCATTTTGGTCGTTTGGTGCTGTGTGCTTGGGCTCTCTTTTTTTCATTGCCGGCCAAATTCTCTTGTATGTCTTTTCGTCCGCAATTTGTTCCTCTGTCAAGCATTATGTTGATGGGTTGTTTTTTGCCACTCTTTGCAACCTGTTTGCAATCATGATGTATTACAAGCAGTGGGATATGAACACGCAGGAAGACCTCGAGTTCTCTGTTTCCAATAAAGACAACTGGGACACTAAGGAAATGTATGATGATTCCTTCCCCTATGAGACTGGAAGTGAGTACGCTGGTTCGACCTACCCTCTTCAGCAGCATCCTTATTAGTGCGTGGTATATGGTTAGCACGCTACACAGAAAATGTCACGACGTTTTCTATATGCTGCAACGTCTTGCTGCAGAGTGGCATTATTTTGACTAGCTTTTAAAAAGAGGAAAGAGGCTTTATAACGCCAAATAGAGTTTGGACTCGCTAGACTCTTAATTTATTTTATTATTTAGCATTCAATATATGATTAGTACAAAATGCGACTTGTTGGTTGTATCAGTGCGAGTTCACTATGCATCACAATCATCTATAACAGCTGACAGAAACAAAGTAATTCTGTGAGCCTTTGCGTTTATTAACATGTAGATTGCCCGGTTGTATTTCCAGTCATGCCTGGTCATCGCTGAGAAAATTGTCGGATAAATCCAGGCGTGATAAAAAGCTTCGTCTTGACCTGGCAAAGAACAGTCTAGAGATAGTAGCAATGCCCATTCCTACTAAAACCTTAGCAAAATTACAAAGAAAGAGATCAAACATAAGAAATATCTGTATTTTGGCTCATGTGGACCATGGCAAAACGTCAATTTCCGACTGTTTGTTAGCAGGTAATGGAATCATCTCCAGTACAATGGCTGGCACCATCAGGTTTCTCGACTCTCGCCCAGATGAACAGCTGCGGGGTATCACAATGGAGTCTTCTGCTGTGTCTCTTTATTTCAAAATCATGAAGAGACCGGAAAATGATGGAGATCGCCCAATAGCTGACGAATACTTGGTGAATTTAATTGATTCTCCTGGACATATTGACTTTTCGAGTGAAGTTTCGATAGCATCGAGAATTTGTGACGGTGCTGTGGTTGTCGTTGACGTTGTAGAGGGAGTGTGCTCACAGACCATCACTGTTTTGAGGCAAGCCTGGACTGAGGGTCTCAAACCAATCCTTGTGCTTAATAAGATAGACCGACTCGTCACGGAGCTTCAATACACACCCGCAGAAGCTTACAAATATTTATCGCAACTGATTGAGCAAGTCAATGCAGTTATTGGCTCTTTTTTTGCTGGTCAGCGAATGGAGGATGATCTCAAATGGAGAGAGCACCTAGAGGCTGGGGAGACATCTGCTGACTCAAAACTAAATAACGAAGAGTTCAAAGAAGCTACTGATGATGACATATATTTTACACCCGAGTCAAACAATGTTGTATTCGCCTCAGCAATTCATGGCTGGGGATTCAACATTTCACAATTTGCTGCACTATATGAACGAAAACTAGGCATGAAGAAGGAGAAATTGGAGAAATTTTTGTGGGGAGACTTCTACTACGACGCAAAGAAAAAGAGCGTTTCTAAGAAAGGCAAGACACCACTGTTTGTTCAATTGGTGCTTGAACCTATATGGGCCCTTTATCAGGCTACTATCATTAACCACAACTCTGAAAGGGTTAAAAAAATTGTCACGTCATTGGGTATAACGTTGACTGAAAAAGATGCTAACACCAGGGATACCCTTGGTCTTCTCAAAACTATTGCATTACAGTGGATACCTCTTGCAAGAGCTATCTTGTTTAGCGCAGTGGAGAAATTGCCGTCTCCTATTGAAGCTCAGAAATTGCGCACAGAGAAAATCTTAAGCTCAACGACAGACTTTTCAAGCATTTCAGAATCCTCTAAGGAGGCAATCACAAACTGTGATCCCACAAAGCAAGTAGAGGTTTTTATTTCTAAATTAGTCGCCTATAGAGACGATGAAATACCTAAACTTGGCGAGTCAGATGTGAAGGTGGACAAGATCACTGAAATTAGAGAAAAAGCTAGAAAAGCCAGGGAACTTATGGGTGGCGATTCAACCGACCCATCATCTTATGGGGTTTCTGCGGATAGTTCTTCTGGTCCAGAATCTCAAACTGATGAAAAAATGATTGGATTTGCTAGAATTTTTTCAGGCACCATCAGTGTTGGCCAAGCACTGAGACTGCTTGAACCCAGGTATTCACCGGCGCACCCAGACGAACATGTCAAAATTATCAAGGTTGAGTCACTATTTTTGTTAATGGGTCGTTCGCTTGCTGCTGTTGAGTCGGTCCCGGCCGGTAATTTGGTAGGTATAGGAGGACTTGATGGAAAGGTTGTCAAAACAGCAACCCTTGAGAGTGTGGCGGGCGGTCCTAATTTTGCCGCTACAAATACTTCTAGCGCCCCTCCTATCTTGAAAGTTGCTTTGGAGCCTGAAGATCCAACAAAGATTCCAGAGCTGGAGCATGGTCTTGAACTTCTTAATATTTCAGATCCATGTGTGGAAATTAGCATTGCTGACAACGGCGAACAAATTTTGGCTACTGCAGGTGAATTGCATCTTGAACGCTGTGTCAAAGATTTACAAGAACGTTTTGCTAAAATTCCTATTCACGTGTCACAGCCTATGGTACCATTCAGAGAGACAATTGTAACAACAGGTGTATCACTTGGCGCAGGTACATCGAATGCCATAATACCAGGCGTTGGTACGCTGTCATTCAAAGTCCGTCCTCTACCAGAGGACACTGTGGAGTTGCTTGTGAAGAACGAAGACAAGCTACGAGGGTTGGCGCTTCTTGGCAGAGGAAAAGATGACGACTTGAACCTGAATTGTGTGATAGAGAAAGAAGAGCTAGAGAAGTTCAGAGATGAGTTGATTCAAGTGCTTCCTGACGATGTGGACATTGAAAATCTTATCTCATTCGGTCCCAGCAAGGCGAGACCAAACATCCTGGTTGACCACACAGGTAGTGTTTCAAGAAGAGCGTTTTGCCTTGATGGTTTCCAGAAAGTGGAGAAAAAGGATTTTGCAGAAAACATTTTGACAGGATTCCAGCTCGCTGTTTCTAAAGGGCCTTTGATGGCAGAACCCGTTCAGGGTCTTTTGTGTATTTTGGAGAGAGTTGATGAAGAGGAGTCAGAACAAAAAGTGTTAGGTAGAGTGATTACTGCTACGAGAGATGCAATTCATGAAGCATTCTTGCAGTGGTCCCCGCGAATTCTGTTGTCGATGTATTTGTGTGACATTCAAGCTACAACAGAAGTTCTTGGCAAGGTCTATGGCGTTATCACTAAGCGTAGAGGCAAAATTTTGAGTGAAGATATGAAAGAGGGTACCCCTTTCTTTTTCATTAAGGCACTGATTCCTATCATTGAGTCATTTAACCTTTCTGAGGAGTTGAGAAAAAGAACTTCGGGTGCTGCTAACCCTCAACTGGTGTATGCTGGATTCCGAATTCTTGACTTGGACCCTTTCTGGGTTCCAACCACGGAGGAAGAATTGGAGGAATTTGGCGAGTTTGCTGACAAGGAAAACATTGCTCTCAAGTACGTTGATAAAGTCCGCAGGCAGAAAGGGCTGCCGTCAACTAAAAAACTTGTAGACGGTGCTGACAAGCAGCGAAACTTGCGAAAGTCATGATTATGATATTTATTTAATATGTCAATCGTTTAATATGTCAATCGAACTTTTTGAGCTCACTAGTATCTATGTTTAGGCGTTTTCATCCATGAGCATTAATATACAATATTAGTGTTTTCACATTATGTGATTTTAACAGTGGCTTTTACGCTACTCCTGTTAATTAGATTTCATGAAATCGATAACCGTCGAGTTGAAAGCTGCGGGGTTGTCCAAATGGATTTGATGACCAGCATTTGCAATAGTGTTCCAATCACAGTGATATTTTCCAGCATCACGTATCCTCAAGCATGCCTCTATACCACCGGTTACATCCATCCAATCGTGATCGCCGTAAATCCATTTAGTTGGACATGGGATGGAAGTTGCCCAGTCGACCAGTGGGAAGCGTCCGGTGGCACCAGGCTCCAATAAATAATTTAGTGCATACTCACCTGATCCACGTGCTGCAAATATACTATAAGTATATCTATTGAGGGCTTCAGCTTCAGGTTTTGGAAGTAGGGCAAATCTTCTAGCTGTCCATCCGGAAGTAAGTTTGGCGCCAAATGGACCTAAATTTCGTACAACAGCAAATGGACTAACGTTCCTTTCCCAAAGAAATTCAAACCACGAAGGAACATTGAGACGGCGTCTGGGATAATTAACCGCTGCAGGGGAAACGAGAAGCATTTTATCAACAATCCCTGGGTTAAGCATAGCATAAAAAGAGCCAATATATGCACCTAGAGAATGTGCTACAAGCGTGAAGCTTTTTATGCCCTTCTCTTTTCGCCAGTTTTCAATAGCGTCGCTGAACCACTCGACCACCTCCTGTCTGGCTTCATCGGAGCCCATTTTAGCCTTGATATTGAACTTTGGACGAGAAGAATTGCCATAACCCAGTAAGTCCAACGCATGAACGCTCCATCCCGGGATAGACGATATTGCATCAAAGTTTTTATAGTAAAAAGCAAGGCCCGCACCATATCCGTGAAGCATTACGAGATGTTTCTTAACGGGAGGACCCTCAACATTTGTGATTTCGAATTCATTGACAAAGTTGCCATTGGCCACCGGTACTTGGCAAGTCCTTGCATGTCTTTTGCCATCGCATTCAGGATAAAAGGGAAGATGCGAGAGGACCAATTTTTCAGCATCTATGACATTCTTTCTACCCCTCCACAGAGCATAAGATTCCTTGAATGTTAGAGGGAACGCGTTTCGCAGCATCTTCAATCGTGACAATTGTATTCCTGTCGGCGGAGTTGGCCGTTTGTATGCTGATGCGGATGCTGATGGAGCTGCTGTGGTATCTGACAGAGTGGAGGTGGCGTTAACTGAGTTCACAGAAGCGGACCTGCGTGGCAACGCGGAGGGATCATTCCAAGAAACAGAAGAATTGAATCTGGCTTGTTTGGGCACCAGTAAAATATGTCGCGCACTCCTCATGGTGTGGCAGTTGTTAAAAGACCCTCCATACAACTATAATTGAGAGTTGCTATTTAGACAACAAATAGGCATATAAAACAAAGTTTGCACTCTTCCTATTTCGGTAGTCTCAACGGGCACGTGCAAGCAACTGTCACGAGCCCGGTTTATACCTGCATGAAGTTCGATCGAGGTTTTACAAAGTCTATTTAGATATCATAACCGAGTGTGTTCATTGAGCTTATTCTTGTGCCATCTAAATGCCTAGAATGTCCAGCCAAGGACCTGCCACTGTGCGACCACCTTTGAATTTTGAGTGACGCCCGCCTGTAATGGGCCGTTGAAAGCAACGAGATCAGAATGTGCTTCGAGAATTTAACTCGAAACAATGAATTAATTTGCTGGTAGTGGCAGTTGCAAGCGAAAATCATTATTTCAATCTCCTTGAATTCCATTAAAGATCTTAATTTCCTGCCCGCTCGTCTCAAGAGTCTGTTGTACAATGAAATGAGACATTAATTTTGAGCTACTTGATAGCTTTACAACTGTTTCATCCATTCGTACACATACACTAACCAAATAACAAGCCACCACTCTGTGCTACCTCTTCTAATCCTCCAATCAAGTCGGGTCCAATTTGTTTTGTCATCCCATAGACACTCGTAACGACATTGGAATCAATGCCCACAGTAGGTGTCCTTCCCGGTAAGTTTATTAAACGAATTGGAGCTGTTACCTTTCCATTATGCCAGCCAACAAAGATTCCAGCGTCGCAAACGCATTCCTCTTCCACTGTTGGATCAGCAAATGATGTTCTACCCAAGATGGCATACCATATCAGCAAGGGCGGTTGCTGGTGAGATTCATATAAATAAATTGACTGTGACCAATCATCATCAAAAGTTGGGGTTTCCTCATTGGCTTCATCGTTAACAGTCGATGTCAATTTCGGTAGCCTTGTGGTTTTTAAAGCCAAGTATGAGGCAAATGAGATTAAGTTGAGTGGGTAAGATGTCGATGCAATAACTAAAACGTCCATGTAAAGCTTGAATGCATATCTTTCCGACAAAACTAGTCGTTTGCCAACATCTTTTAGAATTAGATGTTCCAGTGTAGATGAGATCACGGCCTGTGATTCTTTCACTTCAGCAATGTCAACGGAGACGGATGCAAGAGATGCCTCGTTCTTTCGGAGGACTACTTCAGCTTTCACACCTACGATACATTCCGCACCGTCAGCCATTCTTACTCTTGAAGAGCCATAGGTTGACGGCAAGAAATCGGTTGTGGCTTCGACAGAACGAAATTGAGAAGGAAGACGACCATCTGGGCGGATTGGAGATGCTAATAGTAACGAGTCTTTCAAATAAGAAAGTTCAGCGGGGGAAAGTTTTGTCATGATCAGCGAAAAACAGGTGGCAGAATTCAAATCAAAGAATGAATATGCACCAGCAAGCAAAAGGAGAGCGTCTACTACCCACTATATACTTTTTGCAAAATGTGTTTCAAAAAGAGGAGTGAATATACCTCTAATGCTTTTATATTACGCTGGATTAGCAGAGCTGGTTGAAGAATGGAGTTGAAGGCGGCGCGAGAAAATTCAATCGAAAACCTCGACAAGATGGTCACAACTCAGGGTATTCCGGAAAACTACAACCAGAGAAGGTGCAAATGTCAGTCCTATGTAGAAATACTAATTAGAAATACTAATCTTTTGCAAAGACCATTGTATATCCTTTCATTTTTCGTACGTGAAGTTCGGCCAAACTTCGTCACGTTACTCAATTGCCAAAGAGCCGAAAGAAAATGGATATATGGGCTCGAAAAAACAGATTCTAAGAAAATAAAACTCCGCGATCTATACAAAAACTGTTGATGGTGACAGCCGCTAGTCCTGATAGTGGATAGGTGGCCCGTCAGCTGGCTCATTTAGTCAGGTTGGCCCTACTACTTTGATTTTCTGAGCCTCACCAAGTGTAAATTGAAAATATCGCTTGACGTCATATCAAAACAATTTATGTCCAATATTTCAGATGAATTAGCGGATGCATTTGCTGCTGTTACTGATTCCGAGTACATTACAGACTTACAATTGAAGAAAATTCTTGCAAACTTCCAGCTTACACGGCCAGAAATTGAGGAGGTGTCGCGCGGTATTGAGCATAAACCTGACGGCACCATCCACTTTGAAGTCTACTTTGAATATCTATTGCCATATTTAGAGAAAAAGGAGGAAGCGATCAAGGCCGTCTTTGAAAAATTTACGTCAGGAAGGAAAATCACCGTATCAGATTTACATAGGATAGCGCTGGAGACGAACGATGTTGTCAGTGATCAACAGCTAAAAGATATGCTCTCTGTGGAGGATCTGGATGAACCTAGGGAAGATATAGATTTTGAGACGTTTAAAAGAATTTACAGAGAGGCAATGTCCTGACTCAAAGTAAATTCAATTATCTGTTATTTAAGTTATTTTAATCAGCAAACAGATTTGTTTGAATCACATCGTAGTCACCCTGAGTTTTCGTATACCTAGTAGTACACTTTCCACAGCAATACATTCATCGTCAGTTACTCAAATAATATGCTTAGCCCTGAAATATGCTCTCAAGTAGACAATTTGCCAAACGCCAAGAGAGACGAGTGATAGGAGAATAATAATAGAAAACATTTTGACACGACGATTAGTGGACTCGTTGGTATCTCTGAGTCTTGTTTCTCTTACTTTCAAGTATTCCAATTCCTTTTGCACCTCCTCAGCCATTTCCTCAATCTTTCTCATTTCGACTTCCACCGGTTTCAGTCTCTCGTTGGCTTGAACACTGTTCCAATCACGGGCACCAGCGCCAATTTCGACATCTAGCTCAACGTTGCGGTACTGTCCAGCGGCGTTGCCAGTCAAGATATTCTCGAAACAAACATCAAATGCAGCATTATCATGAGCAGTGAAGCCTATTGTGACAGAATTAACAACATTCTTTTTGCGGCCGTACTCATTACCCTTGTTATCAATGATAAACACATTCATCTGCTGTCCATCGCCATTATAGCCCGAGATTTTGCCCTTCACAACAACCATTGTTCCTTTATTGACAAAATCTCTGATGCATCTAGGCTTAGCTCCACGCGGTTTAGCTTCGACAGCGAATTTGACAGCTGAGACATATGATACAAGCGATAATAGGATCACCAGGTATTTATATAACATGATAAATATGCGTTACTTTCTGGTTCCGCTGGTGGAATTTTCAAGTTGACGTGTCGTAAAATGGATCTCGTGTAAATTAGTTTGTGTGGTGGTGGGTGACCGTTGACTACAGGTAGAAGCGATGCGAGAGAATAAATGACAGAAGTTGTGAATGGGTCACTAATAGGAAAGTGAGGCGTATACAAGTACACTGAATTCCAGAGATAGAGTTGATTATACCAATACCGGGTGACCAATGTCCTGGCTGAGGCAAATCATTCTCAGCTATCTGGCGGTTTTGGCTAAGAATACAACTGCTAACAAAGAAATAATTCAATATAAGTTGAACAGTGATCAGTGGAATTATGCTGTTGAAAATTGATACTATTGTGACTGCAAAACCGAGTTCCTTTTCGATCTCATTATGATTGTGAGCTCATATGCAGGGTTCGCGATATGCACTTCTAATGTAGGGGTATCCGCGTCAAGGATCGCTACTGAGTCAAATTTGTGACGTTCACTCTGCAATTGAGTTTCTAAACGACTATAGTTAATAACCTATACCATTTCCTCATTCTCACGCTCTTCACTGTTTCATTTTTTTTTGCCAATAAATACTATCTACTATCGCCTCCGTCGCGCACTATAGCAACAATCCCTCACTTCCGTCATTATAAGCAGGATCGACTTCCTTCAACTTGTCTTGAACAAGTTCTCTTTTTTGTTTTTGCAGTTCAATAACTAGCTCGTTCTCTTTGATATGTTCTAGTAGCTCTTCATCGTCTTCTTCTTTCATGATCTCATTGGAAGCTACCAGTTTCTCGATGGACAAGTCTAATCTTGATCTCTCTTGATATAAGGACGACAGAGGAAGTTGCTTCAGTGCCTCAGAAAATTGATTTAAAGTGGCCATTTGAATTTCCAGAGAATGTTGAGAGTGAGGGTCTGGGGAGCGTTGAGACCAACACCAAAACCTATCATTGCTTCTCGACAAACCAAGCTAGGAAACTAACAAAAAAAATTCACCAGCGGATGGATGCCTGGCTGAATGGGAAAAAATACCGACAAACTATACATTACTCCCTCAGAGTGGGCCAAAGGATCCTCTTCATTCAGCCCACGTGAAGAAGTTGCAAACGACGCTGCTTTTTGGACATGTAGCATTTCTCAACAGACAACAAACTCACCTGTGTGTGATAGTAATGGAATTGTATTTGACCTACGAAACATTCTTATTTATCTGAGGAAAAACGATAACAAAAGCCCTATTGACGGATCCACCCTTAAAAGCGATGATTTGATCAAATTGAAGCTTGCAAAGAACGCAGAAGGACGTTATATCGACCCTGTCACCTTTCAAGAGTTTGCCACCGATTCTGATGCCGTGGTAATCAAGCCAAGTGCGAGAGTATATTTGAGATCAACTATTATTAACCACAACGCGAAGCTGAATCTTATGGAAGATCTGATTTCAGGTGAAAGGTTTACAGAACAGGATATCATCACTTTGAAGGGTGGTGTGGGTGCGAGAGAGTCCAGCTTATCTCGACAAGAGAATCAAAAGCTCATTGAATTGCCTACACAGTCCTCTCCAAATACATCAGTTGTAAAAACTAACGATGACCCTTACCTTGCGCGCAAGGTGAAAAAGTCCCCCCCTGTGGGAGCTTATCTTGTGAAGCCTGTATACCCAAAAACTGTAGGGCCGACACAAAAAGTCTCAAAAATCGAAACAAAGGACAGTAATTTTGAGTCCTGGTAAGCGTGGCAGAAAGCACCAGTTCGGACATTGTATGCTGTCTGTTGAAAACTCTTATAAAAACGAGATGCTACGAATATGCTTTGTGCTTCAAATTAGCTATCGATAACAGCTGGCCCGTGGCCATTATCCAACAATGCATTACTGATTTAGACTTACACTGCCTTTGCAGGTGTCACATACTCGTAAAGGCTCAGATAAGAAATCTCATTATACTATTTACAAGGCTAACAGCACTGTTAATAAAATTCAGCACATTCTCGAGCTCAAGCTGCTGCTCATGCTCTGGCTTCCAACTTTTCCAAAACAGCCTCCAATGCAGTGCCGTACTTCTTTTCATTGTCACCATCTGTCTTCCTCTTTGTATATCCCATCTGAGGAGCTCCTGGAGTATCTCTTAGATAACCTCTTTTATCTGGATTCCTATAATACAAAATGCTCTTCCTGTCAATTGGCCTCGCTCTCAAAGGAATACGCCCGTACTTTCTTAAAGTAACCTCCGGCTTGGTCAATGCCCTCAAACCTTGTTTAGTATAAAATTCTGCAGTGAAAGATCCACCAAGCTGCTCAATTTTAGAGATTGCGGCCTCGGATGCAGCAGAAGCTGAAAGATCAACTTTTGCCGTGAAATTCTCAGCTCCATCGGCGAGAATTTTCACACCATGCTTCAAAGTACTAAAATAACGCGATCGATATAACTCACGCATAGATATTGGCTTTGATGCATCAATCCTGGAAGCATCTATCAATTCCTGGAGCCTTCCAAGATTGAGATATTGCAATTCTGGAATATGTGAATTGAAACCTCTTTTGGGAAAGAGCTTGTAGATTGGAGTTTGACCACCCTCAAACCAGGATTTGACCTTTGATCGCGCCTTTTGACCTTTCTGGCCTCGACCTGATGTTTTGCCTTTTCCTGATCCTGGACCTCTACCAACTCTCTTTCCCTCTCTATTCGAACCTTCTGCTGGTTGCAGGTTACCGAGAATAGAGTATGCCCGGACTGTGTGAGAAGAGAATTTTGGTAACGTAGGCAGGGAGGCTTTCGAAACTACGAAAATACGGCCCCACGCTTGCATTTTCAAGTATCTAAAGCTAGAGATGTATCAATTCTGGGTTTTTCACTGGTTCCAAATTTCACTTCACCACACTACCCTTACATCACCACTATCGGATATCTACTAACGGACGTTAGCGAATTAGACAAAGTCGTTTGAATGCCAAAACCTTGCAAGTTCAGGCATTTGCAGTTGGCAGTAATTCCAAAAGCAATATTTGACTCTGGCTCACGCATTCCAATTTTCTACAACTTACGTAATTTTATCTGACTACCCCGATGTAGACTATTGATATAAAGTACTCTCACAGATATACACCCGGAATTTGCGAGCTTCATAAAACAAACAAGTGGCAACAATTTCTCTCAAGTCGTCAATTACCATGCAACACTTTAAGTACGCTTGGTGGCCTCTTTTGTCTCCACGCCAGAAGCGCTGGCACCCTCAGCGGCCTTAGCGTCCTTCTCTTCACCTTGAGCCTTCTTTTGGTTCTTGTCAAACTTCTCAGCTTCAGCAGCGGATTCCTCCTTAGACTTGGGAAACAGAAGCATCTGCAGGTAAAACAAGCTAAAGATACCGACAGCGAAAAGAGTATACAAGCAGGTGAAGAATGAAAGCAAGACGCAGACAAACACAAATGGCTGCTCCAAGGTGGTAGCGGCAGGGTCTTCATTGAATCTAATGAGATAATCCTTGACACTAGCAGTGATATAGCCAATTGGATCATCTTTCAAATGATCAAGCGGAGTGAGCAACTCCTTGTCACGCTTCTCTGTTGGTGGAGGAGCTGCTGCTGCTTCGGCAGCGGCCTCAATCTTACGCTTTGGAACAAATGTGGCGTTACCAATCTGTTCGGCCTCCTCAATCGAGTGACCAAGGTAGATGTTATCAAAAAGAATATCTGCCTGCATGGTCCACAATTCAAAACCAATAGCTCCGATTGGCTCAAGATTAGACGGGGTGTCTTCATAGTAATCAGGATTAGGGATGAGAGGTGGGGACCACGGTCCAATGTAATCAGGATTGGCAATGTTTGGTCTTCTCCACTTACCCTTGTATTCAGGGTTGGGAATCAATGGGGCCTCCCATGGACCGCACATGCCATCCTCGCACTCAGGGTTCACAATAAGAGGGGCAATCCATTCGCCGTCCTCTTCCTCGTCCCAATCTTCAGGTTCTTCGGCCTCTGGGTCAGGAATGAGAAGCTCAATGTCTTCATTCCATTCTTCAGGCTTCTCAGACTCTGGATCTGGAATTTTGGCAGGGGCATCCTCATCCCAGTCTTCTGGCTTTTCTGGCTGCTCTGGATCTGGGATCATGGCATTGTCAACCCAATCCTCTGGCTTGGTAGCGTTTGGATCTGGGATCTCCTTTGGTGGGTTGAAAGGAGGTTGGAAGGCTCCCTCGGCAAGCATCGAGCCAGCCTTGGCCACGTCACCGTTGATACGAATTTCATACTCTTGATCAGGCTTAATGATGAGGGTATACAAATTGGTGAGCTTTCCAAGACGGGAAGGAGGAGGGATCGCCAGGTGTTTTTCCTCGTACTCTCCGGTGACTGGGTCCTTACGACGCACGATAAAGTGAACCTTGTTGGTGGAGCCACATTTGTCAGGGCCAAACATCACTTGGTATGGGGTGTCGTTGGAGAACTCTTCATTATGGAGTTTGTCATTCTCCGACAAGAGCTTGAGATAGGCACCTCCACACTCGAGGCCATTTTGAAGTTTCACCTCATACTGTACAACAAGGGTATTGTCAGTGTTGTCAAGCGGCTCATCAAGCTTCGCGGTGATGGCATGATGAGCAGCTTCAGACTTGACAACCAGGCCCTTGTCACCCTTGAAACCAGGGAAAACAGTGGGCTCTTCGAATTCCCACTTGCCAACATATGAGAATTCGTCTTCACCAGCTTTCTTTGCATGCGACTCCTTCCATCTGGAGACATCGCCGTCAAATTGTTCAAACAAAGCAGCCTGGGGAAGCTCTTCCGCAAAAGCCACAAATTCAGTGCTGGAGGCCACTTCTTCAGAAGCGGCAGCAAGTCCAGCTACACAAGCTACAGTAGCAAAGTTCTTCAAATGCATTGAGGAGTAGAGGGATGTCAAGTGTCTACCTGGAGCTTTTCAAACATTACACGTGGTAGCACGGCTGTGGCTACCCCGAGCTTGCATGTGGCAGCTGCAGCGTGGTCGCCAGTACTGCCCAATTAGGCAAGGACACCGTTAAACCTGCTCGCAGGAACGTGGCAGTCAGGGCACTCGAGGTCCATGTGGAATGATCTAGAAAATACCAACCAGCAGATTGCGTAACGAAGTAACCAGCCCAAATACAAATCCATTTACTAGCTTGCTATTTTGAGTAACTCATGAGTTTACAAGTCGCATTTGATTGTGCCGACTGAAACGTCGCCGCAACCAAGTGCAGGTGGTCGCTTGGACGAGCTCGCCAACCACCACGTCTGTCCGGTGGATCACTACTGGCCGGCGAGAACGGCCAAGCACAGCCAGTCATGTTGTTAGTGATGGACTGCCAATAGATGCACAGCTAATGTCAAACTAGCAGAATAAATTAAAATGAAGTTTTGTCAACGTGACTTCAACAACACGATTTTGGCAGGCGCCAGTGCCGTTTACTGAGATTGGAGGCAGACATCCCGCTACGCACCTTTGATCTGCGGCTGCTGTTGTGGTTTCCTGTGCACCAGCTCGAGATAGGTGCTTGGAACATATCCCGTGCGGCCGTCCCGCGTCCTCACTCTCCACCAGTCGGAAGGGTTGCCCATCGGGTCGGTTTTCAACAGCACAGCCACCAGATCTCCCCTCTTGAGCTGCAGTTCGACGTGCGGGTTTTCTGGCTCGAAGTCGTACAGAGCCCTGAAGAATTCAAGCGAGGCAACATTCACTGGCTCGCCATCCTGGGCGCCGTCCAGCACAAGCTTGTTTTCTTGTTGCACAGCGACGGCCCTGATCAATTTGCCCAGCAGATACGGCAGGCCAAAGACAGCAGTCAGAAATATCACCAGCGGCTTGAACGACGGCCGGCCGCGGGCACCTCCGTTTGCAAACTTGGCAAACTCGGCAGCGCCAATGCCGCTCGCAGAGCCGCTGGCGGCGGAGGCAGGCAGGGGCTTGCCGGTCATTTTCGCAATGAGCCGTCGCGCCCATCGCATGATGGCAAAAATACCCAAAATCGAGCCGAGCGAGTTTTTCAGGTGCCCAAACTGCTCAGCAACTGAGACCATGGCAAAGAACGACGAGTGCGTGGCCATATACGTTGACTCGAGCATTTGTGCAAATCCTCCAACCGCCCCGACGATCGACTCTATTAGTTGGAAGGTGGCCTGCGTCGACTGCTCAAGGCCCCCAGCAGCACCGCCCTGTCCTCCGTACATGTTCATTCCACCACCCATGGCACCCAAACCGCCATAGCTGCCATACCCTCCGTATGACCCATAGCCTCCGTAGCCTCCATACGAGCCCATTGAGCCCATTCGTGAATACGGCGATGAATAGGACCCGCCATAGCCCGCTCCGTAGGAGCTGCCGTAGCCGCCATAGCTGTTTTGCATCCCGCCAAAGGCTGAGTACTGGCTGGTTGTTGGAACACCCGACGATCGCAACGAGACGGGACGGGTAGGAACGACAGGAACGCTGCCAGCTGCAGCTGCAGCTGCTGTAGAAGAATCGCTTGACACCGCCGCTGGAGCCGCACCGGTTGCCACAGCCGGAGCGGCTGTGGACTCTGCAGCACCTCCAGTCTCCCACGGTTTTGGTCGCATAGCAGACGCCATTTTTTTATTGCTGGACGTCAAAAACTCTCAAAGTTAGCACGTAGTGCGGAGGAGGAGGGTTTGTCAGATGTTTCCGATTTCAAGTAGGTGTGGCTGCATGCGGCGGAGTTTTTCTCCACATTTGGTGTGCGGCTGTAGCACGCTCGCTGCGCAAGTCCGCTGACAGACGAGACGATACAGGTGGACTCAATGGCCGGAAAGTGTGGTTTGCGCATTCATTATGGGTTTCATAATGTCCCTTTGTTAGTCACAGAATAACTGATGGTGGTCTGTCGGTTCAGCGTAGCACAGCGAGTGCAGTTGGGCACGGAAAGCGCCGAGCGTTTAGCCGAGTTACCGAGGTGCTCGAGGTCGCCGTCGGCGCAGTTGCAAACTGTGCTCATATTGGCCAGCTGGAACAAGCAATCAGATAGAATAAAGTATTTGGCATGAGACCACTCTCCACACTGGTGACATGAGCCAACCGTAAGTGTGATCTTGATGGCTCACTACTTCTCAGATTTATCACCATTGCGAGGCTCCAAAACACCAGCCGCCCCTGGCGCATGCATAGAACGTTTTTAAGGTCTTGTGACAGACGCAAAGAAAGTTTTTTTTTTTTCTCGGGACAATCAAGCGTGACTATTCGATTTATCCCAATTCCAAGCATACTGCTGATCGGTATTGGTCAGGGAGATGATTGCTCTTAGTGCTGGTGCTCGCCAGCCGGCTCTGCTCCAAAGGAAAAGAGCGGTGTTCACGCGGGAATTCATACTGCGCAACAAGTCCTGCATCTATCCGGTTACAATTCTATTAGTCTATCTGTGTAGCTAATTTCATAAAAACTGTGCTGGCCGTTTTACCGCGTTCATGTGACTCGAAAAAACTCAATGGTCAGTCAGCACTGCATTGCACATGCACCAAGACCAGGTGGGTGGCAAGGTGTGCAAACAAAGAATGGCCCTTGCCAGGAGTTTTCGGTCCCTTTTGACTGGTGGGCCACTCTAGGACCTAGTGTTGCTTGCGAATTGCTGATAGCTTATCTATTGAATTTTAGGCGTCCCGAAATCTTTTCGTTGCGACTCAATTTCAACCCCATACTGTCCACCAGTCAGCGGACTAATTCTCCCCACACTGTCATTATCGGAGACAACATCGTCATCAGCGCTCAATCTGGCAATTGCGAGGCACAGCTGGCATCACCCGCCCGGAGTTGTTTCCCCGGCGCTTGGCCCGTGAAGCTCGATTGTTTTCGCAATATAAATAGCCACCAGATCCCCCCTGTTTTTCTGACTCTACTGCACTTTTCTCCTCAATAATCTAAGGTAATTCAATCAGACAATCAAAACACCATGAACTTTATTCAACTCACATCGCCACCAATGCAACCCTTTGTTCCTGAGGGCTCGTTCTCACCTACTTTGACTGCTCAGAAAGGCATAAAACCGGCCTTTGAAGAAGCTGTTGGTGAGGAATCTACCATCCCCAGAACCGAAAAGAAGGTCAGATCTGACTCGGCCGTATCGACATTGTCGTTGACGTGATTGCTGCCCAGACGTGGCGCAAGATTTTCAAATGCTATTTATTTATGCTAGTTTTTATTTATTAAAATTGATTCCGTGTAATTGACCTAGTTTTCACCGTATAACGCATATTCCGGCTGGGCCGGCTGCCAAATTTTAGTGTTTGGACTCTCCAGTGCAGTGATAATTACCTCAGCGACAGAGTTTGCCAGGAAAGCTGCCCTGATTTACCATCGGATTTTGGCTAAATATTGCACAATGTGAATTGGTCGGAGAAGTTGTGCTCCTCATTTAGCCAGTCTATGGGCTCAAGCAGAAATGCCAGCTAAAATTAGCGCTGATTAAGCAGAATAGGTCAAAACACCCAAATAATCTATAGCAGTGAACTCTCCCGTCGTTCGCATGTTGATGGTTTTTGCCGTTGCTTCCAGGCGAGGCGGACTAGAGGCGGACTAGCAGCGCCGGCTGAAGAAGGTCACATGACACATCAAGCCTCAACTCAGGTTCAGAATAAACGAGAACGAAATAGCTAGAGACAAGCCGTTCAGGCTACCAGCTTACCTGCTGTTGAAATGGCGCAACTCAGGGCAAAGCGCCCGCTTTTCAGCCACTCTCACACATACGCGTTGTGCTGACGATCCGCACAAGACACGCTCGGTCGCTGCGGCTTTGTTGAACACCGTTTTTGGAACCTCATTGGCATTTCAGCCAGTTGACTTTATCCAAAGTTCTCAAATCAAGATTCGTGGCAATTCAATACCACTAGTTAATATGCCAAAGGGCGCTAAATATGAGCGGGTTGACGGCGGTGTTGACACCCCGGAGTCTGCCTCCACACCGCTGTCGACAGGGGAAAACCAGGGAAGCTTGCTTGATGTATTTAGACAGGCCATGGAAGAGGAGCGCAATAGAGACGTTGAAGCTATTGGAACGGGACGCAAACCCAGAGATATCAACCAGGGACGCATCTATCTTTCCACGTTGCAGAAGGGCATTTTTTGTGTTGGCTTGTTGGTCACCTGTGTAGTAATAGTCTTTCTTGCTAGAAGTCCAGAGACCCAGAGCTACATGTCTGGCAAGGACACTCTCAAGATTGACGACCTGTGGTCTGGAAAATATCAAGCTCACACGCGGTCTATCAGCTGGCTCCAGTCAGAAGCGTTCCCCGACGGTACATATATGGAGGTGAATGGAAGTGAAATCTACGTGGCCTCTTGGCCGGACGTTGACAAGAAGACCATATTGATGGAATCCAACCACTTCCGCTACGGCTCAGAATCGCATGTGGCTCAGAAAATTGCGCTGAACCACAACGCTACCAAAGCACTGCTGACCACGGACTCCGACAAGAATTGGCGTCACTCCTCATTTTCATATTTCTGGGTGCTAGACATTGAATCTGGCCAAGTTGAGCCGTTGGACCTTGCCGAGCCTAACGATAAGATCTCGGCCAAAGCGTCAATTGCTCACTGGTCACCTGATGGTGCGTACATTGCGTTTGTGCGCAGTAACAACTTGTTTTTGAGGGATGTATCTTCCTCTAGCGTCAAGCAAATCACCACGGACGGCGGCACTGACTTGTTCTATGGACGCCCAGATTGGGTCTATGAGGAGGAGGTTTTTGGTGGCGACAGTGCACTTTGGTGGTCCAATACCGGCAAGCATTTGGCGGTACTGAGAACAAATGAAACCACTGTTGCTGAGTACACTATTCCCTATTTTGTGGGAGGAAAGGAGCTTGAGCAGTATCCTGACATGGTTGAAATCAAGTACCCCAAACCAGGAACTGAAAACCCCTACGTTTCTCTAATGGTTCTGGATGTTGAGTCGCAGGACTTTTTTGCAGTGAAACCAGAACAAGACCCCAAAGTAGATGATATTATAACCAACGTATTTTGGGGTTCGGACACAAAACTGCTGGTGCATGTCACTGACAGAGAGGGTGATTCTCTGAAAGTGTCTGTTATTGATGCAGCTGATGAAAGTAGAACTGGCAAAGTAGTGCGCTCAGAAAATATGAAGGAACTAGATGGGGGCTGGTATGAGATTGCTCATAATGCCAGATTTGTGCCAAAAAGTGAGGAAAACGGAAGACCAGACGATGGCTACGTTGATGAAATTGTGGTGGATGGTTACACTCATTTTGGCTACTTTTCTCCGCTGGACTCTTCAGAACCAAAGGTTTTGACGTCTGGAAACTGGGATGTCGATTCTTCTTCCGGAGCCGTTGATTTGAGCACCAACACCCTCTATTACCTCGGCAGAGAAAAGTCTCCTATTGAAAGACATTTGTACAGCGTGAAATTAGATGGCACCAATAAGAAAAATATCACTGAGCCTGAATACGAGGGATATCATTCCGTTTCGTTCTCGTTTGGAAGCAGGTATGCTCTCCTGACATATCTTGGACCGGGTGTGCCATATCAGAAAATGCTGGATCTCCACGTGGAAAATCCGATCAAGGAGGGTGTGATGATGGAAAGTAACTCGGATTTGTCGCACAGAATTGATCAGGCGCAGATTCCATCCACTCGATTTAACAAACTGCAAATCGACGGGTTCGGTGAGGGAGAAGAACCTCTCTATGCAAATTTTGCAGAAGTAGTTCCTCCGGGATTTACAGAGAGAGGCAAATACCCAGTACTATTTTACATGTATCAGGGACCTGGGTCACAGACAGTCACAAAGCAATTTGGTGTTGACTTTCAAAAAATTATCTCTTCTCAGCTCAACGCAGTTGTCGTTACAATCGACGGAAGAGGTACTGGATTTATGGGTCGCAAGTTCAAGTCTGTTGTCAGAGACAAGCTCGGTTATTACGAGACAATGGACCAAGTAACTGGAGCCAAATATTGGGCCAGCCTACCTTACGTTGATGAAAAGAGAATGGCAATTTGGGGCTGGAGTTATGGAGGATTTATGACTTTGAAAACTCTAGAACGGGATGGCGGTGAGCATTTCAGTTATGGTATGGCCGTGGCTCCAGTAACTGATTGGAGACTATACGATTCAATTTACACGGAGCGTTATATGCATACGCCACAACACAACAGTGCCGGATATGTCAATGCAAGCGTTCATGATCTTCCAAGGCTTGAGAAGGTAGACAGATTTTTGATTATGCATGGAACTGGTGATGACAATGTCCATTTTCAAAACACCCTCGTCTTATTGGATAAGTTTGATTTGGAGGGCCTTGAGAACTATGACGTTCACGTATTCCCCGACAGCGACCACTCAATTCGCTATCACAATGCCAACAAGATTGTTTATGATAAGCTTGAAACCTGGATCACTAATGCATTCAAGGGAAATTTCGACTCCTTAGTGACCGCGTAGGTGAATGGCTAAATTGTACACTGTTTACTATTTACGTTTATTTTGTTATACCATTCGTGAGAATTGGAGGGACTTGAGCGACTGATTTTGTGCAAAATATCAGGGATGTGTTTCTACAAAAGTACCACACTTTTTACAATTTCGCTCGCTGCTAGCTGCAAACTTCAAAATTGCTGCTTTAACTTGGGTACCTAGATCTGTACAATAGAATTTATCTTCATAAACAATTTCTTTGCAACTAGGGCAGTACCACCTCAGCGCATCAAGAACCCCTTGAGGACGATCCTGTTCAACGACAATTCCGATTGTGTCTGCATATCTAACCGGATTGTGCGGAACGTTGCCTGGAAGGAGGAATGTTTCGCCTTCACCAATTGTGACGTCTTTGAATTCTCCGTCGTCTACTACTTTCAATGTCATGTGTCCTTTGATCTGGTGGAAAAATTCCGGTGTCTGATTGACATGGTAGTCTGTCCTTGCATTTGGTCCTCCAACGATCATCACTGTGAAACCACCTCTGTGCAGGCAGTAATTGTTGACTGGAGGTTGAAGCAGATCGCTATTTTCAGCGATCCATTTCTGTAAATTAATAGGTGGTGTAAGCATGTCAAAGTGCAAATAGAATGAAAAAAACTGACGCTAGATTGGTATTTGTAATTTAGTCACCCATCCCGGCTCATGTGGTACATGTGCGAGTGAGCAGATAATGCAGTTTCGAGAACGCATCACGTGCCAAAGTCATTCCGAACGTGTCGGTGCACAACAATTGGCTACTTGGATGACTTTGCGTCATCGGTCTCCCCTTTGAATCTCTTTCACAGCAACAGACGCTAGTTTTGCAGTATCGGCTGACGTCTCGACCTTGTCGCTTCGGATGCTTGGCTCCAAGCTGCTGAGACTGCAGCTTAACAACACGTGATAGTTCCACGTGCAAATTTATTTTAAATTCTGTGCCTTGCGGCCTGTATGAACTGGCTATAAATTTACTTGACGCAGTCACTAGTGATCAACTCTGAGCATTATCCAGTATGTGACCTATTGACCGTTAAGACGTCTGACCCGTTCAATGTTGCTGATAAATGATCTTCCACTATTGCCAACTGTTACCCTACACCACTTGCGCATCACACACATTGGGATAACCACAAAAGAGGCGAATCTGTAACTTAGCAGACCCTGACCTTTTACACTTTGACGGTTTACATTGACACGAGCATTTATATAATTGGAAACCTTTCAAAATGACCACAGAAGAAGAGCAAAAGGAAGTGACTTTGGCGCAAAAAAAGGAAGTCAAAGAGAAGGGTAAGGAGAAAGGAAAGGAGAAGGAAGAAGAGCTCAATGAGGAAGACGAAAAGCTTCGTAATGAACTGGAGATGCTTGTAGAGCGATTACTTGAAAATGATGAGTCGCTCTATGAGTCTGCGCTTTCCCAGCTGAAAGATTTTATAAGGACGTCAACGTCGTCAATGACTGCGGTTCCAAAACCTCTCAAGTTTTTGCGCCCTCACTATCCTGCGCTTAGTAGTTTGTATTCCAAATGGCCCGAGAGCAAGCGGCCATTGCTTGCCGATGTTTTGTCTGTTCTCGCAATGACGTATTCAGATGGAGGAAAGCGCGACTGTCTTCGCTACAGACTGCTTTCCTTCACCGATGACGTTGGATCGTGGGGTCATGAATACGTCAGACATTTGGCATTGGAGGTTGGCGAGGAGTACCAGAAGAGGGCTGAGGAGGCGGCTGGTGAGCACGACGATGGTGAAAAGCCCCGTGCTGCCAAGCATGCCGAGGAAGCAAAGAAGGAGTCTGGAGAACCGGAGTACGACGCTGATGTGCCCTCAATTGACACATTTCCAACTTCGGCTTTGATTGATCTTGCTCTGAAGATTACTCCCTTTTTCCTCCAACACAATGGCGAGGCTGACGCTGTAGATCTTCTTCTCGAAATCGAACAGATTGACAAGCTGTTGGACGTTGTTGACGCAAACACATTTCAAAGGGTCTGTCTCTATATGGTATCTTGTGTTCCCCTTGTGCCACCACCTGACGATCAGAAGCTCCTTGACATTGCCTACAATTTATACCTCAAAAATGGTCAACTCACCCAGGCCATGGCTCTGGCTATTCGCATTGACAACGAGTCCTACATTGGACGGGTTTTTGACGAAACAGATGACGAAATCTTGAAACAGCAACTGGCATTCATTGTCTCACGACAGCAAATTTGGATGGAAGTAGAGGATGAAAATGTTCAAAACTGTTTGAATAATGTTTCTTTATCGAAATACTACTTGTACCTTGCCAAGGAACTGAATCTGTTAGATCCGAAGGTTCCTGACGATATTTACAAGTCTAGACTGGAAACATCCAGATTGGGATCCAATCTTGACACCGCAAAGCAAACCCTTGCTTCATCCTTTGTCAACGCTTTTGTGAACCTAGGGTTTGGAGCCGATAAACTTGTTTCCAAGGCTGATGAAAAGGCCTCTTGGATCTACAAGGCTAAGGGATCAGGAATGGCGTCCACAACTGCTTCAATTGGATCTCTTTACCAGTGGAACTTTGAGGAAGGTCTTCAACAGATTGACAAGTACATGTATTCATCTGAGGAGCACATCAAAGCAGGCGCACTTCTTGGTATTGGTATTGTAAATGCTGGTGTTCACAGCGAAGCTGATCCAGCCATTGCTTTGCTTGGAGAATATATCGATTCTGCTTCACTTCCTTTGAGAACTTCCGCAATTATTGGTCTGGGACTTTCCTACGCTGGTTCTCGTAGAGAAGAAATTGCAGAGTTGCTTTTGCCATTGGTTACTGACCCATCATTGCAGATGCAGATTGCGTCGCTGGCTGCCCTATCTCTGGGTCATATTTTTGTTGGCTCTGCTAACGGTGACATATCTTCGTCGATCCTGCAAACCTTACTCGAACGCAAAAATCATGAATTAGGTGACAAGTGGACAAGATTTTTGGCGTTGGGACTCGCTCTTCTTTACATGGGAAAGCATGAAATGATTGATGCTGTTGTCGGCACTATCAGGGCTATTCAACATCCTATTGCTCAAGTGATTGAGACTTTAGTCACTGTATGTTCTTATGCTGGTACAGGAAATGTCCTTCAAATTCAAAAACTCCTGCAGGATTGTACAACAAGAGCAGATCCTGACGACGAAGAGGAATCAGAGGGTGCTACCGGTGAAGGCGAAAATCCACCAGTAGGTGAAAATGCTTCCACAACACAAGCTGCTCAAGAAGGCGACGAAGCTACCTCTGCAAATGCTGAAAATAGTGGGGTAGCAACTGAAGAAACCAACGACAATAGTATTGTCACAACAGAGGAAGATGTTGCAAGTGTTGAGGACTCCAACTCCCGTGATTATTCT
Source organism: Limtongella incommunis (assembly GCA_003706695.3). Lineage (NCBI taxonomy): Eukaryota > Fungi > Ascomycota > Dipodascomycetes > Dipodascales > Trichomonascaceae > Limtongella > Limtongella incommunis. The sequence goes on from PPME03000002.1 coordinate 225,242, forward strand.
GTGCTTGGTATTGCTGTTGTTGCAATGGGAGAAGAGATTGGCCAAGACATGGTACTCAGACATTTCGGACATTTGATGCACTACGGTGATCAACGCATTCGTCGGGCGGTTCCTTTAGCAATGGGTTTGGTGTCAGTTTCTAACCCTCAAATGAAAATTTATGACACCTTGTCTAGATATTCACACGACAATGATATCCTAGTTGCTATTAACTCTATTTTCAGCATGGGTACTGTTGGTGCTGGTACTAACAATGCAAGGATTGCTCAGTTATTACGCCAACTTGCCATGTATTATTCAAGAGAACCGGATTCTGCATTTATGGTGAGGATAGCACAAGGTTTGGTCCATCTCGGTAAAGGTACTCTTACTATTAATCCATTCAATACTGATAGGCAAATTTTGTCAAGAGTATCGTTGGCTGGTTTGTTGACTGTTTCGATCGCTTTGCTAGATCCAAAGGCGTTTATTCTTGGTGACGCGCACGACTTGTTGTACTTTTTGACGACTGCAATCAGACCACGTATGCTTGTCACTGTTGATGAAAACTTGGAGCCAGTCAAGGTTAATGTTAGAGTTGGTCAAGCGGTAGATGTTGTTGGTCAAGCTGGTAAACCAAAGACCATTACTGGCTGGGTAACGCAGTCTACACCTGTTGTTTTGGGATACGGTGACAGAGCTGAACTAGAAGATGATGAGTATATTCCTCTATCGCACTCCTTGGAGGGAATTGTGATTCTCAAGAAGAATAGTGAAAGAATGGATTTGGAGTAACTGATCGCTAGAGGGTTACTTTCAGAATATAAACATGGAAGTCTAGTGTTTCAGTGAACGCGAGGTAGAATTACAACCTGCTCATGTGTTGTCAATAAAATTCTTGTGTAGTAGAACGCGCTCAATTGAGTGTAAGATATAGCTGCATAGCTGTTCAATTTTATTTTCATTATAAATATATGATTTATTATCTGCACATTATAACTCCTTCATCAGTTCAGCATCAATCAACTCATTGATATGATCCACTTGATGTGGTGCAAAGGACACACTGAGCATATCAGACACTTTGTCTCGGACTTGCTTTGGAGTAATTTCATCTAGATTTGCATCTGCCAACACGTTAGAGATTGCTTGAATCAGTTCCTGATCATTTTCAGCTTCATATGTTCTCAAAGCCTGAGTGTTACCCAGTGTGGTATCCCTTCCTGAAATAGTAGGAGTAGAACCATTACCACCAGCAAGATCAGCCGTAAAATGAGAAAATGCTCTCGAAAATGGACGTGATACTTCACTTGCCGTATCTTTCATGAGTGCTGGTGGCCTAAATGGATCATTTGGATTTATATTGGAGGGTGCAAGACTTTGCATCTCGAAATCCATTCCGGGTACAATCATTTCTGCAAAACCTTCATTGTAAATCCTACCTCTGCGTGGGTCAAAGTAGAATGGTCTAGCTGCACGCGCAAGATTGTTTCTACGAGCATAAGATTCCCAAAGCTCCTCTGGCACAGCGGAATCAGGAACATCAGGATCATTGTCATTAATAATTTCCTTATTACCTTTCTGGCCAACAACAATTCTAGTGTTACCCCAACTAAAATTGTCCATATTCCAAAAGGAATAAATAGGTAGCAAGAACGAATGAATAGGATAAGCAGCAAGATAGATAATCATCCAACCAATATGCTGCCATTGCCTTCGGAACATGAAAACAAGCATTTGTAAACCGTACACAACACCGATCAGAACAATAGAGATAATAGGAATGCTAGATGATCTAGACGCCAAAACATAAATCAAGTATCCAAGATAGACCACAACTGACGGAAGCATTAGGGTACCCACTAAATCAATAAAGACAATACCACGCATTCCAAAAAGAAAAAAGCCACACATATTGTTCAGTTTCATGAGCTCTACAAGATTGTGAACAGTGGAGTTGATCCATCGACGCCGTTGTGACAATAGAACAGAAAATTTATCAGGAGCAACAGTGTATGCATGAGCATCTGGAATAAATGACAGCTTCATAGTTGGGAAACTTCGAACAATAAGAGTTGTCAAATATCTATCTTCTCCAAGAGAGAACAAATTTTTCTTGTGCAGAGTATCAATATGCCGTTCAGAATATGCTTCAATGATGTCATCGCAAATAAACAAAGGCTTATACTTTTTAGCAGTGCGCAAACGGTACAAAGAAAAGCATCCCGGTAAACAGGTCACAGATCCAAACGTGGATTCAAACTGCTTTGTCAGGTGGTGTGAAATAAAATATTCGTAAACTTGCATCATAGTGGTCCACGACTGCTCCTCATTTTGGAGTGCAGTTTCACCACAGATACCGGCAATTCTCAAATCATTAGAGCATGCACTTACTAGTCTGTTTAGTGAATCTTCTCTCACACGAGTATCAGCATCAATCATGAAAACGTACTCATATAACTCCGGGTCAACACCAATAACGTTATTGATTTGCCGAAATATTTCCAGCTCAAGGGGACACATGGGCTTTTGATAATGACACTTGTTGAGGAAGTTCATTAAAATGATCTGCGAATCACGCTTACCTCTGTTTCCAGGTTTTGCACCACTTTTCTGTTCCGTGTCATTTCCGCATTTGATGAGAAGAACATAAGGGATGAAATTACCATCACTCTCGTACAGACCACCGTAGACTCTTGCCTTGTTTTCTCTCTTATGACCTTCGCCAATAGCCAAGTACTGCAAGTCAGGGGGAGTAATCTTGTCATCGATACCGAAAATGTTACAGAGAATACCGGCTGTGCTTTGAGAATTGCCCTGTCCTACTACGACACCATCACAAATTACAAAAAGCAATTTTTTGGAGTTTTCGTACTCCAAACTTGCTACGGAATCAATAGCAAGGCGAAGAGCATCTTCATCCTCAGTATAAGCAGGAATCTGACAGATGACATATTTGTCTTGCGGTGCTGGCATTTTTTTCGAACCAAAGCGAATGGACGCAATGAATTTCACCAACACAACGGCCGAAAGCACTGCCGCTAGTGCCAATAGAATGTAGTTTGAAACCTGACATTTAGCAGTTTCTCTGAAGTCAACCTTTCCAGCATAGAATAAATTACGCATACATTGCATGTTTGTGTTCCTTACGGATTCACTAATTTTTGTGTTCCATTCTTCGGTGATATCATATCCCATATTGTTTTCAAACATACTGACAACGTCCGAGTCCAAAAAGTTGTACTTGTCATAAGCAGAGGAGTCCGAGCTAGGATATGTACTGGTGGTGATGAAATAGTTTGTCAAGTCGAAAACCTCATTGTTGATGATGCAAACATACTGGTCATTGTTTACGCCGTTTTTCTTGATATCTGACCTTGAAGTTACAAGCGGACCTTTGTAATAGCCTTTGATGAAAGGCTGAAATCTATCCTGATACCATGAATATTTGTGTAGCTCAGTGGTATTACTGGTAATATAATATGACCCAGAAGTGTGCATTGCAGTGGTATCGGCGTAAACAGATGTGTTATACAATAGCTTCACCGATTCATCAGTTACCAATGATGGGCAAGCAACTGTGGGAGGCATAGGGAAATAGGAAGAGAGGTCTTGGCCAGCAAACGTTAGCATGCTCGCCTTTGTAGTTTTTACTCCATTATCGGAATGCTGACTTCCATAGAACTTTGAAAAATCGTAAACGCTTCCACGAATCGACACCCAATATTCGGCTCCATTTGTACCAGTGCGAAGACTCACTTCTGATGCGTCCCAGACCTTTTTGAAATCAGGGCATATAACCAGCATTAAAAAGATCATGTAGAAAATAATGGCTGCATTGAGTAAGAAAATCAAAAGACAAATGACCAACTTTTCTCTCCATGCCATCCTGACATCCTCTCTTTTCATACCTGCAAGTCGCAAGAATGGTGATGGGATCCAAAATGTGAGACAGTAAACCAACCCCACCCAAAATCGCCTGTCCTTGGTCATTTTTTTGGCAATGAGGTTTCTTGGAGCGCCATCGCCCTTCTCTACATCGTCATGCACCGGGAACTGAGCCAGCAGCTGGTCACTTTCAAAGTCATCGTCATAGGGATCATCAGATCCTTGCCCGTCACGATACGTGTCCCGTTTGTTTTCGTAAAGGTTGGTTTCAGAGGGTGCTCGTGCAATCGACTGGTTATAGACAGAGCCACCCATATTGGCATTAACGGGGGGAAGAATGGACTTTCCGTGCATAGACGGCATAGTCGGCATGGTTGCCATATTGGGCATCATCATCTCCACATTTTCGTTCACCTCATATTCCAAATCTTCCCATACATCTTCCGTTAGCCAAATGCGATTGCGGCCGCAGAAAAATACATCTGGTGGTAGCTGTCTGTCAGACGCCCAGGTCTGAACAGCATCCATAATAGCCATTATTGATGCAGACGTGAGATTAGCCGGCAGAACTCTGTGATATGACTCATAAAACTCTGTGTATTCAAAATCCAAACTGTACTTGGCACTCTTGCGCCGATCAGCCCATTCTGTTGCAAACATTTTTCGTAGTTGGGCTGACACGGTGCCTGAATTCCACTCGTCTCGATTGAGGTGTTCCGCGTCGACAAAGGGAGACACGTTGAGCACGGTCCATACTCGAGCCTCGACAAGCGAGGCAACGTCGAGGGACTGAGCGGAGGGCGAGGCGGGAATTGCCAAGATCGACGACTGATCCATATGCTGATGAAATTCAAGGTATGGTTTCCGCAAGGAAGCGGCTTTGAGAGAAGCAGTTTCTTTTGAGCTTATCGCCTTCTTGATATTGTTTGGACATTTTTGGAGCACAATTCCATCGTCAATCATTTCGGCGTTGATAGCACACGAGTTGTCAAAAACCGATTTCAAAATCGGCACTTGGTGGGCATCTGTGTTGGCTAGCTCTGCGATAGTGATGTTTACAGTGATGGAGTCTTCCTTGTCGGTTGGAATATCAAATTTGCGCAGAAACATGTTGAGCTGGTCAACCATGTGGTTGACCAGTTTGACGTAGACCGACTCGATGAGAGCGGACGGAGGCTGGCACGATGCAAACTGCGGATCCAGACCCAGCAGCAGCGCACCTTCTTCAATGTCGGTACTATTCGAGGCGTTTCCCAGCAGCAGGATGCCAGAGAGTGCAGAGATGAGGTCTCGCAGCTTTGCGCCCTTGATGCCACAGTTGCGCAGTGCCTCTCGCCAGTCCGAGGCACAGGCGCCGTCTTCGGAGAATGAGACCCACGAGGGCAGTTCGTAGGTGCCCGACTTTTTCAGCAGGTCGTAGTCCTGCGGGCCATTTTTGATGGATGCAAATTTCCGTTCGACAGCCTCGGCGGATCGCAGAAAGTAGTAGAATACATCAAACGCGCGGTTGCCCTTGGCGCGAGGCATGTCGAGCAGCTGCGCCATCGACACGAACGGGTTTTTCTGGTCGATTTGCAGACGGGTGGCAATGGTGCGGCCCTCCTCGTTGAGCGTGAAGGTGACGGCGAGGCCGTTGTGAAACCTGGTCGTCAGGTTCTGCGGTGTCAGGGCCGTGAAAAACGGCATGAGCACGTTCAGACAGTCCATGACCTCCGTGGACACGCCCGGCATCTGCGACACAGAATGCAAAAAGGCCGTGGACGAAGTCTGGTCTGTGGGCAAAACCAGCAGCGACTGGTCCTCCTGGCGCTTGACTGCGTGGTTGTAAATGGAGCCGACAAACGGCTGTTCGACGTTTGGCCCCAGGAGGATGATGGACGTGTAGTCCAACCGCAGGGCCCGGTATTCAGAGTGCTTGAACGTGTGGTTCAGCGTAGCTATGAGGCCGGTGGCCCTCACGGGCCCGGAGGAATTGCACAGCGGTGGTGATTCCATGGCACGGGGTGTGAGCGATTAGGAGCGGGTTTGATCGCGATCGCAGAGCACGGGGTACGGGGCGAGCGTGGGATGTGCAAAGGGTTACAGCCAGGTCTGCGCCAGCGTGCAGTCAGGTTTGGGGGAGCGGTGGGGAAAAAGGGCTGGTTGCAAAACTTGTGTTTGCAAAGGGTTCAGGCCTGCTTCGTGGAGGCAGGTGAATAGTTTATTTTGGCACAGTGCGGGCGGCTGTGCGAAGCTCACCTCTCACGCGGCAGGATGCTAAAAACAGCGGTGCGCGGATACGAGAGGGTACAGCGGCAAAACAAGGCGACAGTGCGAGGGCACGAACGAGGAGCGTGCGACAGAGGCGAGACGAGCAGCACGGGCAGAGGTGCGGTGCGCGATTTGTTGTTGTGTGTGTGTGTAAACAGCTTGTCACTAGAGCGCGCCAGCTCGGCGCGCCCGGCGCCTGGTTGTGTCAATCTGCACACCTGTGTGCGGTCACATGGCCGGTGGAACATGCCGTTGGGCCACCGGTTTCCGTGGTTGCGAGCTGCGTGCAGGCTTGTCCGGCTGGCTGCTCCAGCCCGGCAGGCCATCGCACGCTGCGGCCGCTTGCCTCTGTCTGGCAGCCTTGCTGAGACACTTGGCCCAAACCTCCCACCTGCATGGCCGGAAGGTTCCTGGCCACTGAGATTCAGGCACCTGCACGAGACGTCAACTGCATCATCAGACGACGGCAGCGCGTCCCGCACGGCTCGTCTCTCCAAAGGGCACCAGTGCTTCCCCCAACAGCCACCGTGTATCTCAGGCCGCTCAGGCCAGATCCTTCTCAGTCGAGCGCGCGCCGCCGTCCCAGCGCTCTGAGTTTGTCGCCCTGCATCTCCCTATTTTTAGTGCTGCCCCGAATGTTATTTTTCGCATTGACCCAAACCGCCTCCCTCCAGCCTCGCGCTCCCCGAAAGTTGACATAAATTCTACGTCAATAAACACGCACTTCCGGGCAAGATTGACTGTCAGTCGTTGATCCAAGTGCCTTCCCCCATTCGGATAATTTTTACACCGGCACCCAGCGCTGTGTAGTTGCAAGCCTCTCCCCAGCCCACAGCATACGACCCCCCGACGCTGCTCCTGCTCCTGCCCGTCGTGCACGCACTCATCACACGCACACACCCGATCTGCTGCTGAGCTTCACCATCGCACCCCAAACACCCGGCCAGCAAGCCCACTATTTGCACATTTTTACATCCGCTAGCCGCTCGCCATGTCTGGAGTCGTCGACATCTCGCTGCTCTCCGAGAACAACATCTCGGACCAGTCGGTGACGTCGCATTTGGCATCCAGATTCAACCAGGGCCTGCCGTTTGCAACCATCTCCTCTGGCGCGCTCATCGCACTCAACACCTACTCTGCGCTGGACGTGAACCAGGACCAGGTGTTTCGCGACTTTGCAGCCCGCATCCACAACCGCTTTGTCAAACGAGACGAAAACCAGGTGGTGCTGTTCCTCGGCGAATCGGGATCTGGCAAAACAGAGTTCCGCAGAGCACTCTCAAACCATCTGCTCACGCTCTCCAACAATGGCATCTCCAAGAAGGTGCGCGACGCAGACTTTGTGTTTGCGTGCTTCACCACCACCAGAACGGCCTCCTCCCTCACCGCCTCCCGCGCCGGCGAGGTCATTGAGCTCCAGTACGCCGCCGACGACACGCTCATCGGCGCCTCCTTCTTGGACTACCGGCTCGAGCGGGCGCGCATCACAAGAGTGCCCACGTCGGAGCGCAACTACCACATCTTTTACCATCTCATTGCCGGACTGTCGCGCACAGAAAGGGAACATCTCTCGCTGTCCTCTCTGCCGGAGGCCAGGTACCGCTACCTCGGCCACCACAACCAGCTCAACATTGGCATTGACGACGAGGGCTGCTTCTTGAAGTTCAGATCGGCCCTCAACAGCCTCGACTTTCAGCGCTCGGACACGGCAAACATCTGCCAGATCCTGGCCGCCATATTGCACATTGGCCAGCTGTCCTTCAAGTCAACGGGCTTCGACGGCACCGCAAGCGCGGCTATCGAGGTGATGAACCCGCAGGTTCTGAGCCTGGTGGCACAGTTTCTCGGTGTCCGCTCCAACCTACTGGAAACCGCCCTCAGTTACAAGACGGTGCAGATCAAAAACGACCGTGTCACCCTTATTTTGGACTCGGTTGGTGCCAGAGAAAACGCAGACTCGCTCTCCAGAACCCTCTACACCCTGCTCTTTTCTTGGGTGCTCGAAAAAATAAATACCAAACTCTCGCGCAACAAGACGCTGTTTTATTCCGAGTACCTGAAGGACGACATCTCCAAAACAATCACCATCGCCGACTTCCCGGGCTTCAACCATTCGTCCTCCATCCCTACTATTGATAAGCTGCTGCACAATTCCGCCAACGAGCTTCTCTATTCTTTTATGCTGAAGTCATATTTTGAAAGCCCTACAGAGCTGTTTGAGTCCGAAGAGGTTGCAATTCCCTCCTTCAAATACTATGACAACTCGGCCATTGTGAAGACGCTCTTCAAACCCAGGTCGGGTGTCCTGGCCGTAATTGACGATGCCTCCCGTAGCAACAAGCAGTATTCTGCCCTCCTAGCAACTCTCGAGCGCAAGTTTGCAACTTCGGATATCGTGCAGGTCAATACAACGGCACGACAGTTCTCCATTAATCACTTTGCTGGTGTTGTAGAATACTCCACGGATAATTTGGTGGAGTCGAATTCTGACGCTATTTCAGCCGATATCATAAACCTGTTCACCTCGTCGTCTACTTCAGAGTTTCTAAAGAAAATGTTTGCCTCGTCGGCAGTGGTTGACACTGAGGTAAGTGCAGGAGCTCGGTCCGCTGTCACCAAGGCCCACTTGTCATCGCGACCGATGCGTGCTCCATCCGTTTCCAAGCGCAAGTACAAACAAGACCGCACCGCTGCAGCTGCCCAGAAAGTAGAGGAAAAGGTGTTGGCAAAGGCAAACAAGCAGGGGCAAGATAAAAGTGAAGCCACTTCTCAATATGTGGCGGCACTGGAAAACTTGGTTGACTCGTTTGACAGCTCACATCCTTATTTTGTCATTTGCATCAAACCCAACGACAGGAAATTTTTCAACAACTTTGATGCGCGCTGTGTCAAAGCACAAATTCAGTCCCTTGGCGTGACTGAACTGGCGCTCCGTACAAAGGTGACTGACTTTTCAGTTTTTATGCCGTTCAGTAAATTTCTCAGTTTTGTGGAACCGCTCGAAAAGCCCGAAGATGCTGGATATTCCGAGCGTGATAGGGCTCGCGACGTCATCCTGAAACGCAAGTGGACAGAGAGAGATGCAAGGTATGGTCTGACGGGTGTGTTTCTTTCTGAAGATATTTGGCTGCAGCTAACGGATCCCAAGATGCTTTTTGCCTTTAATGCTGACGCTGCTTATGACAAGGAGACGAATTATTTTCAAGAGATTGATGGAAGATCTACTTTTGGTGAGATGTTCCCTCCCCATGCAACAAAGAAAATGAATGACGAGTACATTTCAGCAAAACCAATGGGTGAAGGTGGTGACGACGTGGCTGAAGTCGTTGTCCAATCAGCTGAGAGGAAGCGATGGCTCTTCCTGGTTTGGCTGTGGACGTGGTGGCTTCCTGATCCAGTCCTTCGAACGCTCAACAAATCAATGAGAGACCAACGCATTCGTGTTGCCTGGAGAGAAAAGCTCGCCATCAATTTGATGATCTGGTTTACGTGTATTGCATGCGGCCTGTTTTTGATTGGCTTTCCTTACTTGATTTGCCCACCTCAAAATATTCTCAGTACTGGCCAACTGTCAGGATACACTCAAGACTCGAGTCCAAACAAAGTCTACACTTCTATCCGAGGTATTGTTTTTGATATCACACACTTTGCACCTGCTCATTATCCCCCAATTGTACCCACAGATGACGTTTTGGACTATGGAGGCAAAATTTCTAGTACATTGTTTCCAATCCAGGTTTCATCTCTTTGTAACTATCTGGACGGGAGTGAAATTGATCCTCAGATTCAATATGGAAGTACAACAAATTATTCTGACCCAAATGGGGTGTATCATGACTTTCGATATTTCACAAATGATTATCGACCGGACTGGTACTTGGAACAAATGCACTATTTCAATCAAAACTATAGAAAGTCTTATATCGGCATTACTCCGTCACAAATTGCAAGCTACGCTTCAAAGAAAAAGTACACCATGGTGTCTCTAAATGGGTATGTCTATAATTTCACAGACTATGTTTCTGGTATGGTAAGTGTAAAGGCTCCAAAAGGTGTTTCTGTCAATTCAAAATTGGATCCAAACTTTCTTGATTCACGCTTAATGGAGATTATTCAGCAACACTCAGGACAAGATATCACCAAAGCATTTGAAAACCTACACTTGTCTACTTCTGAACAGTTTCAAGCTGAACGCTGTTTGAAGAATATATTCATGGCAGGCAAGCTGGACACCAGAGAATCAGCCAGATGTAAATTTGCACGGTACTTTTTGCTGGCAATCACTGTTTTTGTTGTGTTTATCATCTTTGTGAAATTTGTTGCATCACTTCAATTTGGCTCGTCAAGGATTCCTGAGGACTTGGACAAATTTTTCATTTGTCAGGTTCCGGCATATACCGAAGATGAAGAGTCTTTACGAAGAGCTATCGACTCTGTCGCAAAATCTAATTATGATGATAGAAGAAAGCTTCTTGTTGTTATCTGTGACGGCATGATTGTCGGTGCGGGTAACGATAGGTCAACTCCGCAGATTGTTTTGGATATTCTTGGTTCTCCGCCTGACCTTGATCCCCCAGCATATGACTTTGAATCTTTGGGCGAGGGTAGTCGACGTCATAATATGGGAAAGGTCTATACTGGGCTGTATGAAATCGGAGCGCATATTGTTCCATACCTTGTTATCGTAAAGGTGGGAACCCCTCACGAGTCATCAAGGCCCGGAAATAGAGGAAAGCGTGACTCTCAGATTTTGCTCATGAGATTTTTGAATAGAGTTCACTATAACCTTCCCATGTGTCCTCTGGAGCTTGAGCTCTATAATCAGATTCAAAATAACATTGGTATCAATCCTCATTATTATGAATTTGTATTGCAGATCGATGCGGATACCATGATTGACAAAGAAGCACCAAATCAGTTGATTGGCTCGCTTGTAAATGACAGGAAAACCCAAGCGGTATGTGGAGAAACTAGTCTTTCCAATGCAAAGAGCACCATTGTCACAATGATTCAAGTTTATGAATACTATATTTCTCACAACTTGGCAAAAGCATTTGAAAATCTATTTGGATCGGTCACTTGTTTGCCGGGTTGTTTCACAATGTATCGTGTCTACGATTCACAAACCGGTAAACCCATTTTTGTGTCCCATGACATTATTCGTGGCTACGAAGAGAACACAGTTGATACACTGCATATGAAAAATTTGCTACACTTAGGAGAGGATAGATATTTGACAACGCTCTTACTCCATTGGCATCCGCAATATCGTACAAGATATTTGAGACACGCTGAAGCATATACTGTGGCTCCTGACACATGGGCAGTATTCTTGTCTCAAAGAAGACGTTGGATTAACTCTACAGTGCATAATATGTTTGAGCTTGTTCCTGCTAGCCAGCTCTGTGGCTTCTGCTGCTTTTCAATGAGGTTTATGGTCATGGTGGACTTGTTTTCAACCATTATTCAGCCAGTAACGGTGGTTTACCTCGTCTACTTGTTTTATCTTATTGGAGATAACCCAGATAATGTGCCGTTGACATCCATTATCATGCTAGCAGCTATTTATGGCCTCCAAGCATTAGTTTTCATTTTGAGAAGGAAGTGGGAAATGGTGGGTTGGATGGTGTTTTATATATTAGCCATTCCTATTTTCTCTTTGTGGATTCCTCTCTACGCATATTGGTACATGGATGATTTCTCTTGGGGTAATACCAGAATTGTGCAGGGAGAAAATGGTAAGGAAACCAAAATTTTTGCAGATGAGGGAACTTTTGACCCGTCAGAGATTCCTTTACAGACATGGGAAGATTATCAAGGTCTTAACTGGAGGTCTGAAGGTATTAGTCAGTATGATGCCGATTCCGTTGCTGACGGACGTTCTACTATTGCTAGAACCGCCATGACAGGTAGAAAGTCAATGGCACATTCTGTTCAACCTACTCTAAGGACCCTCCCTGGAGAACAACTTGCCAATGAAACAGGTGATGATGTAGAGATGAGTCTACTTCAGAGCTCTCAAGGTCCAACTAGAGAAGAAATCAATGCTGCTGTTCGCGACATTTTGGCATCTGGTGATTTGGAGACGCTTTCCAAGAAAGCCGTCAGAATGAGGCTCGAAGAAATATTTGGAGTGAATCTCAATTCAAAGAAGGAATACATCAACTATGTGATTATGGCAGTGTTGAAAGGAGAAATATAAGTAATATAATGAGTAGCTATAATATTTCTCACGTAATCCACTATATGTAGCAGCCTATATGTTATTTATTCTTGAGCAATACTGGAACATTTGTCCCTATAGAAACATCATGTTCAATAAACTTGTCTTGCTCTGTTGGCTGATTCATTTGGCCTGTGGGTTGCTTTGCATCAACAGTCCCCTCCGCAGTGTTGCTTTGATCACTTGTTCCCAGATATTTTGAAGTATCTTGGTCACCATCATACACTTTTGCAGACTTTTTTTCTTCCTGCTTTGAAACCTCCTTTCCACTTGAAGATCTCCTACTTTTTGTTGGGTTGAAAATAGAGGCTCCAAGTCCTGATACAGCACCGCAAACGATCGGAGAGTTTACATCAGTGGTATAGAAAACCATGTTGCTGGAAGATTGTGGGTGCGAACTCTCAATGTAGAATCTATGTGTGTTTCTTGTTGGATCATTGTAGAATGGCGACACCTTCACCTGATCAGCTTTTCTGTTACCGTCTCGTGAGCTGGTTTGAAAAATAGATTTGGATGGCGAGCCGCCAGAATTCGGCACCATACCACTTACATTTTCGCTTGTATCCAAACTAGGGCTGATCGAAGGTTTCACTTCCCCGTTAATAGCTTCCATTCTTTCATTGACACCCATTAATGAATCATTGTTATTCGCGGTGGGGGAAACAAGATTATCGGGCACACTCGGAGCCGAAATCTCGGCAGAATCACCTGCAAAGCTGTCAGGACCGGGATTGACAGTATTTGGTTCGTTCATTGGTGAAAGATCCAATATTGAATCTGACGGGGCCAAAACCATATCTCCCTCTGTAGCCTTTGGTGTTGTACTACCCACATTGCTGTTATTTAGCTCACTTGTCTGCTCATTGGAATCCTCAGAGCTTGAAATAGCTTCATCGCTGACAGGATCTTCAACTTCTGATCTCGGTTCAATGCGACTTGTAGGCGAAGCATCATCACCAACTCCAGCATTTAATGATTTTGATTTGGAAACATCCAAATGAATACGGGGAAAATGGCCAAATAAAGAAAAGTGACCATCACCTCCGGGCTGGTAGTATGATGCATCATCAGGCGCAGCATAAGTCACCGGGTATCTGTACACTACGGGCTCATATTCGACATTATTAGTGCCATCGGCAGATGCGTCTGTTGAAAATTTAGGGAATTTTGGTAAAGAAATGTGAAATACTGCACCTGCCTCGGCACGTTGCATCGAATTGTCATTCTTCTCAGGTTGGGTTTGCTGCTCTTCGTAAACTGGTAATGGATCTGGAGATGCTACTACTGGCGCGTTGATGTGAAAATCTGCATGAGCTGACGCGCTTCCATCGTCTTGTGGATCGTATATGAAGGGACTGCCAGTCACGATATAGCCACTGGCTTGCTGGCTTGCCGGCGCACTATGATCGGGGGTAAGATCATTTGTAAAATCTGGCTCAACGCTATGAGGGTCAGTTGAAGATGCCTCTTTGGATGGCGAGGGTTCAATGATATTTTCTTCTGTACGGTAATCATAGTTTTCATAGGGTTCCTCATCATCGTCGTATTGGTCATCATCATCGTATTCGTCGTCGTAGTCACCATTAACGCTACCACCATATGAAAAACCATACTCGGCACCACCTGCATTTGGACCACCGGAAACTCCTGAACGAAACGAAAGACCGCCGTTACCCGAGACCGCTGGAAACGGGATAGGATATCCATTAGGGTACTCATAACGATGGCCGTATTCATAAGGAAAAGGACGGCCAGCACGACGTGGAGGTGGTGATGGTGGTGAAGGTGGAGGAGGAGGTGGTGGTGGAGGAGGTGATCTGGAATCATGCCCTTGGCTATTGTCAAAATGACCGTTGAATGAAATTCTTCCTCCAATTTCAGGGTTCCATCCGTCAGGAACAAAAATATGTGGGATGACTTTATAGGCTCGAGAGGGGGGAGAGGCTGGAGGGGGAGGAGGAGGTGGTGGTGGAGGATGAGATTGACGAACTGGAACGACACGTTCGACAACTCGATATTCAGTCGGCGGTGGAAGGGGAGGATAAGGGTGAGCGTATGGCGCGTAGAGAGGGGGATTGAGAAAGTTGAATACCGCATGTTTGAAACCTTTAACAAGAGGAACAAGTCCAGCCTGAACGGTTCCAATATAAAGTAGTAATAGTATTGGGCTGAGCATTGCGACTCGTGTGGATAGTGAAAGCTCATCAACAAACATGCGTCGATTTATAGACGACTGAAATCTTTCGAGTGTGTCAGCTGGTACTAATTGCAATTACCAATAGAATTCTGATTCCAGATGGCCAAGAATCGGACCTACCATAGGAGAATGATTAACGATACATTGAATCGCATTTGGATATCAATTGAGTGAGATTAATGACAGCATAGCTCAGCACGGAGGTGGAATTGCCCATGATCTGGAGATCCAACTGGTGTTCATTGGCAAAATGTGCAGTCACGAAATGTATTTTAGTTTTGCGAGTAGATCCAACATCTTTTTGAACAGTAGCGATTATCTCCCTGCAGGATTTACAAAACGGCTGATTGCTCATTGGAGACTGGGCTGACGAAGCCAAGTTATTGGTGAGCCTGCATGCAGCGAGATTCAATAACAGGCTATATACTAGCGAATGTTGAAATTGACGTTGCAATATTGTCGACGCATTGAGCAGAATATTTGCTAAAGTGCTGTCAACGGCTGGATCTTGACGGCTGAAATCTCAACAGACATTGACAGACAATGAGCCAAAAGTAGCGTTTGTACTGCCTAATCAGGTACCAATTTGAGCAATAGGTTTACGCAATATGGTCCTTCTGGGACAGAATTTATCCTCTTCTGGCGGTGCTTGGGCCCGTTTTGACCCCATTTCAAACACACTCACGTCTATTTTGGGCCTTCTGGGGACACCAGGGCCCTCTCCCTGCCAGCAGTCAGCGGAGCACCCAACAGCCTTTCTTAGTCTAGCACTGACAAGTTTCTGACTTCATTGCCAGCCATTACACAAGCTATAAATAGCCTGTACTTGCGGTATTCTTATTGGCGCAAAATAGTAAGGACATTTTGTTTCTAGTTTCCTGCGGATCTTTATTTATTTTGTCACTGTCCATTCAATCTCGATGGAGAAGCCTCTAAACGACATTCCAGATCTGCCCTCTTCTCCCGCTGTGCGAACAAGCGCTGGAGTGTCGCATGCAGATGGTGCTGCTGTAGCTGCTGGCAGTGACGTGGATAAAGCTTCTGGTGCGCCTGTTTTCAAATCTGCGCTGAAATTTACAGAAGTGCGAGATTACGCCTATCCCGACTTCCATCCGCTGCACTTTGGAGATGCGTCGGTTTTGAAAAGCTACGAGGAGGAAGATGCTGCATACGTGGATTCAGAGTATGAGAATGATGCCGGAAACGACCAGGCGGACAAGTGGCCGGAAGACGATGAAGATTCGACGGCAAGTGCTGCAACGGAATTGTCGGCCGCCACCCAGGACGTGGACGAAAGTGATATTTGCGGCAGAGCAATTGCGCTGTTTGACTTTGTGCCTGAAAATGACAATGAGGCTCCTCTCAGGGTTGGCCAGATGATTTGGGTATCGTACAGACACGGCCAAGGATGGCTTGTGGCACAGGATCCAATTACTGGAGAATCTGGGCTGGTACCAGAAGAGTATGTCCAGATGATTGGGCCAGAGCAAGCGGGCCATACTCCACCGCCGCCCAGCTTGTTTATAAATGAGCATGAGCATGGTGACAGCGAGGGCTGGGTAGATGAGAGCTAGTACCAGGGCCCGCTGGCAAGCAGTGTCTGTTTTTGGTATTGTTGTTCGCAGTTCAAGAGCGGGTCATTGCTCGTGCCGGTACGAGTACAGCTAGGTTTGAAGGTTGAGCGCAGGCTCATATTTTTGGCTGTGCAATATATATATTAAGTAATGAATAATGTGCATACGATCCTATTCTCTAAATTTCACCGTCCAGTGGCTCATTTTCATCATCAGAATCTGGTCCGTCGTATTCCAGTCCTTCCACTTGGCCCATTTCCTGATTCACAAACTGCACAATGTCCGGGTCAACATCAGGAAACTCGACAGCGGAGGTCCACGAGTCTCTAGCTCGTGATCCAAACTTTGCCTCATTAGTGAGCTTATACTTGTTGAAATATGCCAGTCCGTGCAAGAAATACAAGTCAGGCACTTGATCGTCAATTCTCAGACCGTGCTTGGTCACTTCCCGAGCGTCATCGAATAAATCAATTTCCATCAACGACTGGGCTAAACGCACCAGCGAGGAGATGGTCTCCCCATTCAAGTTATTGATGTCAGCCAGGTATAAATCCTTGCTTTTGATGAGAGCTTCCTTAGCCTCATCGTCCTTTTGTTGCGACAGCCGAATCGAGCCTGCAATGTTCCAAACTTCTGGCTGACTGGGTGCAAATGCAATGGCTTCTTCGATTAACCTGACACACTGCGACTCAGCATCTGGCTCCATGCACAAATCTGTCATCCAAATTTCAATCAAGGACAGAATTCCATTGACAATTTTTTGCTTACTCTCGGTTAGAGAAGCCTCATCGTCTAGCTTTTTTTTCAATCCTTCAATTCCCTTTTCAAAAAAGGCCCGTCCTTCAAAGCCGCCGGTGAGTTGACCCATCCAGAGAAACTTATCATATCCAAAATCTCCCTCAGGGTCCAAGTCTGTGGCTTTCTTGAGCATGTCATAAGCAGCCTGTGTTTCTCCCATTTCTAGTAACGCTTCACCAGATAATTGGAACTTTGAGACATCATCTGGCAATTCCTTCAGCACCCTTAGACATTCTTCGGGATCAGCATCGCCCAAAGCAGCTCTTGCTTCTTCCAAGGACATTTTTGATCTGTTTCACTGTTGGTTGAATGCTTTTTCAGATGAGCTTTGCTCGTCGGATTTCCAACTTTTTTTTTTGATTTTTTGTGGGCACAAAATTGGGCCCGCCCGCAACCGATTAATCAGAGGCAGACACTGAAAGGTTTAGCCAAAAATCAACAAGGTCAGCGTTAGGATGGACTACAAGGAAGAACAAAAAGAAGAAATTACAATTCTTCAATCTATTTATCCAGATGAGCTGCACGAAGAGTCTGAAACGGCATTCAGCATCAGCCTGGCTTTAGACACAACACCTCCGCGAAGCATTGCCCTACGAGTAGAGTACACTGAGAATTATCCAGAAGAAGTGCCAGAGCTTGAAGTACATAATGTTGAACCAGATGACGAGGAAGAAGAAGAAGACGAGGAAGAAGAAGAAGAAGAAGGAGAGCAAAGCCAGGGGTTGGCGAACGATAATGATATTCAGTTTGATGACCAAGATTTGGAGACGCTTCTTGGAAAATTGAGGGTTGCAGCCGAAGAAAACCTGGGGATGGCAATGGTGTTTGCACTGGCGTCCCAATTGA
Organism: Limtongella incommunis; assembly: GCA_003706695.3. Classification (NCBI taxonomy): domain Eukaryota; kingdom Fungi; phylum Ascomycota; class Dipodascomycetes; order Dipodascales; family Trichomonascaceae; genus Limtongella; species Limtongella incommunis. The sequence continues at coordinate 242,997 of PPME03000002.1, forward strand.
AGGAAGATGCCGAGCAGCTATTTGAGCAAAAGATAAAGCAGAAAGAGAGGGAGCATGAAAAGAGGCTACTGGCCGCAGAAGCGGAGGAAAATAAAAAGTTTACAGGAACGCCCGTCACTCCTGAAAGTTTTGCCAAATGGAGAGAGGCATTCAGAGCAGAGATGGGATTGGACAAGCTTGATTTGAAGGCATCTAAGCCTGGTAAACTGACTGGCAGGGAAATATTTGAGCGCGGACTCGAGAAGGAAGCAGACGAAGAAGAAGAGGGAGAAGAGCAAAGCTAGAGGGATATCTATGGGACGTCCATTAGTGAGTGCATTTGTCAATCTTGGCCAGTCTCGAGGCAGGGTGAAAGGGTTAATTTCACCGCTTGACGCATTTCACCGCTGTTTAACTCGTTGCATGTAAACACCATCGTTGAGCTTAGCTCGTTGCATGTTAATACCACCCGAGCGCTCCGCAAGTGGCTTTGTCCAAGATAAAAGTGAAATGTAATAGTTATTATATATTATAATACACACACTAGCAAAGATATAAAGAAAGCAGCAAACGCGCCTACTCTTCAATGTCAACTTCAATGGTCTCTTCCAAGTACTCCTCAACCTCGTCATCGATGGTGGCGTCTTGGTATTGCTGGTATTCGCTGATCAGATCATTCAAGTTGGATTCAGCCTCAGTGAACTCATCGGCCTCCATGCCCTCACCAGTGTACCAGTGAAGGAAAGCATTACGGGAAAACATAGTGTGGAACTGGGTGGACGTTCTGGTGAAGAGCTCTTGCACAGCGGTGGTATTGGCAACAAATGTCGCGGAGGTTGTGAGGCCCTTTGGAGGAATGTTGCAGACGGAGGTTTGCACATTATTTGGAATCCACTCGACAAAGTGTTCTGCGTTCTTTCTTTGAGCAATTTGGATAGAGTCGTCGACTTCTTTTGTGGAAACCTTTCCTCGGAAGATGGTCGAGATGGTGAGGTATCTGCCGTGGTATGGGTTGCAGGCCGCCATGACGTTTGCGGGGTTGAAGAGCTGCTGGGTGAGCTCTGGCACGGAGAGATTATGGAAAGCACGCGTGCCGGAAGCAAAGAGGGGAGCAAAGCCCACGGTGAAAAAGTGGAGACGCGGAAAGGGCACCAGGTTGACCGCCAGCTTTCTCAGATCGCCGTTGAGCTGGCCGGGGAATCGGAGACAGGTGGTGACGCCCGACATGACCATGGCAATCAGGTTGTTGAGCTCCTTGTGGGACGGCTGGTCAATCTTGAGGGTTTTGGAGCAAATGTCGTAGAGCGCCTCGTTGTCCAAGCAGTATGTGGAGTCGGAGTTTTCAATCAGCTGGTGGAACGCAAGCACCGCGTTGTAAGGCTCGGTAATGGTGTCGGAGACCTTTGGCGACGGCAGCACCGAGAACGTGGAGAGCATGCGGTCGGGGTACTCCTCGGCGATTTTGGAAAGCAAGAGGGTTCCCAGGCCGGAGCCGGTGCCACCGCCGAGCGAGTGGGCAATTTGGAAGCCCTGCAGCGAGTCAGACTGCTCGGCCTCCCGTCGCACAACGTCCATCACGGTCTCCATCATCTCCGCGCCCTCTGTGTAGAAGCCCTTGGCCCAGTTGTTGCCGGCGCCGGATTCGCCAGAAATCAAATTGTCCGGGCGGTAGACGTGGCCGAGCGGCCCAGCGCGAATGGCGTCGAGGGTGGCGGGTTCCAAATCGACGGCGACTGCACGTGGAACGTACTTCTTGTTTGTGGCCTCCGAAAAGAACACGTCGAGACGCTCGGTCGCGGTTCTGTCCTGCGAGATGAGTTCTCCGTTAGCGTCGAGCCCGTGTTCCTCAATGATTTTTTCCCAAAAGGCAGTAGAAACTTGGTTGCCGGCTTGACCACATTGGATTGTAACAATTTCTCTCATTTTCCCTGTTGGCTAAACCACAAATTTTTCAAAACAGACGCGAAAAGTTCTAGGCTGTGTTTACAGATGGTGACCTTTTTGTTGTAGGCAATGTCTTGAAGGAGGTGCACTAGGGGGGTGGGAAGTGATAGGTGTCCATCTTTTGTTTACCAGCAGCAAAAACGAGACAGCACCCAAAATGTGGGGACGCCGAAGCGCTTGCACGGCTGCTCTGACCTGCGCTTTCAGACCTCGGGGCCTGGCTACTACAGTGCTGCTCTGGCCGTCTGCGTTCGCCGCGGTGGGTCGTACATTCGCGCAACCCCCAGCTTTGGCCGTTGAGCGGCCACTCTTGCTTCGGGCCCAAGAAAAAAACATCACGTGCTGTAATCATGCAACCTTTCAGATAAGTTCAACTGGCTTGCGTAGAGCTACCGGTTCTCGTCTTGCCCAGGTCAATTATCAAGATGAGAAACTTTGTCGTAGGCCACGAGGATCTGGTGCATGACATTGCCTATGACTTTTACGGCAAAAGGATAGCCACCTGCTCATCTGATCAGCGGATTAAGGTGTTTGAACGCAACAAGGAAGCCGATGAATGGGTTTTGTGCGGCGACTTCAAAGCGCACGATTCTGCAATTACAAAGGTAGTGTGGGCAGCCCCTGAGTTTGGTTCCATTATCGCATCCTGTTCCTATGACGGGACGGTGAAAATCTTTGAGGAGAACATCTGTGAACCGCTGTCCAAAAGGTGGAAACAGCAGTTTGCAATCGCCGACTGCAAAGGCGCGTTGTACGACATTTCATTTGCCCCAAAGCAAATGAAACTGGCCTCCATTGGCTCAGACTCGGTGTTGCGCATACACGAGCCCCCGGATGGCAATGCGGTCGATGATTGGATCTGCACCTTTGAGAAACACTTCTTGTCACAACCTCTTTCCAGGCATTTGCAATCGTCGTTTGCGTTATCGTGGAGTCCGCAGGCAAACTACATTGTCGCTTGCATTCTGGACGAAGCGTTCATTCTGGCCAAACACAAAGATGGAAAGTACATCAGAGTGGCACAGCTACCCCAGCATGACGGACTCATACGTGATGTGTCCTGGGCTCCTTCTCTGGGACGGTCCTATCATTTGATAGCTACGGCCTGTAAAGACGGCAAAATGAGAATATTCAAACTTCAAGCGCCTTCCCCTGATGCGGGCGAACGGTCCGACCTTCCTAGTGGTTCGATTAGCAATAATGGCGAGAATGACGATCAGCTGCGGGTAGAGACTCTCAATTCGTTTGACGACCATCACGGCGAAGTGTGGAAGGTATCGTGGAACTTGACAGGCACCATACTGGCCAGTTCTGGTGACGACGGCAACATAATATTTTGGAAAGCAGTATCACCGACTAGAGGTTTTCAAAACATGGCTATTGTCCATGCTGATCCAGTCGAGTAACAATTGCATCAGTATTTACCTATTTTAAAACTGATCAGATATTTATTAGAACTGTAACTAGGACCCTTGCTGAACGGCAGCGACATTTTTCACATCTATGGACTCAATAGGTGAAAGTATTCCATATCTAATTGCTCATTACGTCCTCGACATCTACTAATTGCTCATAACGTCCTCGCATCTACTTGACAATTATCTTGTGTAGCCCATTTCCATCACGGCAGGGTAAGTGCCTGCGCTATAAATTTGATCTGCACCCCAAAATTTTTTACTCTACAATGTCTTATAGGAGCCCAGAGTCACGCTGGTTTCTTTCTGTGATTCTGTCGTGCTAGGGTTATCCTTAGAATAATGTCGGTTCATTTACATGAATTTGCCTGAACGTTCGTTTCGTTATTGTTTATTTGTTAACTTTCAACAGAACCAAAGCCTCACATTCAAGTATCGCTTATGTCTTTTTACGTAGGGTCATTTAGAGAACAGAGTAACCTTTTGGCATGTTTTGTGGTAATGGACAGCACGTTGTTTTTGTGTCTGTTCCATTGTCTTTGTAGAACTGTTGACAGCAGTCGTATAGGGCATCGAGTTGCTTTTTACACTTGCTTTCCTGATAATTTTTCTTCTCCAAACAATCTTTGTTAGTATCTGTTTGTACAATCCAGCTTATTGGTGTATCTTACTTTGAATTGCACAAGCTTGTTTTAAACATGGTTGGCCGCTCATAGTGAGTTTGCAGAGTTGAGATTGCTCACGCGGAAAAATGACCTGCAGTGTGACCCTGAGAAAACGGAAAATCATATAGCAGTCATTGATTCATTGTTTCTACCTTGTCTGTGGCACGCTGCAGTGGCATGCCATGAGACATATATTGGATTGATTTTGTGTCTCTCGCTTGCATCTTCAATAAAAATTAGCCAGGCATAGTTGAAACGCCTAAAAATATCCAGTCGGCGACAATACCGCAGTTGACCATTGAAAGCCAAATACACAATTTCAGCTTCGTATTTACGGGGAACATTTGTAACTTTACCAACTGATTGCAAAAATCATTCGTCTGCGTTGTTCAACGACAGTTGAGCACTTGCACTGAAAGTTATAAGCCAAGTACGATTCACACAAATGATCCTAGCTAGAGCGCTCTTCCTCTCTGTACGATATTTTCGTGTCTCCCGGTCGACTGATGGCTTTCATTATAACATTATCGAGTAAAATTCAGCTCTATAAATAAATAATATTAATATACAAATTACAAGAAATATTCAGCCATGGGCTTCTTCATGGGAAACAATTTACGGTCATTAGTGGGATCATTCTCCTGAGCTTCAAATATTAAGTAATCTCTCTCCATATTGTCATTGATTTTCAGAATGGCCGCAACGTTTCCACATCGATAGCAATAGTTTGGAGCAGACCAAACTGTCACCAGCTGTTTATCAAAAATTTCTTTGTATCCTTCCAACACTAGTTGGTGTGCTCGAGCAATTAAAGAAATGCCATTAACTTGATTGAACTGGTGAACAGGAGTAGAACCGAAAAGGTAGCCTGCACCACGAGGGGAAACACCCCATGAGCGCCCCGAGCTCCCGTTCATCGTTTCTGAGTTCTCATTGGTTGTTTTCAACCCATTTTCATTGCCCTCGCTTTCTGTGGGAGCGGTAGCTTCAATCTTCTCCTCAATGGCCAAAGACTGGTCTAGAATATCGTCGGGGTCCGACCACAATAAATCACACATTGCGCCGTCATGCGGGACCTCCTGTTTCCGGTCGATTGAACGAATTTGATCCAAGTGAGTTATTGCGGGAGACAGCCCTCCATGCACACAGAACACCCCTCCCTTGCCTCCAACCAGAGCCGACAGTGACAAGTAGTCAAACACATCGCAGCAAAGGCGCCAGACAGACGCCGAACCGTACTTGCGCATGCACTCATCGTAGAAGCCATACGCTGTTGTGATTTGTCTTGATTCATGGTTACCACGAATGAGCGTGATTCTATCAGGATATCGCACCTTGAAACACAACAACAACAGGAACGATTCGAGAGAATAAAACCCCCGGTCCACATAGTCACCTAGAAACAGATAGTAGGTGTCAGGACACTGTCCTCCGGTTTCAAACAACCGCAGAAGATCGTGAAACTGGCCGTGAATATCACCGCATATGGTTACAGGAGTGTGAATGAGCTGACAATTGGATTCTTCCACAAGGATATCCTGAGCACGAAAACAAATTTGCTTGACAACAGACTCGGGTACATGCTTACATTCTTTTAATAGCTCTATAGTTTCGTCAAGGAAAGACATGAGATGTTGCACCTGAGTTTCTGGACAAAATCGCGTCTCGTCTAAAAAGTGAGAGTGATGTAGCAGGTGTGGCTGTGCGGCGCGAAATTTCTCTCGCGCCTGTTGAGATAACACAGTCACTGAGCGCCAGGCAGGTTGGTACAGCAGTCGACAATGTGATAAAATTACATAATGCCCCGTCACTCGACCATCCAGAGGCTGAATTTTCTCTTGCAACAAAAATCAGGATCGATCTCTGACGCGAGGGGCATCTAGCCATGGCCATCGTACCTGTACTTGCTGCAGTAGGCATTGGCTTGGTAATCCAGAGCGAGCAATGGAACCGGGTCTGTGTTCAGCCGATTCGCATCTACTACTTGCCCGAATCAGCAACTCATAGCTATGGCTCGGAAATTTCGCCAGCGCGGTCGCTTGCATTTGCCCCACTCCCCACCACGTTAAATCCGCACGGCACCGACTTGCGTCCAGCCGACACCAAACCCCAGACTTCCCCGCCAGCTTATTATTTAAAAATCGCACCCAACAGGCCACTTCCGTGCATAAGCATGGTATCTGCGGCTATACGGTGCTGCATAGACTGCTAAGCTCTGAAAATGCCAAGTGTACAGCCAGGTACAGATGAATGATTAAAGTTCGTGTATTTCCTAGTTTGGGTTACATGCAAAGTGCACCTCAAGTAATTCCTACCCGCCCATCGCAGTCAGTGAGAAGATGCAGTTAAAAGATTGATGCGAATTTATTGGAAGCTACTCTCCACTCCTGTCAATGAGCTCCTGTTCTCCTCACAGATAGGCAGAGTGTGACACTGATCGTCAAAGGAGCCAGCAAACGAACCCTAACAGGAAATGACGTCATAATTACGAAAATAGGAAGCTATCCATAGCAAATCGAGAGAGCAACCGAAGTAAGTTGGGTGGTCAATCATGACGCCGTGAAATGGGGTGCAGAACTGGGGCAAACATGAATCAAGTGTTTCTTTGCCAATCTCTCAATAATAAGCCCTTCCTATTCGGATGATACACTTAAGGCTCATCGTCAGCAGTGGCGACCCTCCTCCCATCCCACCCCATATCCCAGCCCATCCCCTTAGCTCCTCTCGAGTGCTACTCTTGGCAAGCCGTGCCATTTTAGTTGCTCTTTTCACGGACATAACACCTGTCTTAAATTGTCTAAGTGTCTGGCCCTCAATCGGTGCACCAGTAGCAACCTGTATCTACATGCATATCTGTGTGGAGAGACAGCATATGATTGCGGGGATCTTGAAAACTCTGCTGCGTACCGGCATATGTCATAGCTCAGCTGTTGAACTTAATACTTCGATAGCTGTGGAGATACTGGCATCAGCCTGATGTATTTTCAAACCTTTTATACCTTGGACTAACACGCCTGGCCGTCTGGCGATGCCAAGAACGTATGACAAGTCTATGCAAGCCATGTGAACCGCTTTCTAGTGCCTACACTATGCTCATTTTGAGACAGTTACCCCCATTGCGTAGCTCGGAATAATATAGTTGTGGGGCCGTCATGCCAGATTTGGAGCAGTTGACTAATTATGGATGTCATCCGGAGCAATTGTCGCCTAAAACACCAGACAATCGGTAGCAGGCACTCCTCATGATTACCGTACTTGAACAGTGCGGTGGAGAGCTCTCGGGTATATATATAAGGTTCGTTCCCCTGATGCTCATATTCTGTAATTTGAAACCGGTGAATTGATTGAAACGCTAGCATCAAAATGGTTGGATCAACAACTTCATCGTCAGATAGTAACAAAGATGTTCATGATGTCTTGTATGACCCCTCCGAGAAGATTGAGCGACTTCCAGCCAAACATGCCGAGGTGGACAGACCCAGGAAACCAGGTTTGTTTCCTGACCAAGAGGAAAATGTAGCTGGAGATGAGGCATATCATCGCTTTATTATGGCTGTTGCTGATCAAGGTGGCGTAACCCACAACCCACTTAGAGACCTTTCCCGTGAGCAACTCATTAAAAATGCTGGATCATTCGCCGATACCCATGGCCTGTCGGAAGATCGTGATCTCTTCATCCGTGGTGCTCTTCTTGCACAATCTGGCGAAACTGAACTTCTGGATGAAGAAGAAAAGTACTGGATCGCTATGGAAACTGAGAAGAAATGGAAACAGCCGATGACACTTTACTGGTTGACTGTCATGTGTTCAATGTGTGCCGTAGTTCAAGGTATGGATGAAACTGTCATCAATGGTGCGCAAACTTACATGTGGAGAAGGTTTGATATGGACAATGTGCCAAATCGATCTTGGATTGAAGGCTTAGTCATTGGTGCTCCATACCTATGTTGTGCGGTGGTTGGATGTGCTCTCACTTCTCCCTTGAATTCACTGTTAGGACGCCGTGGTGTAATTTTTCTTTCTTGTTTCATTGCTGCTGGTGCTTCGTTCTGGGAGTCATTCACCTACACTTGGGGTCAAATGTTTGCTGCAAGATTTATTCTTGGTCTTGGTATTGGTCCAAAATCAACGACTGTTCCAGTAATGGCTGCTGAGTCTGTTCCAGCTCCAGTTCGAGGTGCTCTAGTAATGATGTGGCAAATGTGGACAGCTTTTGGTATTATGTTTGGTTACATTATGGACGTTGCATTTCAGCCGAGAGCTGGTGGTATTTCTGAAAATGTCGGTTGGAGATTAATGGTTGGCTCGTCGTGCGTTGCTCCACTTTTGGTTATGGCGCAAGTGTATTATGTTCCAGAATCTCCACGTTGGCTCATTTCCAAGAACAGGTATATGGATGCTTACAAGTCTCTTCAAAAGCTAAGAAATCACAAAATCCAAGCCGCCAGAGATTTGTTTTACATGTCAACTCTTATTTTTATCTCTGAGGAACTCAACAAGGGTAGAAATTTGCTGATGGATGTTATCATGATTGGTCGTAACCGCCGTGCTTTGTACGGTTCGCAAGTGGTCATGTTTATGCAACAATTTTGCGGTATCAATGTCATTGCTTACTACTCGTCTCAAATTTTCTTAGACGGTGGTTTCAGTGAAACCCAAGCGCTGCTTGCTTCCTTGGGATTTGGTATTGTCAATTTTGTCTTTGCCTTGCCGGCAGTTTTCACAATTGATACCTTTGGTAGAAGATCGCTGATTCTTTTCAGCACTCCGTTCATGGCCATCTTTTTATTATTTACTGGCTTCGTGTTTTGGGTTCCAGGGGATACTGCCAGAACAGGTTTGGTTGCTCTTGGTATTTACATCTATTGTATGTTTTATTCCATCGGTATGGGCCCGGTTCCAATGGTTTACTCTTCTGAAGCATTCCCTCTACATATCCGTGACACGGGTATGTCTCTCGGTACAATCACCTTGTGGGGATTCAACTTTATTTTATCCCTTACTTGGCCAGCTCTTCTTGAGAGACTTAAGCCACAAGGTGCTTTTGGTTACTACGCAGCGTGGAATGTGGTTGGATTTTTGCTGACATTTTTCTTTGTACCGGAAACAAAGAATCTTACTCTTGAAGAGTTGGATATTACTTTCTCTACGCCAACCAGCCATTTTATTGCCTACGAGCTTAAGTACGCACCACTCAATTTGAGAAGATTTTGGCTGCGTCAAAAGGTTGATGCTCCACCTCCACTATATGACCTTTATTAAAAGTTATGTACTGGCTCTTTTGTTTGAATTGTATAGCATATAATAGCAATCTATTGGTTTATCGGTCGTTAAGGTGACTTAGCTTGAGGCATTGGTGCAAAGCCACTGCCACATCTCTTTTCTGGCGGTGATAATAAGAAGAAATAGATAAAGAATCAAATTTATGACGTCGTTCGCTTGTAGAGATCGAAATGAACTACCTGAGACAGCCTATAGTGAACAGATAAAGATTAGTTCAATCGCTTGCATTCACCTTTCTTCCATGTATGCCAGAACAGGTGCAGATTAGCTATTTGGATCTCGAGAATTTTCTAATAGGATCGAAAAAAGTTGTCTGGATCATGCTAAGTATTCAAGTAGATTAAAAACTTATGGAAGTTATAGATTTCCAATTCCTATCGCTAATGACCGATATGCTCATATGTAAATTCCCAGCTTGATAGCGGATGGGGTGCAGCAGACCTGAGCCCGTAAAAGGAAAGCTGCAGAATAGTGGCTCATCTGTAGTGTTCGATGATCTGAGCAACGTCAGCAAAGTCCGAAATCTAACTGCGTCTTTGCCTCACACAAACGAAAATTTAGTAAACGATGATCATCCCCTAGAGCCACAAACTTGATGGCGCTATTTCTTGACTAGGCAACATCTAAAACCAGCGAGCCCACAAAAGAGCAAGGAATATTAGCCATGTCCCAAAGAGTGGCTATTTTTCTGGCTATCAATCAAATGACCGCTGCAGTAGGGTCAGGCAGGGACAGTTATGTGAATCGCGACGCTCCTCCAAGCCGTTGAAGAGTATTCACACGACAGCGTGAGCCCACATTTGACACATTCCAGAAGATGCGGTTCTGCAGAGCCTATTGATATTATCCTATTAGGGTTATTTTTTTATTTTTTGCCATTAGTATATTTCTCGGGCCTCAATGCCCAAAACCGTCCAGATTGATAGGTGACCCTTCATGGCTGTAGCAACACTGCTCAGCGCTATTTAGCAGAGAGCTAAGAAGTCAAGAATATAGTGAAACGCTTTCGGGTTTTACGCCTTTCAATTCACTGTCACAATCACTGGCTCTGGTATTATCAAAATAATGCAACTCACACAATCTTTCGAATAACGATATCGCAAAATAAAGACAACGAGATCTCAATGTCTTACCCTTTCCCAAATGATTTACACGCCTTCCAACAGATGGCCTTGTGCAGAAGGCTGAAACCAGAAAAAAGCCATGTCACGACAGCAAGTGGGGTTACAAGGAAGAGTTTCGATCGGTGAGATCTTGAGTAATAATGCAAAAGGTGTAAATTTGAAGCGCACAATACAGGCGCGCCACATTATTCGATCCTGCTCAACAATCCAGTCCCTTGCGTATGGCCCCTCATCACTGGCGCCACTAGCATAGCCATTCAGGTACAGTACAGGCACCAACTCCGGTTGGGGCGTGCTGTAATGACTAGAGCAACTGTGAAAATCTGACAGCTTGCAGACTAGTCCGAGAGTTTTAGCTACATGTGAAGGTTGCGGAGAACTCTTAATCGTGGCATAAATGGCATTGAATTATGAGAATCATTGCCAACCGGAATTACCGACTGATTATTCTCGTGCATTGATTGTGGATAAGGCTATGTCGGACCAACCGCTAACGGCATTGCCTGCTGTCTCGTTTCTAGGTAACGCAATCGAAATAGCAACAAGCCGATATTGTTCTTAGAAACTCACTGTATATGTTGATTTGCTAGAGTGGTAGAGCTAGCAAGTACTATTTGCTGTAATAATGACGATTGCTCTACCAAAACCATCACTCAAAGAAACTATAGCCAAGGACGCTGACGTTATGGTCAAGGCGCTGGGCTGGCAGTGAATCAAACTGGGAAAAAACATTCCGCACGTTGTCCACTTTGGGCAATTGCAGAGAACTCAGGCTGCACCCTGCCCCCAGTCTGTTGACCCACATTAGATCCAAAATGTTAAAAACGCACTGGAAAAGAGACCCAAATAATTTAAATAGCCTCCCATCGTAACTTTGGCCCTTTCAGAATTTTTTGCTCCGGCCTCTTTGCCTATCTTTATTTGCAGTTTGGTCGACCAGCAAAACCTACACCATGGCGGACGACGATTCCAGTGGAAATTCTTCTTCCTCCACCTCCTCTTTTGGAGTTTCTTTAGTTTTCAACATTGTTGTTTTCTTCATTTTTGTTACTATCTTCTTGTTCTTGAGACCAAGAATTAAGACTGTTTATCAACCACGAGCTGTAATTGCAACCGTGCCAGATAATGAGCGCCCACCACCACTGGCACCAGGCATCTTTGGCTGGTTGTTTGACCTGGTTTCTAGAAGTGAGTCTTCAGTTCTTAGAGACGCTGGAATTGACGGTTATTTTTTCCTGAGATACCTTCGCCTGATTACAATTTTGTGTTTATCTGCTTTTCTCATTCTGTTTCCAATTCTGTTTGCCGTCAACGGTACAGGTGGTAATCACAAGAAGGGTATGGATATCTTGTCATTCACTAATGTTGCTGACAAGAATCGCTATTTTGCCACAATCTTCCTGTCTTGGGTTTACTATGGATTTGTTCTTTTCAACATTTACAGAGAATTGACTTACTATGTCCACATTAGACAGGCAGTCCTCACCTCTCCTTCTCACTCTGAGTTACCTTCTTCGCGCACTGTTCTTTTCAACACTGTGCCAAAGGAGTATCTCAACGAAGCCTCTTTCCGCTCCATTTTCCCTGGTGTCCGTCACGTTTGGATTAATCGAAACATCAAGGAGCTCGCTAAGAAGGTTGAAGAGCGTGAGAAGGCTGCTGCCAAGATTGAAGCCGCTGAGGTAAAAATTTTGAAACAAGCTGTCAAAGCTCGCTTAAAGTCCGAAAAGAAGGGCCAGAATTTAATTGAAGGGGATGATATCACCAAATATATCAAGAAGATGCCAACCAATAGATTGAAGCCTGTCATTGGAAAGAAGGTTGAAACCATTGACTACTATAAGAAGGAGATTTCACGACTCAACGGTGAAATCAAGACTCTGCAATCTGAATATAAAGACGCCAAGACCGTTAACTCTGCTTTTGTGATGTTTGAGACCCAAGAGCACGCTGAAGCTGCTTACCAAACCCTTGCTCACCATGACCCCTTCAACATGGCTCCTCGTTCCATTGGAATTCATCCAAATGATATCATTTGGTCCAATATGAGATTACTCTGGTGGGAAAGACTTGTGAAGAATTATGCTTGCATTGCTCTCATCATTGTGACTATTATTTTCTGGTCTATTCCGGTTGCATTTGTTGGTTTCCTCTCTAACATCAACTATCTTATCAAGACACTTCCATGGTTGGGTTTCATCAATAACCTTCCAAAGGTGTTACTCGGTTTGATTACCAGTTTACTTCCAACAATCTTGCTTGCCGTTCTCATGATGTTGCTCCCAATTTACATCAGATTGCTGGCTAAAACGACCGGTATTACTTCCAAAGTTAACGTGGAATACTGGACACAAAATGCCTACTTTGGATTTCAGGTCGTGCAAGTCTTCTTTGTCACTACTTTCACTTCTGGAGCAGCTTCTGCAATTGAAACAATTATAAGCGACCCAGGTCAAGCTCTTACCATGTTGCGCTCTCAATTGCCAACGGCTTCAAACTTCTATATTTCCTATTTCATGCTTTACGGTCTTACCGGTGGTGCTTCTCTTATTTTGGGTGTCGTCGCGCTTGCTCTTTTCTACGTTCTTGGCGCCGTTTTGGATGGAACTCCAAGAAAGAAATGGAACAGATACAACATCATTGGTGCGCCGGGTTGGGGTACAGTTTTCCCAGTGTTCTCCAATTTGTTTGTGATTTGCATGTCGTACGCTTTGATTGCACCTTTGGTACTAGGTTTCGGTGCCTTGACTTTCTCAATTCTTTATGTTGTCTACAAGTACAACTTGATTTACAAGACCAGACCTTCAGATGGGCGAGGCATTTTCTATCCTCGTGCGCTTTATCAAATCTTTGTTGGTCTTTACATTGGTCAGTTGTGTCTGGTTGCATTATTTGTGTTTGCAAAGAATTGGGCATGTATTGTTCTTCAGGTTGTGATGCTCGTTTTCACAATCTTCTTCCAGATTTCTATCCAAAATGCTTTTGCACCATTGTTATTTAACTTACCCACTTCCTTGACCCACAAGGCAAGCACCAAGGGCTCTCAAAAAGAACCGTTGCTTGATGAAGAGTCGAAGAATCCATTTGATGGCGTTGGATCTTCAACCAGCCCAACTGCGGTTGAAGTCGATGACACTGAGAAATATTCTGGATCAGAAGTAACCACTCCTGTCAAGGGTGGATTTTTCCAGAGATATTTCAAGCCACACTTGTTTCTCACACCTGAGGTTTTGCAGCGCGAAATGTTGTCATCATCATACATGCAACCTCCAGTTCCACTCACACCTGAGCAAGAAGCGCTTTCCTATGCTCCTCCAGCAGTAAGTGCTAGCAATCCTATTGTTTGGATTCCAAGAGATCCTTGGGGACTTTCTGACATACAAGTTGCTGAATTGCGTGAGAGTGGAGTGAATGCGTACAACGAAGGTGCATTCTTTGACATTAATGAAAAACGAAAGTTCAAGTATGGCTTTGGAGAGATTGGACAGATTCCAATCTGGGCAGCGTCGCCACAATATTAGAAATTTTTATGGTAATTCCCTTTTGGTTTTTTTGAGTTTTATATAGTGAATCTAATTTGTTTCGGTACCTAAATATTTCACCACATATTATTTGACTAGCTTACTTGCTTCCTGTATGGTTTGACGCCTTTGACATACAGTCTAAAAGGTCTGTTTAACATTGTCACGGCTAAATGTTTACGCGCACCTCCTCGGTTTTTCAAAAGGTTGCCGAGCTAGGCCCAAAGTGCCGAAATCTGCCCACCAACTGTTCCCCACTCGCGACCATATATTGGGACCTGATTGCCTTGTTTTAGTAGTCGCTTCTCAAGCCTGACAGTCGGGCTCACTTTGGGATTAGTAGGTTGATGCAATATAGTGAAACAGAACGATACCGATTGGTCATTTATTTATTCCAACGTTTGCTAATTGCTATTTGAAGATATTGCAATCAGCCATTGATTTCTTTCAATCATCTCCCTTTGTCCCCTCACTGCTCCGACAAGTATTGACGACGCAACTACACGTGACTGAAAAATATGCCAACTCAGCAGCAAAGTATGCGTAGGGCAGCTGTTGTTTCTCGACATCTCACTTCTGCAACTGATTCAACAATGACTTTCACTACGCGTAAAATTGGAGCTAAGAACACTCTTGAGCACAGAGTTTACATTGAGAAGGATGGCAAGCCTGTCTCTCCATTCCATGATATTCCTTTGTATGCCAATGCTGACAAGACCATTCTCAACATGGTTGTTGAAATTCCACGTTGGACCAATGCCAAGATGGAAATTTCAAAGGAAGACACTTTGAATCCAATTCTCCAGGACACCAAGAAGGGTAAGCTCAGATTTGTCAGAAACTGTTTCCCTCATCACGGTTATATTCATAACTATGGTGCCTTCCCTCAAACTTGGGAAGATCCAAATGTTGTCCATCCAGAGACCAAGGCAAAGGGTGACAATGATCCATTGGATGTTTGCGAGATTGGTGAAACTGTTGGTTACACTGGTCAGGTTAAGCAAGTCAAAGTTCTTGGTGTCATGGCCCTTCTTGATGAAGGTGAAACTGACTGGAAGGTCATTGTCGTTGACGTCAACGACCCATTGGCCTCCAAGCTCAACGATGTCGAAGATGTCGAGAAGTGCTTGCCTGGCTTGTTGAGAGCCACAAACGAGTGGTTCCGTATCTACAAGTTCCCAGATGGAAAGCCAGAGAACCAATTTGCTTTCTCTGGAGAATGCAAAAATAAGAAGTACGCTTTGGACATTATTGCCGAGTGCCACGAAGCTTGGGAGCGCTTGATTTCTGGAAAGACTTCTGACTCCAAGGGAATCTCTCTTACCAACACCACCCTTAACAATGCTGAGACCGTCGATCCAGCTAGTCTCAACCTTCCAAAGAATGAGAACCTTCCAGATGCTCCAATTGATGCTTCAATTGACAAGTGGTTCTTCATCTCTGGTGCTTATCCTTGAGCTGATTAACTCGAGCCTTTTATTAGGTCTTTGTCATAGTATAGAATCTAGAAGGCTCATGTATCTAGCAGTGTAATTGGAAATTAAAAATGTTCAATTATGTCTTATTAAGACGAACAATCTTTTGTTAAATGTTCTCGTTTGTAGTTCCTACACTGACTCTTTCAACTATGCTGCTTGTGAGTCTCACTTGATTCTCGCAGTCACGGAACTTGGTGCCTTCATCTATGTACAAATGATCAGCTGCAACACTAACATTTCCTATTCTTGAAGGAAAGAGCCATAATGTATCGGTGAGTTGTGCCTCTTTTTGACCTGCTGAACTTTCTTCCTGAACATGTTTCTAACTGGTCGTAACTCAAAAAGCCTCATTGTAGTGCTGCTACAACAAACTCTTCAATTTTCTTTGGATCCTTTGTGCCCTCGGTCTCGACCCCTCCACTTACGTCGACCCCTACAATGCCGTTGACGTTCCACGCCAATCTGACATTGTCACTGGTGAGACCTCCAGCTAATATGAACCTAGCCCCTTTCTCGGCATATAATGCTGGCTCGTTCCAATCCACCAAAGCGCCTTCTCCACCGAGCTCGCCATCTACTAAACTCAGCACATGCTTGCCTGTAACTAGACATTGACTAAAATCAGTGGAACCTGGCACAAATCTTTTAATCACTGGTACGGGAATTTCATCGCACCACTCCAAAGGCTCTGATCCATGAAGCTGTACATAGTCTAATTTCAAAGCCTTTTGTAACCTCAGTACCTCCTCAAGAGACTGATTTCGAAACACGCCAACTATCTTCGGCTGCTGCTTAGCTTGTTGCAAAATGCACTGTGCATTATACTCAAACGGGTCCAACCCATCACTTTGCACATCTACGGGCTCGTACGGCTCTGCTTTTTGATATGAGTGAACAAACGCAGAGATTTCCAAGGCCTGTTGTTCTGTGACTGTTCGAGCTCTGCCAGGGGCTAAAATCATGCCTATCATGTGTGCACCATTCTCCAGAGCAACCTGAGCAGAATCAACAGATTTAATTCCGCAAACCTTAACGATCCGTTCGTCAGGATTTCGCCACACAGTAATTTCGGTCATTTTTGTTGGTCAATTTGGCCCGTTTGTCATCACATTTGTACCTTCCGTCAACCCTAAATAGGCAATTCAAATTGAAGACCATCAAAACAGGACTCTTGTTAAGAGAGAACTGGGCATATGAGCGAACCGAGGAGAAACTGGCCTGGATCAAGTCAAATTTCATATGGTCAGCCTGGCCCCGTTTCATTTGAAGCAAATGGTCGGTTTTCCTTTGGGCGTGCCTACAACCCTCAGCTGGCCCCATATTATGCGACAGGAATAGAATTGGTAGACGTGACAAGAAGTGAACAGATAAAATTCTCCAACAATGATAAGCTTTTACCGGGTTCCATATCACTGGCTTCTGGAGACGATCAGGTTTTACCGCTGATCAACAGTACTGTTGAAATCTCCACCTTGCCAAAGAAGTTTGCGCTGAGGGAATTTTCAAAATCGTATTCATCGAGTGTTCGGCTATATGACCCGTTGAGAGGGCCGTTGATATCTACAAATGATGAATATCTGGCGTACCAGAGTACCGATAGTGTGTTGAAAGTTGCGAAGCTTGATGAAAACTTTGAGCTACGCAATACTGTCAAGATTCCAAACTGTTTACAATATCAAATTGAATTGGGCAATAATGAGAATTTAATGGTCAGAAATGGTAGAGAAGTAAACATTTATTCGATAATTAAAGACCCGGAAACAGGAGAACTGAAGAGTTGCGATTTGCACAATTCGTGGCACACCGCTGCTCATCGCGCGTTCAGCTGGGCAGGCTTAGGTCCACCACAGCGTCAAAATTATTTCACAACGTTGGACAATGAATCACAATGGTATGTTTATGACATCAATACGACACAGACGCTTTGTACTGGTCAGCTAAGTGTACCCACTGTCTCTGACTTTGGACGGTCAGTGTGGTCGGATGTAAATAAGGTCATGATGGGCAGCAGACAATTAGTACAGTGTTTCGATGTTCGAGATCCAAAAGGGCCGGCACAGACAGTATTAGCAAGCTTCTCACAGAGTTTCAACGCGGGAAGTAGTAATTCCATTATCCACGACATGGCCACGACTTATGGAGGCGAGACATATTTAATACTCACTAGCAAACAGCTTTTATGGATGGATTCCAGGTATTTGAAGAAACCATTATTGTCGTGGCAGTTCCCAAATAATGATGCTGACAAGTCGAGAAGAATGTCTGTCCGTCGCCTTGGTGACCATTTTGAGCGCATTGCTGTCAATATCTCATCTGATATTATTCCTGGTGCGATATGTTTTGAGTTTGGAACAGATTCTAGAAGTGGCCTTCCCATTTCATCAATTGACCCTTATCTTTACCGGGACTGTAGTAATATCAATGTGATCTCGAGAGCTTGGGCTTGCAAGAATAATGAGATAAGAGATTTTGTGCTCAGTGATATGAATGGACTTTATATGCAACCACTGAAAAAGTCAGAACCAAGGAAAATAGGGTCAATGCAACGACGGGGTGGCTCAAGACAATCTTTATCAGAGCTTCACCTTATCCCGAAGATTAAACCATCATTCGAAGAAACCAAATTTCAAATGCCAAAAGTAGGAATTCCTGGCATGAGACAGCTAACGGAGAGTAGTAAAAATTATGAGTCCGTTAGTCGTCGAGATTTCATTGCTGATGAGTTCATAGTCAACGGTCACAATCGATATACCGACCACAACGACTACCTGGTTCCTACTGAGGATCTTCTTCTTATCAATAATTGGAGGAAGAAGAGACCTACCAACAGCCGGTTAGTTACTCATTGGGTTGAAGAAGATGACTACAAGGTGTCACCAACATCCCATAAGATGGTGAGCACAACATCAGAAAATTTGCGTCCTCTATACAAGAGCCTTTTTGAAAACACGTCAAAGTTAATAGAAGTGCCTCTGGACGATGAGATAATTCAAAATGAGCTCATAAAGTTGTCAAAAGGTCTTGGTGATAAGATCAGCAGTCTTTATGACTACAAACAAGAAAGCCCTCTGGAGATCAGAAGTATTAGAGATCTTTGCCCCGACAAAGTATACCCGTTTCCTAGTGAATCGGAAGTGTTTAATTTCGTTAATCAGCTGAAGGAGTATTTTGCAGGCAATAACATTGCCATTCATTTCACGCCGTTCAAAATTAATGATCGTCCATTGGAGTCGTTGCCAGAATACTTGAGATCAATATGGATATCTCCCCTGGATACAGGTTTAAAAGAGGAAAAGGAGCGTAGAGAAAAGCTGATTTGTTTCATTATTCAAGAACTTCTCTTTTCAACAACTGCTATTGATACAGCAGAAGGCCATGGGCTCGATGAGTTGGAAGTAAAGGCCGAGGCCGTTAGCGATAAATCATCATTGCTTCTAGACGAATGGTCTGGTTCGGTGGACGATTACGTATGGCATGAGTTTGGCACTTTTGATGATGATCAAGCCTCATTACAGAGTCAACTTGATGAAAGATTTGCAAGATTCAGTCAGAACATGGGCGACTTTGATGATATAGGTGCTATGCCTATGATTTTCAGCCAGAATTTCAGGGAGAGTACCTCGCAACTGTCACAGATCTCAGAATTATCAGATATGGAGAAAGACACTTTCATGTCATCACCGGTCCGGGGAAGACCCTCAGTTCACAGATCACAGTTGTCTCAAAGTAATCTGCATAAAAGGAAAAAGCGGAAGACAAGAAGTGGCTTTGCATAATTTATAAAATAAACGATATACATAGATAAATAATTTACGGTGGTCAATGATAAATATAGAAAAACAAACGCGACAGTCAGTTATTAGCTGTTCCTAGTAGCTTCCATTCGATACTCATTATTGTCGCGTTCTATTTCCTTGACAAGCCGCTGGGTCAGTAACGTTAAACGCAATCGCTCTTGCTAGGATCAACTTACCAAGATTGCCTGAGGTGACACACCCAGTTTTAGCATTTCCATCATTATCGATAAGGTGGTTTGATCAACATTAACACCTAACAATTTGGCAATATTAGAGTATGAACGAACTTCCGTTTGGTTCATATTGCTATAATATAGGCGTCTTCACTTATTGATGTACTAGTTGAGGACTAGAACTGAGGGAAAAGGACGAAAGCGCACTTTATGCAATACAGCAAAAGCCGCCTAAATAAGTAATCTTGTTCAACCTTAGGGACAAATTTGGCTGTTTACGTGGGTCATGACGCGTGGTAATGGTGATTGATTCTGCTTGAGAGGCAAAGGAAAACGAAGTATTCAGTTTATTTATGTGCAACATCTGATCTGACTGTTAACCACGGTCAGATTAGCAATTGCGTAATCTTTGTTCGTGTTTCTGCACTTTCCACCAGGTAAACTAACGCCTCACCATTATCACAATTCGAACCTTGAAATTAGAGAACGAGTTCCACAAACCTGTCAATTGTAATAGACCCTGTAACTGTGACAGTCTATCAAACTGATTCTACCGCTAGTAATGTTTATTGATTGGCTCTTTAGTTTAACAGCCATCCTTTTTTTACTGCCGGGTCTACGAGCCAGCTCGGTCGAAGAGTCTCTTCAATGGGTACCTCGCTCTAATTTATACTTTGGCCTACGGCCACAAATCCCAGAATCTTTGATGGTTGGACTGATGTGGTATAACTCTGATGGTATAGAGGGAATCCAGCATACAAGACATTCAGTTGATATGTTTGACGATAACGACGGCTGGGGATGGCTCAACTATGATCCTCGTGTAGGAGGCACGCATTTCGTCAATGATAACTCAAATCAAGTCAAAATTACTTGCCACTATGTGAAAAAAGGAAATTCTTGGAGTGTTAAAGTTGAAGGTGAACCATATATTGAAGGTGGGAAAACGACACTTGTATTCTACGCTGGCCTTGAAGGTCGCGGAAAGTTAAACCTCGACTCCAAGCTAGAAGTTGAAGGAATTGACGGACCAGTGATTCTGAGAGGAGAATCACCTGATCTTGGTACTTTCATGCTTACTGTGGACGATGAAAAGTATAATAACAGCTATCCAGAAAGCTCCCATGCGCTGGCTAAAGTATCACCGTCCTCAAACTTTCACTATGCTTCATTGACGATGCCTGCAGGTGTAATTTGGAAAGCTAAGGAGGTTTACCTAACTTTAGTTCAAGATGGGCTCAATAAATTGCAGGGAGTATATGAGAATGATCCTGATAGGGCTAATATTCCTCCATTTGTGTTTTATACCCTACCGAATGCCAATAGTGACATGAGTGGAAATGTTCATTTGATGCAAAAGACTTTTGAAGGCAAGTTCAGCCTCGATATCACCTTTGGAGGCTTGGATGCTGGTGATGATTTGTTTGAATCCTCGAAAGAAGTTTTCAAACAGAAGGTGAACAGTGCTTTCAAAGTTAATGCACCCTTTGATACTCCGGAGTATGTGAATTTCACTGACGAAATTGTATCAAATCTGTTAGGAGGTATTTCTTACTTTTATGGTAAATCTCTCGTTGATCGAGAAGGGGATTTTGATGAAGAAGATGAAGGATTCTGGTTGGAAACTGAAGAAAAACTGAAAACTGGAAATACAAGGGCGCAAGAAGAGGGTCCATTTGAATTATTTACAAGTGTGCCAAGTAGGTCTCACTTTCCTAGAGGATTTTTGTGGGATGAAGGTTTCCAACTTATTCCAATATTTGCTTATGATCAAGATTTGGCAATGAAGATTTTTGAATCCTGGTTTTCTTTGGTCGATGAAAGTGGATGGATCGCCAGAGAACAGATTCTTGGCGAAGAAGCACGGTCGCGTGTTCCTGTGGAGTTTCGCGTCCAATTTCCTCATTACGCCAATCCACCTACGCTATTGATGTTGCTCACTGAGATAGTGCAAAACGCTGCATCTTCCCAGAAAGACCACAGTCAAGCTGATAGCATTCAAACTAAAAACAGTCTAATTAATGACGAAAACAGAGATGAGATACTTGGCAAGTCGTTTGGAACCAATAAGGATGCTTTTCTTGAGTACGCCAATTCCATCTATCCAAAGTTGCAGGCCCATTATAATTGGTATCGCAGGACACAGAAGGGTGATATTAGGGAATGGGACAGGGAGGCCTTTTCAGGAAAGGAGGGCTACAGATGGCGGGGTCAAACACCTGGACGCTGTTTAACCTCAGGAATTGACGATTATCCTCGCGCAGAAATTCCGCATACTGGCGATTTGCATGTCGACTTACTTTCTTGGATTGGAATGATGTCGCGGTCAATGAAGAATTTGGCTATAGCACTAGGAAAAGAAGAGGATGCCCAAGAATATGAAAAGAACGAAATAGCAGCTATTCGCAACCTTGATGATCTACACTGGAATGAGAAAGAAAAATGCTACTGTGATTTGACTATTGATGAATACGAAGAGTCAGCGTATGTTACTCACAAAGGATATGTGTCATTGATGCCATTTAGCTTGAAACTGATTCCAGTCGATTCAGCCCATCTAGTCGATGTTGTCGAAATGATCAGAAACCCAGATGAGTTGTGGACTGATTTTGGACTTCGTTCCCTTTCTCTATCTGACAAATATCATGGCTCAGGAGAAGACTACTGGCGTGGACCTATCTGGATGAATATGAACTACCTTGCTTTGGACGCGTTGAAATATTACAGCGAATCGAGTTCCGATCCTGCATTGAAAAAGTTGTCGGCACAAGTATACCATGATTTACGTGTGAACTTGATCAACAATATTTACAAGAACTGGAAAGAAACTCATATTTTTTGGGAATCATATCAGGATTCTGATGGGCACGGTAAGGGAGCAAAGCAATTTCTTGGTTGGACTTCCCTTGCTGTCAAAATTATGGGTATGCCGGAGTATTTAGATGTGAACACTGTTGACGAAGCGGAAGTCAAAACTTCGTTGGACACTGAGACTCCTGTACACACTGAGCTTTAAATTCTGCGATGAACTTGAGAACAGTCATGTGCACTAGCTGGAGCGATTACAAAAGAAATCAATTTTTATGCAAACTTCATTAAAATAAATGTAAACTACACTAAACTGTCGCGACTTCTTCGCTCTCATCCTTTGCATATACGTGGAATTGCATAAAGATTATGGCGTCCTCAAAAATTGTGCCAAATGAGCCCAAGATCCAAGGAAAGTTGGTCTTTAGCCACTCATAATCTGAGCGATAAATAATAATCTGCGCAGAGTAAGTGAGGTTTCCAAGCGTGGAGAAAATGAAAAACAGTAAGGACAAGCCCTCAACTGACTTTCTGCGATGGTTCTGTATTATTTGAGGGATACGCGCACCAAGATATAGCACGGCCGAGATGTAGCCAAAAATTTGGGGACCCAGGGCATTAGACGCACCGCTATTCTCATCTCCACTTCCCGCGTCCTCTGTATCTGAAAACAAATAGCCAAGAAAACCCGCACCAAAAACAAAAACAACTGGCAACCCAACCTGGAACAATAAGCGCGTCGCCTTTGAGCTTTGAGAAGAAATGAGCCAAGAAATTGGATCACTGCCGCTGATAGATGACTTCCGTCTAGAGCGCGCAGAATTTCTGCGGTCCAAAAGAGGCTGCGTAGGATCGCCCTCAGAATTAGAACGCTGAGCTAAGAGCTCGGCATGATGTTTCGCTTTGTATGTGTAGTAGGCGTACGACAACAGCACGAGGCCATCAGCAATGCAATACCACACCGCCAACAGAATCACTTCAGGGAGGAGGCGGGCCCACACAGAACCAATTAAATTGGCCACGTCAGCCACAAGCCAGGTGATGAGAAAGTACAGAGAGATTCCCTCAGCCGATTGCAATCTCCACTGCTCTATAAGTTGTGGAAGTAACAAGACAATCCAGCAGGCCAAAGAGGACGAACCAGCAACTGCTGATAAGGATTTCCTCCATGGGGCTACTGGTAGGTTTTCCAAGATGTAGAATAGCATTACTAGATGGTAAATCAGCGGAAAAAATGCAGAGTTAGAGAGTGGAAAAAATATGCAGAGAACGATTTTTCACACTCGCCAATGCCCTTCTAGATGTTGGTGTGCAGGAGTAAATATGGTGCGATAGTGCGTTTGCGGTAACTGATAACGCCGCAAGCGTGAGAAAAAAAAACTCTGCAGAAAAATAACACTAATAAATGCTGATGATAATTAAATGTGCAGGATTGGTTTGTGGCAGTACGAGTTGTTTCAGAGTCTTCAATTTCTCATGGTAGGCAATGTGGTATGCTATGATTGGAGGTAGTAATTTCTAGCCACACAATAGTAATGCCATTGTCTTTTGAAGCCATTCATTGCTAACGGTCCATGTTTACGGACAAATATAGCTGCAATATTGAAGGCGCACATGACAATCTGAAACACAAGAAATCAAGCTCCGACACGGAGCGCGACCATCAGTTACTGGTGAAGTAAAAATTTGTAGTAAACTAGAAAATTGTTTACACTACCTCGAATTATTACTGAATAAGTTACAAGTGAATACACAGCATTGGATTCACTGATTGAGCAGACCGCCGCAAATGATCACTTGGCACTGCCATTGCTCCGGGTTATACTTGCTGACAAACTGACACGGTCGGCAAAATGCACAAGCTCAAAGTATTTAGCCAATGTATGTATACAATACACACTAATGACCTTCTAAGAATGTGCCTAGCCAGTATATGACTGCACTAACATACCTTGCCCAGGACTTGCTGGCTGTAATATCCGCGGAGTCAACATGCAGTTCACTTCCATTCTTCAGCAGTAGTCTGTATCCAGTGTCATATGAATCTCTGACGAGCTCGGGATGGGAAGCTACTAACAACCTTGCACCATGTCCAGATGACATCAGAATCAACCAAAAAGGAGCAATGAAAGCAGCGTGCGGTCTGGCTGCCTTTCTAAAACAAGCTGGGCTACGACCGCAGGAAACTGCTGTCCAAAGGTACCATCAATAACTTCATCCGGATTATCTTTGATGACTGTTTAAAGTTATGGCAGGGAAGAGCTTTGCATGAAGTCTTGAAAATGTTCCGGGCTTTTACTCAATCTGTCAAGAGTCATGAGTTACTGCCCAGTATGTCTGGTAGCCGATCTAGTTTTTATACTGCTGTCCAAAGGTATCATCAATAACTTGATCCGGATTATCTTTGATGACCGTTTAAAGTGATGCAGGCGAATAGCTTTGCATGGTGCCTTGAAAATATTCCGGGCTTTGCTCATTCTGTCAAGAGTCATGAGTTACTGCCCAGTATGTCAGGTAGCCATATAGATGTTCGGACTTCTAGGAGGTGCCGACTAATGATATAAACTCAATTCTGCGGATCCCGAGCGAACGTTGCAAAAGCGCTCAATAAATATCTGTGGCTCCACTGTGGATTACCAAAGTGAGGGGAGCGCAATAGCCAAAGTCCGTTCCTGTTACACTGGGTGGTGGTCGAATCTCGCTGACTCAATCACGAGCCTCTCGAAAAAACGGATATGCTAGCCGAGACGTAGGTGTACAAACATGGGTTTGGTGGAGACCAGGGAGCTCAACAAAAATTCAAGAAGTGCGGAGGAACTAGTTTTTTTTCAATTAGTTACTTCCAGTGGGGTTCATCTCATCATGTTTATCTTCTCCGCATTTCATTGCAGGGAAATACGGGGAACGCGGGAAAAAACGGAGAAGGTACGATAAACGGACAATGCGGAGAAAACTGAAAGCATCAGGGTTCTGTGCTGGGCCACTATGATTAATGCATGCAGAGTGCGTTCGAGACCAGGGTCTTTTGAAAAAAAGTTTCACAGGCGCAGGAGCGACAACTCCCAAGCTTGGCATGAACTTGGCTTCCAGTGGCAGTTCATGTCATGGGGCTGTCAGTGGCGAGCTCAGTGAGGAGATTAACGAGCAAGTTATGCGCTTCAGTCTCGCCACCTATGGCACAAAGTTTAGCTTGCAAAACTCCATAACAGCTGAACACTGGTTCGCCCACCAACTCCTTATGTGTATATCCGGCACCATTAACGCCCTTATGTCTTGAATTAGTGTCGCCTTGTCTAGTTTTCCACGTTAGTTTGTTTTTTTTTCTTGCGGACTTTTCCAACTCCAACACATCTTGTTTCTGCGAGAGGGGCTTATCCAGATGCGCTCTTTAACTGACAGTCTGTCGTTTAGACGAAAAACTGTTGATTGAATAATCGCATATTCAAAGACGGTGTAGCTTGGCGTACCAGTTTTCACGCTAGGGCAGCCCGACGTGCTTTACGTCGCTCATGCGTTCTGTCAAACAAATCGTCATGCACACGCTTACTTTAGACACCACTGTCGTCCACTTTAAGTGAAGCCGTAGCACCAACTGGTAGTCAGCAAAGCGGAATCAGGTTGCAAACCTGAGATGGTAATTTTTCGCTGATACTGCTAATGCTCGTCTTTGTCAGCTACTCGCAGTCATTTCTGGCCATTGGAGATCCCATTGGAGATCCAGACGGTGCAAAGCCGCAATGCAGTTTTTCCGCATTTTGGTCCACACCCCCCAATCCCACCCCCGCATTATCTCGCCAAAAGAAAACATGAGCAAAAAAGTAAATGTCAGACAGGTTGCTCAGGTTGTCAGTCTGAGAAGAGAACTGACTCACCAAACACGGCAAATCAGTCTCCTATACGGCTTCCCCAAGAGTATTTAACCCGTCGCTGTCGCACTCATTAACAGCCATCAAATATCAACTATCACAATTTACGAGTTGCCAGACAGCGTTTCTTAATATTCTCAATTCCTTGAAACATCTTTTGAGCAACATCACTACCTCTCATGTCTTACGACGAACAACACTCAGACATTGATCTTGGCGACCGTGGCCCTGATTACTCTTGGTCAAACATCAAACACTATGCTGCGACAAGAATTCCCACTCTTGTGCCCACTAATATGGCGGAAACTAGCCGCCAGCTTAACCCCATTCCCGCCATGCGCTCTCTAAGCAGAAAGCAGTGGCTGTTTTTTCTGGTTGCCTTCTGGGGCTGGACTTGGGATGCTTTTGATTTCTTTTCTGTTTCGCTGGTCACAACAGAAATTGCAGCGGATCTTGGGGTCACCATTAAAGATATCACATGGGGTATTACGCTTGTGCTAATGTTGAGATCGGTGGGTGCCATCATCTTTGGCATTGCTGGCGATAGATACGGCCGCAAATGGCCATTCATTATCAACTGCCTTTTATTCGTGGCCTTGGAACTTGGAACTGGCTTCGTCCAGAATTACAAACAATTCTTGGCCTGCAGGGCTTTATTTGGTATTGCAATGGGCGGAATGTATGGAAACTGTGCTGCCACTGCCCTTGAAGATTGCCCGTATAAGGCAAGGGGTCTCATCTCTGGTCTGATGCAGCAAGGATATGCGTTTGGCTACTTGCTGTGCGTTATTTTCAACAGAGCAATCACCTACAATTCACCTCACGGATGGAGAGCGTTGTTTTGGTTTGGCTCTGGTCCACCAATCCTCATCATTGCCTTCAGATTGTGTCTTCCTGAAACTGATGGCTTTATTTTGCAGCGCGATCTTGAAAAAACATCTGTTGAGAGACAGTTTCTGAGTCAGGCCAAGAAAGCATGGAAGACGCACTACCTTAGTTTCATCTATCTTGTCTTCTTTATGGCCGGAATGAACTTCATGTCGCACGGCTCTCAGGATCTTTATCCAACCATGCTCAAAAACCAGCTCGGCTACGGCAAGAACAGATCCACAGTCACCAACTCTGTCGCTAACCTTGGTGCGCTCGCAGGCGGAACTATTGTTGGCCACTGCTCGCAAGTATTTGGTCGTAGACTGAGTATTATTGTCTGCTGCATTCTTGGAGGCGCTCTTATCTACCCATGGGCCTTCGTCAGAAACAGTGGTATCAATGCAGGAGTGTTTTTCCTTCAGTTTATGGTGCAAGGTGCCTGGGGTGTGGTGCCTATCCACATTTCAGAGTTGTCCAATCCTCGTTTCCGCTCATTCATTGTGGGAACTAGTTATCAATTGGGCAACCTTGCGTCGTCTGCGTCGTCTACAATTGAGTCAACAATCGGTGAGCGATTCCCCTTGTACGATGCTAACGGACACAAAAGGCATGAAGTGTACGACTACTCCAAGGTCATGGCCATCTTTATTGGATGTGTTTTTGCGTACGTCTTGTTGATCACCTTGGTTGGACCAGAAAACAAAAACGCCAACCTGCTTACCCACGAGCCCGATGAGCAGATTGCAAAGGCGCACGCCAAGATTCCCGAGCACGACAAGCCAACCAAGGGCTCGTTTGATGAGGAGATTGATCAGAGGGACGCTGAGGAATAAATTCAAACTCTCCGTAGAAATAAATTATTTGGGATACGACACGCAGCAGCGGCAGCTCGACGACCAACGCTGTGCACTGGCAACAAGCAGCGTCGAAACACAGTCAAACGTGCACCGTATTGTCAAGGACAAAAGGTAAAGGGTTGAGCTGTGGCACAAGCGTTTGTCAGTGAGATTTGCAAGCCCATCGTTTACCCCATACCACACGGTACAGCAGCTTGAGGCATTTCGCTAGCTTACCGAAGGTTCCGTCACATCACTCACTAGCACCAACTATCAAGTAGAGTAGCAATCAATGTTATTATACAATATTCGTTCAGGTTATATGCAGAAAGAGTCATTTCAGGACACTGCTGATTCTGATGGCTGTCAGGGGACTGCTGTTCCGACATTGCCCGATTTTAGCTGGCCGTGCATGCTCGGATTTTGAGTGCTGTCAAACGGGCAGCGTGTCAGCAACAGGCTCCGTTTGGGCAACAGGGCCATGTGGGTGAGGTGCTTGCATGCATCTCGAAGCGACTGCGTGAATGACAAAGAGAGCTCGTTTAAGGTGCCTAGGCTCTTGGCAGTACCATACGGTTGCAGAGCGCTTGGTGGCTCTGCCCCGGGACAACAGCCTGTACCTAGCCGTCGTTGCGTCAGTTGTGGGTCCTTGGTAGCTAGAGCATTTTTGTTTTCTGTCTGGCAGTGTGGCTCGCTTGTGGTACCTTTGGCGAGCTGTTAACCGGATCGATGCCGTATCAGTCCTAATCGGACTTGGCACACATGCGTCATTGAATTGTGGGGTTGTTGGGGACTAAACATCTGTGCCTTGTTTGCGCTCGATTCATATTTCACACCATAATCGAGAGCTATAGACATGGGAGCAGGCCATAAAATATTAAGGAAGGTCAAGTCCATCAGAAAAAGCGGCTCCAAAGAGTCCGTGTCGTCTCAGTCGTCCACCGCAGATTCCGCGCTGCCGAGTCTGCACAAGCCATCGCCAGCGTCATCGACTCCAGAGACACCCGCAGTTACCCCAGCAGTCCCAGTAGCGCAAGCGGTTGAGGAAGCGGCCTCTGCCCCTTCAGCATCTTTTGCTCCTCCACCCACAGTCGCCAACGAACCCACCATGCCGCTGACAACCTCGGCTGTTTCCGCTGAGCTGGACAAGGCCTCGTGGAGCCCGCTCCAGTCGCCGACGGTGCAGTCCCGTCGCAGCTCTGCGTACAAAAAGTCAGCCTCTGTTACAAACATGACTGTGCAAGCCCACAGCTATGAGCGCCACTTTGCATCGTCGCCGTCGGCCACCCCGCACCGCCGGCCGTCCATCTCGTCCTTCTCGACCGTTGCTCTCAACAAGATCACGGTGGAGGACTTTGTTTTGGAGAAGAGCGGCACGGCGGTCAAAGCCGACGAAGCCAAAACTCCGAAGCAGTCGCTGTCGCGCATCTCCACGCAGCTTGCCATCTCCGACAACAAGGAGCTGCTCATGCGGACGACGTCGCGCATCTTTGACGATATGCGGGAGTCGCGGGGAGGCACGTGGAAGAGCAGCACGGTGCTTGTCGACGACGACGACGACGACGACGACGCGCTGGTGATCAAGGTCAGCAAGGACCGCGTGAACATTCCAGACACGGAGCTGTGGGTCAAGGAGCAGGACCACACGCTCGACGATGTGGAGAACACGATACAGCAGAACCACGGCCTGTATCTGCTGAAGTGGATGGACTGGATTCTGGGGCTGGACTCGTCGCCGGCGTCCAAGGTGCTGGTTGCTCAGCAGACACCTGTGGCCAACGAGGAGAGGCTCAAGAAGAGGGAGCAGGCGCAGTCGATGATGGACGTCAGCCTGATTCTGTCCATTGCGTGTGCTGCGCTGGGTCGTTGAAGAAGCGTACAGTGAATAGTGCAATGCTTAATGCGCTGAATTTGTAGCTTAGTCGTTTGCAATTTGTAACGTACAATTTGTAATGCTTAGATTATGTATTTATATACTTAAATAAGGTAATTTGCTGGCCGAACTCACACAAGAGAGTTGAGCACCTCGACGGCGCCGTCGAGCCGGCCGCCACAGACGCGGTTGTGGGTGTGCAGCCGCTCCTGCCAGCCGCCGTGGGCGAGCGCGATGGGCGACTTTTGCGCCGTGTGGCGCAAGACCAGGATCCAGGCCTGGTTCATCTCGTCGTAGGTGGCGTTGCGCGGGTGGTTGTTGAGCGGGTTCGACCACTCGGGCAGCTTGTGCAAAAGCTCCGTGGCGGAGTCCAGAAATGCAATCGTGGTGGGCGTGTGCGTCTCGACCATCTGCATAAAGTGCGACACGTAGTCCTCGAGCGCAGCGAGAAACTCCTCGACGTAGGGCCGCACGCGGAGGTAGGCGTAGTCGCCGGCGGGATCGCCCTTGTACGGCAGGTTGCTGTGCACGTTGCGCAGGTGCGCGTGGAGCGCCTCCATCGCGGTGTTGGTGGTGATGCGCGGGGCCGCGCTGGCGACGGCCTGGTCGATCTCGGGGCTGGCCTCGCACAGCCCCTGTATGAGCTGGATCAGCGTCTCGCGGTCGAGCGACTCGAGCTGGCGCGCGACCGGCAGCGCGCGCCCGTGCGACAGGCCGTGCTGCGTCCGCGACTTCTTGTGCACCCGCGCGATCCGCCGCGGGGACGTGCGCGCTACGTGCGGTGTCCCCAGGGACATGCTGTTCATCTTATGCAAACCGGCCGGCTCCTCCTTGTGCGGCATGGGCTCGGCGTCGAGGCCGTCGCTCACGTCGGAGATGCGTCGCTTCGCACGGTGGTGCTGTGGCTCCGGCTGGCTGTCCTTGTCGAAATCAAACAGCGGTGACAACTCAGTGGCGGCCTGGTGCGAAAAGCCCCAGCCGGTCGAGAGCGGCAAAACGGCAGTGACAACCATGGCAGTGTTTTGTAGTGTGAAGAATAAAAAGGTGAAAATAAAAGGTGAAAATAAAAGGTGAAAATTTGGTCAAAAATACAAAAGTTGACGTTAGAAAGCAGCAAGGTGGGCTTGTGCTCAACAGCTGCAACCTCCCAAAATATTTTTTGTGGAGGTGTTGGTAGTTTGCCAGAAGCGGAGATGCGACCGACCAGTGCTAGAGATCTTGCCAGTGCTAGAAACCTTTGCAATTTGTGCTAAAATGTACAGAAAACCTTTGCAAGCCTATTCATTATGCTAACTCTTAAACTTGATTATGCTAACTCCTAGCCGCCTAGCTACCACGAAACCTTCACGCTCGCATTGACAAGGCCCAGCTCCTGCAGGCTCTTGTCAAAGTCGTCCGCGCCAAAGGACCTGGTCGGGAACGTCGTGAGGAACTTGAGCGCCGTGGCGTCGACGTCCAGCTCAGCGGCCGTTTTGACAGCCGCCGCGACGGTCGCCAGCGTGTCGGCGAGCTCAAACTCGGCCACAGTCTGCTTGCCGTTGACAACGAAGCGCAGCCGCGACGTCGTGCCGGTGACCTTTGGCGGCCGGG
The DNA here is from genome assembly GCA_003706695.3 of Limtongella incommunis. Taxonomy (NCBI): domain Eukaryota; kingdom Fungi; phylum Ascomycota; class Dipodascomycetes; order Dipodascales; family Trichomonascaceae; genus Limtongella; species Limtongella incommunis. The sequence goes on from PPME03000002.1 coordinate 274,219, forward strand.
GCACCGCCGGCGCCGCCGGCGCCGCGCTGGCGGCCTCGCGCTTCTTGGCCTCCGCCGTCAGCTTGCGGTACCGCTTGTCGGCCTCGATCTGCTCCTTGGCCCGCTGCCGCGCTTTGGCCTCCTCGATCTTTTCCTTGCGCTGCTTCGCCGCCTCCTGCTGGGCCTGCTTCACCTGCAGCGCCTCCATCGCCTTGACGTGCTCCTCGTTGTTTTTGCGTCGCAGAATCTCGTTACGCTTGCGCTCCTCCTTGAGCTTTGCTTCCTCCGCGGCCTTGCGCTCCGCGGCCCGCTGGCGCAGCTCGTCCAGGCGCGATCCCTGCGCCGCCGCCGGCGCAGCGGCGCTTTCGCTCGCACTCGCGCTCGCAGTCTCGCTGCCCTGGTTGCGCTCCAGCCACTCGATCGCCTGCTCGAGCGTTCGGCCCTCGGCCGAGGCCTGCTCCACCAGCGCGGCATCAAAGCCCATTTCCACAAGTTGCTCCTTAACCGACATTGCCGTAGCCCCCAAACTTTATTGTTACAAGTGCCCGTTCAATCGAGTTTAGTTGGATCGCAGATGCTGCTTACTGTTGCCGGCCAGCGACAGCTCACAGCCCCACCATCACCTGGGCCACCTGGCCGAAACCAGCACTGCTAGGTGGTTCCTGCGTGCTCGTTCTGGTGAGTGCGAGAACAATTGGGACAACACTCTCCTCCTTCTCAGTTGTTCCATCTTGCACAAAACAAACAAGCACCGTTTATCAGGAAATTATGAACGTTTCTCCAGAAGTGCTTGTTTTTACGCGTACGTACCAACAGCGGCTCACCACAGCAGCACCGTCCTGCGTGTCTGGCGCTCGCCAGCGCCTTTGCTCACGCGCATGACAAATGTCGTTAGACCAGCAACCATTACTAACCAAGCGCCCTTTGTCGAGGAAGAAACAAGGCCCCTCATCCTCACCAACACGAGCTCACACCGATATGCCTTCAAGGTGAAAACAACAGTCCCCTCGCTTTACTGCGTTAGACCTAATTGCGCTGTTATTGCCGCGGGCGAAACGGTGGAACTGCAAATAATCCGCCAGCCGTTCAACAGCGAGCCGGTGCCCGGACAACGATACAAAGACAAGTTCCAAGTCCAGTCGTTCCCGTTGCCAGACAGCGCCGCCATTGACGAAAAGCTGCCGCTGTCTGAAATCTGGACTAAGTTGGAGTCGGAAGCCACCTCCAAGACCACCTCCACCAAAATCAAGGTGCAATACGAATTCCCAAACTCATCGGCGAATGCAAAATCGTCCACCCTGCCCCCAGCCTACGACGAAAGCGCCCACGATACATCAATTTACAAGTCGCCCGTCGAGCCCGAGAAACCATCCGCCGCGCCGGTAACCTCGTCCGGCGTTGCTTCCTCGTCCACCGCCGCGGCCTCCGGGCTGCGCCAGCGCCTTCCGGACGACGTCCAGCCGGAGATTGACTCGACAAATGCTAAAATTGCAAGCATGAACAGAGATATGAAGCAGACAGTGCCCGAGGACGACGACAACGCACTCACGACGACCAAAACAAACGTTCCCACCTCCAAGCCATCTAATGCTGCAGCCCCGGGTGTCCACTCCTCATCCGGCCTCAACGTGCCCCTTCCTCTGGTGGCCACTTTGCTTATCGTTGCCTTCTTGTTTGGTTGGAAATTCTTTTAACTACTTATTAACCTCGTTTCTGTATTATCAAGTATTAAACGTTTGACATCATTTGGTTGGGGAAGCGTTAATAAATCAACAAACATTAGCCACCGTCTATAGATGAGATGCGCTCCGTGCATAATGCACAGAATCCCAAACAGATGAGATCACCGCGCTGATCCAGCCGACTACATGCTGTCGACCAGTCGCACTGGTACACAATGAGAAATGTCCAATAGTTGCTAAATACTTTATATAATGCTACACGCTTTTGTGCGTTCTCCAGTATCACTCATGCATCGATCTAGCAGCGCACAATGAGACCGTCTCCTCAATAATCATCACCTCTAGAGAGTACTTCCTTGACTGTTGGGCGCAAAATCAAAGTATGCTCATACTGAGCAGTGTAGCTACCTGGTGTATCTACCAACGGAGGATACTCTTGAACAATTCCCAGTTGCACCAGGTTTCTGAGCGCCAAAAGATACCTTTCCTCTCCAGTTCTATCCAAGTATCGACGACACCATGGAAGTGTTCCAAAAGTACGATCAATCTTTGCAAGAAGATTCTTGGCGGAATTCAGTCTTGGCGGTGTCGTGACATTGGCCATTCTAGCATAATGCGAACACTCTCCCTCATCCACAACCAGACCACGTCCAGTAGAGCCAAAGGTTTCAATCGCAAATGTCTCATTTTCCTCCATCTTTGTTTGATCAGTATTCTTCACAATTGGAACACTCTTACCGCCATGAATCTGGTATGGATTGATGTTGTGACCATTCAAATTACGAATGGACTTGATTGGATAGGTTTTACCACCAAGCTCAATTTCATGCGATTCCATCACTTCTTGGATGGCAGCACCAATATCGCACAGTCGGACATCAATACCAGCCTCACGAATACCAGTGTTTGTCGCTTCTCGAACAGCAGTGAGCAAAGGATCATATTTTTCATCAAAAGTCAAGGTAAAGGCAGAGTCAATAATGTAGCCGTTGACGTGAACGCCAATGTCAACCTTCATTACATCTTCATACTTTAGCACAGTAGTGTCGCCAGCATTAGGAGTGTAATGAGCAGCCACGTCATTCAACGACAAACCGGTGGGAAAACCAACGCCAGCTTGAAGCTCGTTTTCACCCTCAGCCAATGCTCTAGTTCCGTCTTCAATCGTGTTGGCAATGTCAATCATATTCATGCCCGGCTTGATGACTTTGCGGGCATATTGACGAACCTGTCTGTGAATTTCAGCTCCCTTTCGTAAATCATTCAATTGTGTTTGCAGTTTCTCTGATCTCTCAAGATATCTCTTTTCTTCATCAGTTGTCCTCTTATTATTTTCATCCTTATACTCACAAATTTCACCCTCTGGATAGATTTGGTTCTCAAAAAGACGAGACAAACCAATCCTTGGAGGCGCACTTTGATGGGCAACCGGTCCGGTATTCTTCTTCTTCTTCTTCTTATTGTTTTTCTTCTTCTTCTTTTTCTTGGCAGCTTCCCCATCTTCAGCATTTGTTCCAGTGTTTATTTCATCGTCACTCTGCTCGTCATCAGAATGAGAAACCTTGAGCTTTTCAAGCTTTTCATTCACTTCACCAACCTCCGACGACATTTCTGAGGATTTGGATTGTATTGTTTGAAGGTTGTTCAAATTTATGCTTTCAATTTTTTTATTGGGTGCTTAGCTCAGATCGCCAGTTTCAGCCAATTTGTAACTAGAAAGGTATCAGTAACATACACTCAACTGGAAATGTTAGTATACAAGTATATTCGAAAGGTTTGAAACTTTTTGCAAACCAGTCGATCGGCTTGAATTTGACTCCCGGCAACTAACCTACCGGTTCAGCCGAAGAGTCAAGCTCATCGAACCATTTGCATCAACATTTATCCGCATGTATCCGCATGGTAGCGACCATGAATCAAGTTGGCTATTGCATGATTTCAGCACAGTCCTCTTCATAATTATTCAATTCCTATCTACACATAACTAGCAGTAATATAGACATGATTGCAGCTCGGTATCATTGCCGATCCGCTTCCTGCACTCGGAGCAAAAGATATCTAGCGGAAGGCTTGCAATACGAAACCGACTACCTTTGGAGTGAATCAAGCGTGAACGTTTTGGTGTCTTAGTAGTCGCTTGAGCTCAGCTGACGGATCCTCCATCAGCGCCTCTTTACGTCGAGTTTCCTCCTCAACGTCTAACTGGCGCTGCTTTTTTCTCTCTTCACGAACCCAGGCTTTGATTTCATTTTCAAGCTCTGGTGTTAACCTTGGCACGTTACTCGCCCCTAACGCGACCGCAACATCTTTATAAAAAGCAGACTCAATAGAGGGCGGTCCATTATCATCCCATTTGAACACCTTGGACATTTCCCATAAGGTTTCAGGATCAATTTCACTTTTGCTTTGAAAAATTCCTAGCTGTTCAGTATATCGTTGCTCGAGGTCAACAAAAGCTGATAACGATGTTGTTCTTTTAAAAATTGTCGCAGGCCTGAGATATTGGAAGACCATTTGAGCGACATTAAATTTGTTGACATGAACTGGCTGTTTTGCTACCGCAGCGAATAAATAATGAAATGACTTTGCATCCAAAAGCGCTCTTTTGCCGAGCGCGTGCAGAAAACCCAGCATTAAGTCCAACTGGTTGCTATCCACATAGCGAGACAGAAAGGTGTTGACAGTCGCAGTCGAAACGGTTTTGCTTTTTGAGATCATCTTCCACGCTAAATCATTGCGACCAATAGATATCAGTGAAGATGCCACAGTGTTTGTAACGCTCGTAGAATTGCGCTCCTTGGCTATATCCATCACTGCAATGGGACCGCACACACTAATTATATCCTGCACAATGCATGATAATGCTCGATCAGATAGCCCAATTCCATGCTGTTGCAGCTTTTCAAGAAATATCAGTTTTCCAACTGCGGTAGGAATGTTTGCCAATACGATATTCCATGTGCTAGCATTAGGTTTGACGTTAAGATTTATCATTTCTTTCAACCTCAAAATGTCATATTGCAGATTGGAAAATGGGATTTTTTTCTGCCGCATTCGTGAGTTTATCAACAAAATGTTGAAAGACGTTGCATTATACTTTGCTCCGTCAAGCGGCATCTGCTTGAACAGTTCAACTGCAGCTCTAAAGTTGTTTTTCCGCGCGAAATATTTCATTGCAATATTGTATGCCTCTGTGGAGCGCTTGAATTGAGTAGCTCTATTGTTTATTCTCATCAGTTCGTAAACTAAACAGTCCAAGCCAAACCTGGAAGGAGCTTTACTGGCATCAGTGAACGTACCGCTCATTTTTCTCTTTGCACATAAATATTTGAGGTATCTCTCCAGTGATTCCGGAGACTTGAATTCGCTCTGTATCGATATTTCTTTCCAACTTCCGTAGACCCAAGCATAAAGCTTTTCGCTGCTATCAGTGGAACGATCTGTCTCAACAGACTCCAGAATTTCTGTCAGCTGCGAAATGTATTCAGTCATCTGGTGGTATGTGATAGTATCGCTGCCACTCGTTTGAATTTCTTTAGCCTGTTTGCTCAATTGTTTGTAATCAACATCAGGCGTGAACAACCAGGGCTGCAAGCCATACTGGGCTTGAAGTTTGGTGAATATGGCTCGCAATGATAGCGTAGAACTGTCGGCGGAATCCGCACCTACAAATTCCTCTTCGTTCTTTCCTCCATTTATTCCTCCAAGCAGCGACGGCTCGTTGTCTATAGACTTTCCGGTTTCAATGTCAGCCGTCAGCAAAGTGAGCCGATCTCCGACCACTTGCTCTGTAGGCTGCACCTGTTCACAGTTCCTTTCAACCATCGAAGTACCGGAAATCACTGAGAAACTTTTGACATGATTAGTATTCCTGCTGGTAACAGATCTGACAGCGCTCGCCTTAGCTCTCCCGTAAACGCTTGCTGTGCTAATTGAGCAGGTTGAGCAGAACTGCCTTCTTGCTGCTATCAGAACCATTTTGAGCTATTATTGGCTAGCATAAACCTACAAACGCTCTTCTATCTGTAGAATAAATAAATTTGACAACCTTTCGACATTGACAAGTTTGGATCCTGGCTGATTCGGAAGACAGTAAAAAAGTGTCGCGCACGTGACCAGACCTGGTGATGTGTTTAGCTCTCTTCAATGTCCTCGGGTGCGAAGGGTTAAATGTCCTTGGGGGTGGTATTCATCGCACGGGACCTTATCTTGGACGGAGCCCTGCTTTGCCGATTCTTGACAACGGGTCATTCAAGAACGGTGCGCCGACTGCGTTGACTCCTCTGTAAACCCGTCACCGGTGGCTGCTGAGAAATCTCACTGCATAAGAGTCCTTGGCGCATTTGCCTGATTTTGACGCACTTTGCTTGCAGCGTGATTGGAGCGAGGTTAGTTGTGTCTTTCGGCACGGGCGGGCAGATGACCAGATAATGACACGTCCTCCAATGTCTTAAACAGTATTATATCTGGACGCGGATACAAAAACGATGTCTGCCAAATCGCTAATCAGAGCGATTTGTGATGGCCACTCCTTTTCATGCACGCTCTGAATAAACATGCATTTCGAATAATGTCCGTGCCGTTTACGGGTGCGGATCGGAGTTTAACTAACGCTGACGGAGCAAATCGTAGCCCTCCGCCAATTTGGCAGCCCGCTGCCTCACCAATACGAAACTAAAACGAGACGGTGGCGATCAGTGTGGCGAGCGCTCTGGTTTGATATCAACAGCCAGACGTGGCATAAGGCAACTTGGCAGATTCGGAAGAGAATTGTAATAGCTTTCGACTGACATCAACAGAGATAAACACAGCTCTTTCTTGCTCTGCAACGTGACCATTTTGAAAATATTTCAGGTCGTCACGGGCGCCCGTCACACCCGCCGTTTGAGACAACCGCATCCCCGATTGTTGGCCGCCTTATTCCCCTGATGGAAGCATCTACTAAGGGAGCATGATTAATCGTTTTTTTTCTGACTGACCAACTGAGGCAGCACAGCAGACTAGACATACATATATAACAATGTGGTTCATTCCGTTGGAACCAGGCATGACATAAAAATTATCTTACGATTACGATGACTACCTACTACTTTGCAAAGTCAAAATCGAATCACATGACCCTCCAAGTCCAACGTGTGCACAAGGACAGGCCAACTGAGCCGCTATTTGATGTTATTCACACTAGAAATGGCTACTCTCTACAACACCATGAGACGCTGACGTACGTGGGCCAGTTGGAGCCTGGTGCAGTGTATTTTTCAGTTCCTGTGACGTCGGGCATAACCACTGCCGTAAGCACAGCCAAGAACCACATTCAACCCATCGGGTTCACAACTACTCCCGACGGTTCCGGCTTCCGTGTCGAGGACGCTGAGTCTGGCCGAACAATAGGCAGGTGGACAAAAACGCCCGCGAGAGAGGCATTTGACGATGCTCAGATCAATGACTTTTTGTTTTCGAACGATACCTGGAGTCTAGTCTCCAAGGGCGAGGTCTTGGCGACACTGCGAGGAACATTGCTGGAGATTCACCCGGAAACCAGACGGTCCATGTCCATGTATTTGGATGAGGTTGCCCTCAAAATCAAGCGAGCGGCTGCCGCTACTTTTCCGCCGAGTGCCGATGGACATCAGCGCGCGCCGTATAACACAAAGCTTTCCTCAAAAGTGCTGAAGCAGCTGGTATCTGGAAATAGCACTCCGCCGTCGCAGTATAGAGCCCGGTTTATTGACGGCCTGTTATTTTCAGCCCTCTCTCTTGCTCTGCTATGTGGAGCCGGCTCGGGATCACCAAAGTGCTCTGAGACTCCGGGTATTGAGCGCAGCTCGTCAGGAACAAATTTGCAACGACGACGCTCGACCCTCGCGTCAATCTTCAGACGCAGGTCACTGTCTCCGGCACTGTCACCCTCTACCAGTCACTCATCCTTTGGATCGAGCGGTGGAGGGGGACGAGGCACCATGATTAAGAACTGACCAACCTAATGCGACACGAACCGTTACGAAACCTAATATTTTTATGAGTAAATAGCTTTTTATTATTATTTATCTTTTTGATAGCACTCCTCTACATACCTCTCCGTTGTCATACCGTGTGAACCTTCTTTGAATATTTTCTTTATTGACTGGTGATGATATGAAAAAGATTCCCAAAAATGTATAAGATAAAAGATAATAGAGATGAATTAAGAAGGGTTACTGAAACGCATGCTCTGTATATTGAAACCGTTCTCCCGAACCTCGAACAGTATCTGGGATTCAACTTGTATCTTGAACCATCGGCGGTTTAGCCGCCGGTAACCCGAACTGGGAGGTCATAGCGAGCGATGGTCAACGGGCCAATTAGTGTGCTCTTCATTGCACTTCAATCGGAGAAGAAACAAGCGAAGCATGCGGCCATATCATCATGATCCGGTATATGTAGAAGCTGCAAGAAAAGAAGTAAGTATTTCTTTGTCTATCTAATGAGAGCTTGCTAATCACCAGATATACAAAGGAGCTGGCATTGGTGCCGCTAAGGGTGTGATTTTTGGTGCTGCTGTACACTTAGTGGCTCAGAAATTCTCTCCAATTTATAAATCCCTTAGGCCAAACTGGAAAATATTTATATTTCTTGGTTCTGTTATCACCGGAGGTTGTTTCCGTGCCGATCGTAATATTGTTGCATACGAGAAGAACCTGAGGCTCGAGAAAATGAAGCAGGATTATTTGAATAATAAATAACTCTTCAGCGTGAGGATGTAAAAACCCACATAGCTGCCTTGTTGGTGTGATTAACTAGGCATCCTTTCTGGCCGCAGTGTGCTAGACACCTGAGTGAGCGATGGAGAGGAACACATTTGCATAGTAAAGACGATGCAGAGAAATACTGGAAATATTGCATTTATCGACGTTAGATTTCCCGGGAACAGATTTGGAAAGATTTTTTCAGAATTGCATGTGGTGAATTGATGTTTAAGCTGTCGTTTTGTGGAGACGAGTCTTGATGAGAACGCATTGTAACAAGCTTTTGAAATAGATTCCTGGTTGATAGTCAATCAAATGCTATCCGCAATTGAACGTTTGTTGCAACAACGTAGCACTAGTAAACAACTCAAATATATTCAATCACTACCCATTGTCAGCTATGTTGCCAGTGCTCCATCGTGTGCTGCCCCTCCCCAGACTTTTAATACGCCTTGCACTCACCACTGCAAGATTATCGCGGGACATGGCGAACACAGTGACTCCATGGATATTGAGCCGCCAAAGAATCATGCTGATCTGCCATCATTCAAAGTTTTAGTAGACAAAGTTTTTGATCCTCTAAGTGAAGACCACTTTGAGTCAACATGGCGAAAGTCTTATCGCCATGTGAAGAGCTCGGCTGCAGTGAGAAGAGAAATAGTTGCTGATTTCATTAGATACTGGCGGCAAGAGATTGGAAACGACATCTTTCCGGCATTTAGACTGCTAATGCCTCAGCTTGATTCAGAAAGGACGTACGGAATCAAAGAAAAAGCGTTGGCTAAGATCCTTGTAAAGCTATTGAACATTGAACCGGAATCAACCGATGGTAAAGAGTTATTGAACTGGAAAGAGGGCTCACTTCAAACTGCTGGAATATTTGCCAAAAGGGCGTATCCCATATTACAAAAACGAGAGTTGGAAGGAAAGCCTGCAACAACAATGTCGTTAGAAACAGTCAACTCTTTGCTAGACCAATTGTGTGTTGAAACTAGCATTGACAGTCAGACAGCGATTGTAGCGCGCTTTCATAAAGAGATGAGAGCAAATGAATTTATATGGATTCTTCAAATTATACTCAAACACCTTCGTGGCGTGCCGTCTGAGAGAACAATTTTGAGGCAGTTTAGTGACCTTGCAATGGACCTCTACAATGTCACTAGTAGCTTAAAAAGAGTTTGCTGGCAGTTAGGAAACCCGATATATTCGGAGACGGGTCAAGCTCCAGAGATTGAGCCTTTGCATTGCTTTCAGCCACAACTGGCATCTTTCAAAAAAAAGCTGCTATCTGATACGGTCAAGATCATGGCACCATCCGAAAATAACGGTTTCTTTACTGAGGAGAAGATGGATGGTGAGAGAATTCAGCTCCACCTCAAAAATGGAGAATTGAAGTTCTTCAGCCGCAAAGGAAAAGATTATACCTACCTTTATGGATCATCCCTTTCTTCAAAAGAAGGCTCACTAGCTCCAAAATTGTCGCAAGTAATAGATTCAAGAGTATCAAGTGTTATTATTGATGGTGAGATGGTGGCGTGGGATACGATCAAAGGTGATATCATTCCCTTTGGAACTCTCAAAACTGTTGCAAAGATCGGCCACGAGGAGGGTTTGCAAAGCAAGGCAAGGCCTTTGTTTGTTGCCTTCGATATCTTGTATTTGAATGGAAAACCACTCACCATGTATTCTTTGACAACAAGGAAACAGGCCCTTGCCAGCATTATTAAGCCTCTACCAGGTATATTTCATGTCATTGATTATCGATTAGGATACAGTGTAAATGATGTTGAGGCACATTTCAGAGATTGTATGGAAAAAGACTCAGAGGGTATCGTAGTTAAAAATGCTTCCAGTATTTACTCGATTGGTGAGAGAGCTGAAACGTGGATCAAAGTGAAGCCCGACTATTTTGATGAAATGGGCGAAACAATTGACGGCATTGTAATAGGTGCTTTTTATGGTTCGGGAGCAAGGAGAGGTTTGAGAGCTTCATATCTTTGTGCACTAAGTGATGACAATGATAGAAACGTATTTTACACTTTCTGCAAGGTAGGCAATGGAATCAACTCCACTATGTATGAAGAGATCCATAAGCTAACTGAGGGAAAATGGAAAAAATGGGATGGCAATGTACCGTCAAATTGGGTTGTAGCCACGCAACAAGACTGGCCTGATGAATGGATCGACCCCAAAGAGTCGATAGTCATCGAAATTAAATTTGGTGAGATATTACCATCCGCCTCTGCCGGTGCGGGTAAAACACTTAGATTTCCACGATTTGCGTCGTTGAGGGTTGATAAAGGAGTTGAGAATTGCTCCTCAATTCAAGATCTCAACAAGGTAGAGTCAGCAATCCGTGATTATACATTGAGCACAAAATCACCTGTGGTGAAGAAAAAGGCCGGGAAACGACGAAAAGTGGAACCTATATTGACGAATGATATTAGTGTTCCAAGAGTTGACGTTATTGATGATCTATTCAAATCAGTGACCTTCAACATCTTGACAAGTTATGGAAAGCTTAGCAAAGCGAGCATTATGGAAATTGTTCTCAGACATGGAGGAAAAATCACTCACCAAACAGATTCGTGTTTGCTCATTGCTGATCGAAAGCTAGTTTCTGTTGCAGCCGAGATGATGCATGGAAAGAACATTTTGTCATGTAAGTGGATTTTGGAGTGTGTTGAGACTAAAAAGTTAGTACCCTTTGACCCCAGTCACTTTTTCTTTGCCAACATAATGCTGAATTCCGAACTAAAGCAAAACGTAGACGCATTTGGTGTTCCGTTTTGTCGTCCAGTGACCCTTCCTGACCTCAAACGAGTACTTGAACAGACCCCTAATACACATTTGCAGAGTCCGTCTCATGATTTGCTAAAAGAGTTCCGCATCGATAATCCTGGTTTCCTCTTCTATGGTGACAGCATATTTTTGGACGACAAAAGTAATATTCGTCTCAAGTCTATTGTTTTATTTGGTGGAGGAAAACTTATTGAAACACCAGAAGATCCGGAGATAAATATTTTCATCACTTCCCGTGGCAAGTATCCAAGTCATAATCGATACGGCTCTGTGTTCTATTTGACTAAGGAATGGTTGGTGAAGTCATGGGTACAAGGCTCTCGAGAACCATTTCTATCATACCAAATATAGCCTGGATGTCAATCACCACATGAATCGCTGTAGCCCACTATCATTTGGCCAGTAGAAAGGTCTGTAAAGAAATATGTACATAACGACTGCGTTAATCAGCATGTACCAGACGAATTCCAACACCAGCCTGTTGTTTTTGAGAGAGAGCTTTTCTGAGACAAATAGACGCCAGATTGCATATGGTAGTATAAAATATCTTGGTTCAAACAATGGCGTAGGTATCACGGTTGCCATGGTTGCAAGCACATACACTACAAATGCGGCCCGCTTAGGAATAGAAACCTTTGGGTATGCTGCACAAAATACCACATAAATACCTAGATGGTATACAGGAGAAAGCAAGGCAGCAGACCATGGGCGAAATTTGGGAATGTATATGAGACGCTTCCATAGGTAAAAGGTGTAATGTCGGTTGTCTGCAAGAATGAATGGATGCTCATGAGTAAAGTAAATAGAGATGATAGCAATGACAATATTTTGGCCAAGAAAGAGAAGGAAGTGAGAGAGAGAGCGAAAGCCAAATCTGAAGTAGTTTCTCACAAAATTTTTGCTGAGCCACAGTGGCCAAGACAAAAATAGGATAAATAAAGCAAAGTAGAATACTTGACAAAGGTTAAGCCCAGCTTGGTGGTTACCTTGGTCGCCTACAGTGATTCCACCGTTCTTAAAAATGAAGAACACAAATGCTAAAGCCACGGTTCCATAAGAAAAGGTGACACTAATATCGCTAACAAAGCATATCTTCAAAAGTGATGTAAACGATCTGACAACCGATTCCAAAGAAAAATCCTTAGATGGTCTTTCTGCACTCAGCCATTTAGAAACAAGATGAGAAGTTGCAATGAACCCTGCCCAAACAATATTGGTTTGTCGACAAAAAACAGCGTAGCCAGCTACCACACCAGAAAGACCACTGATCAATGCACTGTGCTTTTGAACCATCAGATACGCAATTAATATGAGAGATGTAGCCCAGACATCCGTGTAAGCAAGGCAATTGTAGAAGGATAAAAGCGGAAATGCAGAAAGAGCAGGAAGAATAGATAAATTGGAAGAGACAATCAAAGTTAAGGGAAGAACGATTAAGCTTGAGACTAGATTGGAAAGCCTCAATAGATCAACAGTACAAGAAGGCACCCCGAGAACTAGAGAAATCAATTTATCAATTGCAATTGAGATGAAATAAGTCCCTGGCAGAGTTGTGATTTTAGGATCCCATTGCGTAAACATTCCCCTGCAAAAAAGTTGAGTCTGTGGAATATGAAAGATTTCATCCATGTAAGGGTCGACGAGTTTGACAGTCTCGACGTATGTTAAAAGGCTGTAAAAGACAAAAATGAGAAAGAGCCCGTAGGCTAGTGCTTTATTCATTTTGATAGATGCAAAAGTACTTCAACAACAGCTCTGTGTATAGGCTAAAAAAACGGTGGGTTCTCACAGAAATACACTCATTTATTTGTCAAGTTTCGCGCACTCTCTGTAATTTTTGGTCTCGAAATGGCAATTTCAACAATCTCATTCCCATTTGAAATTTGCCCTGAAATTTACCCTTCAGTGGATGGCCAGCTTTTTCCGCGCATGTGAATCATCCAAAACATGCGAAGAGGCACCTGCGTATTTAAATCAATTACCGCCCTGGTTAGCAGCCAGCAATAACGTGAGACAACGATGCGCTCGAGTGTCAACGACTTTAATGCAAGTCAGGTTGAAGATTATCTGCTCAAGTCTTATAATAGATCATTAAAAAATGCTGAGACGAAGAACGCTGGCACAGTTTTGTTCAAACCAACTACAGGTGGATGGACAACCCCTAAAAGCAACAATAATAAGGCTAATGCTAGATCAAACTCTGTAATCAACGAACTGTATAAAAATGTCAAGGCGTACGACAGCAGGAAAGAGAAACGGAAGAAAAATAAGGGTGGGGAGCAGTGATTCAGGGTGCTGTACCATGTGCATTGTTATTTGATTTGGCCGAGCACTCAGCCATATAAAAATAACTCAAAATATCAAAGATAAAGCCGAAATGCGCTTAATTCACCAGGATGGGCTAGTTTTCTAGATAATTGCATGGTTCATTTCGATCAAGGCATGGTCTACATTGTAAGATCTCGCAAAAACTAAAATGAAGTGGTGATTAAGATATGTGGAAGGCACAAATTTATTTTGTCCATGTAGCTTAATCTGGGAAGAGTAATTGTATTAGTATAGGATTAGTAATCTAGCAGAGCAATAAACTCACGCAGCGAGGCTAGGTTGAGTTCTTCAACTGCAGTGCCGGTCGAATCATCAATTATGCGTCACGTAGCTTATCATTAAAAGAGCAAATCAGTTCCAATGCTCGATGAAAACGAGACAGCGTGAATGGCTGGATATAAAGAGCCAAACGTTAACGAGAACTGCAGATGCAGATTGGTTAATTGTGAGACTCGTGCCATTGTCACTTCTTTGTATATCATCTAGTCAGCCAGCGCTTTACTTAAAGGACGTGGCGCTCGCACTCTCAGGTTATTGGACAGCCTCACATTCAGATCTCTATTCTTGTACTTGTGCAACTTTCTCCGAGCCACCATCACAGGTACCGAGGATCTTTCAACTACGTCATTGGAGAACGATCCGAGCAAGACACCCTTCAAAGCGGACCGGCCGCGAGAACCGAGAATGACCATTGTCGGGGTGACTTCTTCAATGATGGAGCAGACAGTATTTCTGGAAGACTTGCAATGAATAATCTCCAGCAAAACATAAACCTGGAGGCGGGTTCTGTTGAGCATGATGGATATTGTGTTTGTTAAATTCTGAACCACTTTGATTCTCAGCTCCTCCAGAGATGCTGCGTGGGTAGCTTCATCTTCTGGGATTGCAGATACAACGTATAGAATGTTTCCGTCGCGAAGCACTGTTCCGATGGCCCATTCCAGGGCATGGATAGATTCGGGGGAGAGATCAACAGCAACAATGTACGACTTGAGCTTTTCTGCGACAGTGGAGAGGTCTGGAAGGTTCCCTCTCACCAGCGTTCTAACAACCCTTTGTGTAGCCGGATTCGAATAAATAGAGGAGACAGCGAGCTCGAGGTTAGCTGCTCTGCGAGCATCGCGCATTTCTTCATTGTCGGAAGTGTAGGGAGTGTCCTCAATGGTGCCATCTTGCGTGAATGCCGTGTTGGGATGGACTATTCGCCTTTTGTAAGCAGCGTATTCTTCGATGGTTGGCTTTTTGCCCTCGTGCGGCCATCCGACAGTTTCAGACGCTTCATCATCTGACTCCTCATCCTTGTTTAGCTTCAGTCTGCCAACGAGCTTGGTAAGCGTGGCCTTTTTGCTGTGATCAAAGAGAACTTTTGCCTCATCCTTCTCCTGTTGTTTCTCCTTTTCTCTGATTTCCTGGGCAGTCTCACCGTCTTCATCTTCTGACGACGACGACGAGTAGTCTGAGTCCGACATTTCGTCCAAATCCATGGCATCTTCATCGGACAGGTCGTCCGCGACGGCGCTGCGTTCTTTGGACCGGGACCTAGATCGTCTGCGCCCGGGAGATTTGGACTTTTTGGTGGACTTTGCCTGGGATGGATCAGGAGACAGCATTGACCTTGACACTCTTTCTTCCGGCTCAACAATTTGTACTTTTGAAGCATTGCTGCTGCTAGTAGGGCTGGTGATTGCACTGTTTTCTGCCGGAGATGAGTCGGCGCTCTGCGTAGTCACAATTAATGGGACGGGTCTCTCGCTATCTGATGAGTTGGTATTCTGTTTGGTTGCCATGACATGGTTAGAATCTGCTGAGTTACCTTCCATTTCTAGGGTGCGGTCATAAACGGTATCAACGGTGGTAGCCAAGATGGGTGGCAGAGGTGTGTATCTGGTTTTAGTCGAGGATGGCTACTATCAGGCTCTGCAGAGCGGGTATTGGGAGGTGTTTGTCAGCGGACCTCCAGTGGTGGGCACAACGTAGAGGAGACTAGTGAGGCTGGTTGAGCGGCGCTCTTTGGGGACGAGCGCGAGCCAAACTGTTTAGCTCGCAGACGTTTCGTCCACATGCGAGGGCCTTTACCGAATGGTTTCCGGAAGAGCCGCATCTTGCACTTGCCTCTTTTGTGACCTCGGCATTTTGCTACTCAGGGTATTCGCGGAGGGCACTAGTCACTACCCCAGATAACCAGAGTTACCGCCTCTTGTGGATGGGCGCCGGTTGATGATGGTCAACCAGCACAAGCACGCGCCCCACACAGCGGCAACACAGCGCACGATAATGGCCGGCAAGAGGGAGGCGATCCAGAGCACCGCCAGCGGACTGACAACTGGCAGTGGTAACAATGGCCGCCAGCCGGGCCGAGGAGACCCTTGCTCCGGGGCAACTTGGACATGCTGGAGCTTGCATCCAGCCAGCCGTATGTGGTGCGCGCACCCAGGTCTGCGCTAGCGAGCAAGCATTTAGCCTCGAGCGTCTCGACTTACCGCAATACCGAGCTACGCTAGTGAGTGACCGCCATGGGTTAATCTCAAGCGATTTTCTTGGCGGAAAGAACCGTCTGACGATGGCGAATCAGGACGCTCTTGACATTGTGTTTTGCAGTAGAGAGTGCCCCGAGCAGGTGTCGCTCCAGCCGTTGCCTTCGTTTCCCCCACACGCGCTGAGCGCTGGCGAGCTGCTTGCTTGCTCTTGTGCCCGCTGGCAAGCCCACGAAAATTAATCGGAAACACACAGTCTGTACCCCACAGACATTGGCTCGGAGCTATCGCCAACACTGGTGGAATTTCATTTAAATAGCACTCAGACCCCAGGCTCGCTCCTGCCTCCTACCGTATTTCTCTCTATTCCTCTACCAGGTGTATTTATTCAAAATGTCTTCGTCAAATGGCTCTACAGTCGAGGTGGAAACAGACACTGTCACCCTGACCCGATTTATCCTACAGCAGCAGCTCAAACATGTTGACGCTACTGGTGACTTTACGCTTCTTCTCAACTCTCTCCAATTTGCATTCAAGTTCATTGCTCACAACATTAGAAGAGCCACCCTAATCAACCTTTTGGGCTTGTCGGGAACGGCCAACTCCACCGGCGACGACCAAAAGAAGCTGGACGTTATCGGCGACGAGATTTTCATCAACGCGATGAAGGCATCCGGAAAAGTCAAGGTTGTGGTGTCAGAGGAACAGGACGACCTCATTATTTTCCAGGGCTCGGGCCGGTACGCCGTCGTCTGCGACCCAATTGACGGCTCGTCCAACCTCGACGCCGGAGTGTCTGTCGGTACCATTTTTGGCATTTATAGACTGAAGGAGGGCTCCGAGGGCAACATCAAGGATGTCCTCCGCCCAGGCACCGAGCTGGTGGCCGCAGGATACACAATGTACGGTGCCTCGGCCAATCTTGTGTTGACGCTTGGAAACGGCGTCAACGGCTTCACGCTCGACAATGCGCTGGGCGAGTTCATCCTCACCCACCCAGAAATGAAACCCCCGCTCCATCGCGGTATCTACTCTGTCAACGAGGGCAATTCAATGTACTGGTCCAAGGGAGCTCTCAAATACTTTGAATCCATCAAGTTTCCCCAGGACGGATCAAAGCCATACTCCGCCAGATACATTGGATCCATGGTTGCCGACATGCACAGAACCTTGCTCTACGGAGGCATCTTCGCGTATCCTGCCGACAAAAAGTCCAAGAAGGGCAAACTCAGACTCTTGTACGAGGGAAATCCCATGGCATTTTTGATTGAGCAGGCAGGCGGCATTGCTGTCAACGACGAGGGCAAGCGCATCCTTGAAATTGTTCCGGAGGCTATCCACGAACGTGTCGGAATTTGGCTCGGATCAAAGGGTGAGGTCGAGAAGGCCATGCCGTTCTTCACAAAGGGCGATAACTAGAGCGCCAAGGTCCCGCGCGGTGGCATTGTCCGCGCTCACAATAATTATGTATCCCCGCAGCATTGGCGGCGACCGTAAATAGTGCAAATAAATCTGCCAATGAGATACTCTGAGCGTGCTCGAGTGCTCGGCCGGCCAATCAGTAATACATATTCAACGTCTCACCAGTCTGTCCAGCAGTAGCATGTCCACTCCTTTTCGGTCGTTGCAAGCCCTGTTGATGTAGCGCTACAGCTGCAGGCTGGCAGGCGAATCTGCCGCTGAGTGAGTAATTGTGTTCCATTTGATTTTTATCTGTAAATCATCAATAGACACCATGCATCAAGCACTAGTTCTTCATCACGGCTCAGTGGAGCCTGCATGCACACTTGCCTATCGCACAATTCCGACACCGGACCACCCCAACACCGCGGAACCTTTCAAAAAAGCAACTGATAAGAAACGGCTCTTCCTCACCCCACGGTTCCTCGCTGTGTTCCTTCCTTAATCGCAGCCAAAATTCAAAATGACGTCTGGCAATGCGTTGGCTGATGAAAGGTCAAGACTATTACCAAGTTCAGGCGATGCAAATCCTGCTGAAAAGCACACCAAAGAGTGGTATCGGTGGCATCTTTTCATCTGTTGTTTAGCGTGCTGTGCGTCCGCCGGCTCCATTACTTTGTTTTCGCTCTACTCGCCCGCTCTCCAGCATGAGCTCGGTCTGTCACAGCTGCAAATCAACCTGATCTCCATCGCTTGCGAGGCAGGTACTTACTTACCAACCCCGATCGTGGGCTTTCTATGCGACAAGTATCCTCCCTCAACAATGATTGCTGGCGGATCTTTGCTATTTTCCATCTCTTACTATTTATGTCACTTGGTTGTCAGTGGGGTGCTTGGTGACTACAGAGTACTCGCAGCATGCTTTGCCCTAATTGGTTTGGCCACCTCCTGTGTTTACCTGGCCTGCTTTGTAACATGTGCGAGACTGTTTTCTCACAGACCAGGTCTATCTATTGCTGCTCCCACGACCTCCTTCGGTTTGTCGGCATTCTGGGAAGCTCAGATTGTGCGAGGTTTTTTGACTGACAAAACCACTGGGTTTGTAAACCTGCCACAGATTATGTCTTTTTTTTCAGTTTTCTACCTCATAGCTGGCACGGTCGGCGTTTACGCGGCATATTTTTATGAAAGGCATTTTTCCATCAAGGAGCTGGAGGAGGAGATAGAACAGGTGGACAACTCTGTCTCGTCCGTGTCGGCGACTGGTGGAAGAGACAGTTCATGGGTCAGAAATTTTCTCTTGTCCAAAATTATGTGGACACTCATGTTTGCGTTTGTGTTGACAACTGGTCCTTTGGAAATGTACATCAACAACATGGGGGCTGTCATTGAGTCAATAAATAAGGCAGAAAACACTGAAGTGCACAGCACTGGAGGTGAAATTTCCACCTCATCTCAAGTCTCATTATTTGCATTGTTGTCGACCCTTGCTAGAATCACACTTGGTGTATCATCAGATTACATTGCTCCGTATATTTCTCGACCCACAACACTTGCAATTTCAATGACGCTTACCGCATGCTCTCACATTATGCTATCCATCGGAGCGTTCAATTCTGATACCAATTTTGGGTATTGCAGTGCTATTAATGGCTTTGGCTATGGCTCTGTGTTCACTCTTTATCCTACCATAATTGCCAGCGTTTGGGGTGTGGAAAATGTGGGAATAAACTGGGGTAGTTTCATTTTTGCGCCGGCAGTTGGTGCCATGATATACGGCTACATTTTTGCCAATATCTATGATAAGAATACGCCAGTTCCCGGAGATGTTTGTAAAGGTCTTGCATGTTATCAAAAAACATTTCAAGTTACTTCCGTCTCCATTTTCATTGCATCTGTTCTTGTTTTCGCTTGTTATCAACAAGTCTGGAAAAAAAGAGGGATTATAGTATAAAGATATCGTTTGCATTAAAATAAATTATTTTATAACACTAGATCAGCTCAAAAGCTGTTCACCTAAATGAGAAACTAAACGCATTGGCACTACAGCTGTTCATTGTTACCGTAGACATCAGCACCTGGTTGCGACTACTCATTACCAGTGTCATCGCCACCAGTTCGACCTTTTCTTCCACCTCTTTCCCTTTGCTTCGCATGAAGCTTGCTCATTTTGATCTTGGCTTGCTGTTGAGCCGAATCCATAGTATTCATAAGTAACATGATCTCTTCCTTGTCGATTGGAAACTCTTCAAGCCTCTTATCGGGATGAATCTCTCTTTCAATGGCTTGAAAGCGCTGAACATCATACTGAGATGCAATGGTAATTGCCTTTCCGGCACGACCAGCTCTGGCTGTTCTACCAACACGATGAACATACTCTGCAGCATTGTCTGGAACTGAAAAGTTAATAACAACATCAACTTTGGGAATATCCAAACCTCGTGCAGCAACATTGGTTGCAACTAAAATATTTTTCACGCCAGCCTTAAACTTGTTGAGCGCTTCCAGTCGAGCATTTTGCGACATGCTACCATTAATTGGAATAGATTTCAACCCCAACACATCTAAAAGATATGGGATTCTCATACCTTCATCCTTAGTTGATACAAATACGATGACGGACTTTCCAGCAAACTCGTTGAGAAGAAAGACAAGAGAAGCGTCCTTGTGCTTAAATGGCATAAAGAGATAGTATTCAAGGAGTGTCTCGACGGTAGTAATTTTGTTGGACACTGAAACACGAATTGGATTGGTTAGCGAAGCCCTTTGAAGCTGATCAACTTCTCTTGAGGGAGTTGCACTGAACAAGAATGTCCTTCTTTCACGAGGAATTACTTGAAGGATTCTATTGATAGGCTCTTTAAAATCCATATCCAGCAATCTATCTGCTTCATCCAAAATCAGAAACTTTAGACTTCTCAGCGAAAACCCCTTCGTCCTCTCCAAATGATCTAATAGTCTACCTGGGGTAGCAACAATTACATGTGGCTTTCTGCTCAAAGCCAAACTTTGTTGCATGTGATCTTCACCGCCAATAATGACTGCACTTTTCACGCCCATACCACTACCAAGAGCCACAAACTGCTGAGAAATTTGATGAGCAAGCTCTCTCGTGGGAACCATCACACAGCAAAACAATGGCGAGGGATTTTCATAAAGAGCTTGCAAGACCGGGATAGCAAAAGCAGCAGTTTTACCCGATCCAGTGGCTGCAAAACCCATTACATCTCTTCCTTGTAATGCATACGGAATAGCTTGAGTTTGAATTGGTGTTGGTTTATCAAAGTGCATTTGTTCGCATGCTTCGCATAGAATTTCATTCACCCCTAGCTCTGCAAATGTTTTTGGTTGCTCTTTCTCACCATCAGCTTCCTCTATAGTTGTCGGAGCTATGTGAGTAGCTGCAGTTGCTACATTGCTGGACACGTCTTCTCCTGTTATTTGAGCTTCTTCTTCTTCTTTTTCTTCTTCTTCTCGATCCGCTGAGTTGATCACCTTTTTCAAGGTATCAGCTTTTTTGCGTGAAGATTCGTCCTTGTCAACATTCCTAGATTTCTTTACAACTTTCTGAGGGGAAAACAAATCAGATTTATCAGCCTTTGACAATTTAGCAGCCTTAACACCCTTTTTATCTCCGCTTTTCATTATTTTTCATATGATGAAGAAAGTTTCACATTCAAAAGAAAAATAAATATATGCGGATATGCATGATTATGTCAGCCATTTTTTCTCGAGCAATCATCGGATGCCTAATTAGCACCAGAAACTATCAGCAAAGTGATTGAATTGTTAAAGACACGAGAAAGATTTCAGTACAGTCTATAGTGTATGTGTTTCCATAACTATAAATTATATTCTGGGCACATATTGTCAAATCTGCTCATCGTTCATCTTTCCTTAATTTGAGCGCTATCTACAGCATCTACATAGGTGGGCTATTTGACAAGCTCTGCAACGCAAGCCACAAAAATTCCATGTTTCCAGACGCGTGCTCAAACCAACGATTATTGAAAAAACTTGGGGGTTTCTTTTGGTGTTTCTATTAGATAAAAATTCACATGCGGAATGACCGTTCGTTAATTCATGTCTTGTTTGCAATATTGGCATACATCACCTCGCATATCTTTGGGCTCATATACCTGACACTTCTGTTCATCGGAGCATTTGGCACACTGCTGTTTCACAAAATACTTGGAGGTGGATACCCCAAATCAGCTGAGACAAGTCAGTCACATCTTTCAAAAAAAGAGCGCCGTCTGGTAAAGGATTTGTCATATTACATGGATCTTGCAGGTTGCGATTTGCGAGACCATGATATAACCACTGACGATGGATTTATCATAAACTTGCAGCACCTCACCTACCACTCTGAAACCTCTACGGCTTCGTTTCCGTTAGATGGAATGGGTATAGAGTTGAGACCCCTTTCGCCAGGAAACACAAGTACCCCTCGAAGGTCACGATCCCCGTCACCCAATAAAACCCCAGTATTATTCATACATGGGTTAATGCAATCATCAGCATCATTTTGCACATCTGGTGCTGACAGCTTGGCTTTATATATGTTACAACAGGGATACGATGTTTGGCTAGGCAATAACAGGTGTGGATTTCATCCGAGACATGAAAGATATTCTGAGCGATCTCGAAATATGTGGGATTGGGATGTCAAGGACATGGCGAAATATGACCTTCCAGCTATGGTTGATTATATTTGCAATGCGACAGGTTCTGAAAAAGTTGCGTTAGTAGCTCATTCACAAGGCACAGCTGAATCCTTCTGGGCACTGGCTCACAATCAACAACTGGCGGAAAGAATTCTTTGCTTTACTGCATTATCGCCCGCAGTATACGCTGGACCTTTACTGGATCGCTGGTTTTTAAAATTTATCAGGTATCTTCCACTAACTTGGTATCATCTGTTGTTTGGTCAACACAGCTTTCTAGGTGCGATGATGCTTGCCAGTAAAGTTCTACCACTCAAACTTTATACCAGTACAGGCTATGTCATGTTCAATTATATGCTTGGGTGGAATGATGCGCTATGGAATCGGGTTTATCGTGATAGGGAGTTTATCTTTTCTCCCGTGTACGTCTCCTCAAAATTGATGTTTTGGTGGTTAGGTAAGCATGACTCCCTGGCAATTAGAGGTTGCATTTTTGATGAATCTAAAGATCATTGGTTTGAACCGTGGTGTCCTCCAATTGCGCTAGTAGTTCCTGGCCGTGACAATCTAGTCAATGGTCAAATGCTAGTTAACCGCTTGATGAGCTACGATCATGGTCGGTATCTTAAAGAACTTCAAGTGATTGACATTCCTGAATATTCACATCTAGACGTCCTTTGGGCTGCAGATGTAATAGCAAAAGTTGGTACCCCCCTCCACCGCTTTATTGAAAAATGCTCCGCTTAATTTGTATTGTCGCAGCGGCCAAGATACGCCATTGCTAGTTGTTATGCCACTGACTATTACCTCACTAGCCATTCTCCTTTTCATATTTGCATGATAATTAATAACATTAATATACTAATAAATATTGTGACTTTTTATGATCTTCCCAGCACTTCCTCATATAACAATTCCAGTTCATGAGCTAACATCTGCAGTCCCACCATTAAAACTTGATGCGTCAAACCAGGGAGTTTATCTCTGTGTAATCCAAACCATTCCATGGGCGGTGTCGCATCGCCAAGGTCTCTGAGAGTGGGTGTATCAATGATTGGAACTTCCCTTGCCAAATATGAATAGCGTGATGCCAGTTCAACCTTTGTCTCATCAATGCTAATGTCTGATAGTAAGTTGTTAGGCCGCAAAGCGTAGTAGTCTTTTCTAGAAGCAAGAGCCTCTTTATGAGTAGTAAACATAGCTGAAATGATCTGCACAATTCCCAAATTCCATTTCAAATCTACCTTACCACCAAAATGAGATTCAAAAGTAAACTCAACTTCAGAATCCCCAATCTTTTGCCATGTTTTCATCTTTATAGCAAAAAAGGGAGCCTGCACAATAACACCTCCTTTTCTATCGTTGGCATGCTTAACAAACGATATCACGTCAAGTCCAACATTAGGTAATTTTGCCTTCTTCAGAGTTGTGAGTGCCACCATGAGACCATCCATTTTCAGATCCAGTGCGGATTGAAGTTGGTGAATTGATCCTACTAATTCATTTTCTGGTATCAACGACCCAGTTCTTTGCAGCGCTTTAAACTGCGAATAAGCAGCTCGTATTCCTAAAATTTCAGTGACAAATACGTTGCTGCATTCAGTAAAAGATCGCGGGAAAACGTAAAAGGTAAAAACCGATACCTCCACTTTCATAGCAGAAACCAGATTTGCCAAGATATTTGTAAGCGCAGGATCCAGGCTTCTCTCTCTCTTAGTCTCATTTACACCCATGGACTTCATTCGTTCTTTCACCGAGTCACTGCTATGTTTTCGCATTCTAGCCAGTAGAGCATGAACGTCAACAAAGTATGATGCTGAAAGATCAGTGGCATACAGACGTGCTTGTCCAAGCGAAAGATCAATGTCAATGGTCTCCCGCAGTCGATATCCTTGTCGTAGTCTGTTTGTCATAGTAAGAGAGATCTTTTCAAAAAAGATAATGAAAATATCGTGAAAATCAATTCCCAGCCGCAACTCAAGATTACTGAAGCCAACAAGAACGTCAACAAAAGGTACTGGCCGTGAGGTAGTGAGTGCTCCATCATTAGACTTTGCCGAAGGTGGACTAACATCTGCGTTCCACTCGATGAGCGTAAAAATTCGAGCTCCAGATAGCTTAGCGGCCCCAGAAAGACGTCCTTCACAGGTTAGAGTTATAGAGCCAAATCCAACTCTCATCATCTCACTCCACGAGGACGTCTTTTGAGCTACTAGGTTTAGTTCATCCATCTCAAACTGAGCAGATCCGATTGCTTGTCCCATTTCAAGAACGGCAGTGACATTGCTGATTCTACCCTCCACAAACCAGGCAATGGCGATTGTAGTCATCGCTTTATGATATCTATCAACTAATTTCTCCTCAACCTGAACTGTGGATTTATTGACCAGTATCGAATGTGGTCTCCAAACAGTTCGAAATATTTCCAAGTCCTCCATTTGTAGCATATTGACCTCAGCATGAATGTCGGATATGTGCCCAGTAACAAAAATTATAGATTTTTTGGTAACGAACAGGTCAATATTAGAGATCTCCAATTGTCCAGAAGTTAACCGTGAGTAAACATGCTGCAAAGACATTTTGAAATTACGAAGCCTCACACAAACTGGATATGTCTTCTTACCAGCTTCATCTTTCAGTGATGTCAATGTTATCGACAGACTGTCGTATGATAACGAAGCAGCAATCCTTGTGTCTTCACCACAAGTAAGAATTACTTCTTGTCGGCCAAAAATGAGTGATGCCTGTACTTGCATCTCCAGATTGAACAGAGAGTTGGCAGATGTGCTTGCAGAGGTTTCCCTGGAAGCTATAGTGACAACTGAATTCATTCTCGATGGACGTCGATACAGATGACTCTTGTCGTTTTCCATATCCGCCATATGAGACTTGACAGAGTTGTAGATTTTTACAAGAACAGGAACAACTGTGGGTTCAATCTGATTGCTTGATGAGCCTACATTAACCTGCAACAGCGCAGAATCATGCCCTTCCTTATGCACACGGTATTCTCCAGCGATATCAATGGTAGGAGACTGTAGCTTCAAGGCGTGTCTCTTGTCTGCAACACTATCCCACAAATAACAGAATGCCGCATCAAAGTGAACATGCAAGGAGATGTTTTTAGAAAACTTCAAATCTAGTGAACTGTTGTTCGTTACTTCATCAGCACTCAATGTCTGAAGATCATTGTTTCCTGAAGAAAAGCTGCGAGCAATATTTATACGATCAATGGATCTCATCATTTCGAAAACTAGCTCAACAATGCTAGGCTCGAGAGTGACCACAAACGACTCACCAGTCAAGTTGATAACCAAGTTGGATTCCACAAGAACTCCCTTCAAAGAAACAGACGGAAGAAAGGCAGTGTTGGCCAACGAAGAAGAAACTTTGTGAGGATAAATACTTGGATTGACGGCTGGAGTGATATAGAACCCTTTTAAAGAAATAGCAGATGACAAGTTTTTGAAAATGATACTCAAAGATTCGTATCCAACTGTGATTCCAGGAACGCTCAAAGTCACTTCTGTTTCAGAAACAACAGATTCAAAGAGCCAAGCGACGCTAACGTCTTCAATAGAAATTGTGCAGCTAAATTTTTTAAGCAAATCGGGCCATGAATCTTCAATCTCCGTAGGAGTTTTGACTTGAGAGGTGGTGGTCGTAGAGGGGCTACTAGTTGATGAGGATTCTTTTAAGGAGCCCTTTGCAAAGGTGTTAATTCGTTGGGCTTCAAGTTGCTTGATCAGAAACACATAATCAATTAATTTTGCAACTGTCTTAGGAGAGCCAAGCACTCTCGACTTGGGACAGTGCAAAATAAATTGATGGGGTGTTTCTTTCTCAGTACCTTGAATACAATGGATCGTGGCTGCTGTGGAAATGAAATTTTGGATTGCCCTACCCCAAAGGAGAACGCCAATTTCAACGGAACCAATGTCTAAATAGTAGTCCAGAGCAGACAATGAAGCTTCTACTGATTCTCCATATTCCATGTTAGAAACTCTTTGCCATATGTTATCAATTGCAAGACGAATCTGATCTCCGTCAACTATCAATCCAAATGAGGTGTGAACAATTTCAATCTTTGTATCAAACAGCAAGTCCTTAGATGGTTTCTTCCTTTTTTCATCAAGGATCTTTGTTTCTGATAAAGCGCTTAGCTTCTTTTGGATGTTGGGCAACCTCTCAGAAATAGCTGAGGACGCATCTTCAATGCGCGCAAGCAAGCTGGGCAATTCTTGATAAACTTGATGTATTGCACCGCTCTTGACCTCAATAATTTCCATTGTGGCGGTTGCCCTTGCCAAAGTAGATATAATTTCTTCACGTTGTAGATCCTTCGCTTGGCCACTTACTGTCAACCCTTCCAATAACAAACTTATCAAGACGACGTCATTGGCAGATAATCGCAAAGTATGGCTTTCACAAGCAGCAAACGCTTCAAACGAAATATCGTAAGTTAAATCCAAAGTAAACAGCGAACTCTGATATGAGACCACATGCGGACTGATACCGTTCAAATTGATCTGACATAAATCATTACGCAGATGCACAGACCATCGGCTCGGAGCGCAATCATCTGGTCCATCTTCCTTGACTGGTAGCAAAGACTTTTCTTCCTTTACTGGCTTTTGTAGTGCGTCAGCAAGTTCTTTGAAATTTAATAAGCTCGATGCAGCTCGGTCTGCAAATAATAATATAGTCTCAACTTCACCAATGTCAAAATAAACTGACTTGACAACCAACGTTGCAAATGCGTTTTCATGCTCAGCAGTACACGTAAGGGTCAATGCTACGTCCTGCAAGCTTAACAAACTTACTAAGTGACGTGCAGAGTTCTCATATGCCTCAACATTAACATGAAAATATGATGTGCGGGAAAGAAATGACACTGACTTTTTATCATTCATCAAAAGTGACGCTTTAACATTTTGAATTTTGGAAGACAGTTTTCCATAGTTGGTACGAAAACCAACCTTCACTAATGGCATCAGCAACGTAGTTTGCAGACAAACACTGTTACTATTTCCGCCATCAATTTCCTCACTTCCCTTGACATTGTCAATGTCTTTGGACGATTTTTCAACTGGATCCCGGCGGGGTAGGTTAAAAGATTGTGAGAGTACCAGTTTCAAGAAATCCTCAGATACCTCAACCGTTGTATCCCCTAAAATTAAAGTGATTCCAACGTTTGTCATATTTTGAGGCAGAGATTTATCCACGTCAAACACTAGCTTGGTACGTCCAACCTCTACCATATCATTTGAATTATTGTGGAGAATATTGAGATTAATTGCATCAAGCTCCAACATCACCGTGAATGTAGATTTAAAAATTTCGTCCTTCAAAGTAGCTGGCGAATACACATGAGAAAATATGTATTTTTGAGCAACGTTAGAGATTTCCCACGTGTACCATAGGGAAAAGACACGAACCACTTTATTTTCCGCATTTTTTGGCACAGGATAGTTGTTGGCTAAAGTGGCTTGATTCTGAGATAGACGCCAATGGAAGTCTAAAGAGTGATAAATATACCGAAGCTTAACCATGATTTTCCAAGAATCATTTCCTCGAATATGACTTCCGTGTTGAATAATAGTAGCTCTCTTTGTCAATGTGGAGGGCTCACCTGCTTCATACATGCTATCAGCCATAGTGAGTTTATAAACAGCATCTGCAGTGCGCTGTTTGTCAAATGAGTTGAAATCAAGGTTCAAATTCTGATAACAGCTAACTTGTCGATTCAAATGAGCCGCCGCCCAAATAAGATCAGGAGCATTTGCAATAGCATCAATACCTTTCAATTGTACGTACCCACAAAACCCTTCTTTGCGTTTGCTCAACCAAGCACAAGAGTCAGACACTTGAAGTGTTATTGGCATTGAGCGGAACGAGCCGTGGTTGTCAGGATTCAAGCCGACTTCCAGTAGTCCAATATCAGCCTGGACAGAAATCGAGTCGATGACATCCGGACTCTCCATAAATTTCACAATGGTTTGAGGACGTTGAATATGAACATGCCTAACCGCCAAATTGAGATCGACAACATGCAGATAAATTGCACCTTCGTCGTGTAGCTCAAAATGCTTGATATTCACTTCTGGCAGAACTATACGAAACTCTGCAGTTTTCTTAGTACCCATGGCAATGTTATCAAACTGACGGAAAAGCTCCACTTGCAAAGCATCAAGTGTGGATTCAATAGACTTGTGTTGCAGACCGTCAAACAGGTGCACCGCAACTTGACAACACCCTGGCGTCAGTGATAGATTCACTGGCCCAAGCTGGATAACAAATGCATCGGTCAATCCTGGGTCCTCATCGTTGTCGACGCTACTAGCAGTTATATTTCTGACACTGCCCGTGGTGGTGGTTGATGGAGAACGGATGTGACTAATTGTTTGAGAAAGAGGAATGTGATGAGAAGACGACGTCAAGGGTGACGGTATTGGAAAAATTGCCAATGTTCTTTTAATAGTTTGATACCGTTGGTCTGACTTTGTTTTATCGGTAAGAAAAGAAATTCTTTTGAAAGGTGCATCGTGGACACTGATATGCGTCATTTGTTTCTTCTTCTGTTCTTCAAAGAGAGCTTTGCGTTCAAAATTGGTAACGTAGATAGAAGTGACAAAGGATGCCGTAGTGGTTGGTTCTTCAGCATTTGGGTCAGTTAAAATTGCTAGAACAGATATCTCTGGAATGGAGATACTGACTTTTTTGGAATAGCTCTCAGATGCTAAGTCAAAAAATGACATACTCACTGGACCAGCAACGACTTGGAGACACCCCGGGCCATTGTGGCATTTTAATCTCAACATTGAAACCTTTACAGAAAGTTGCGTGACATCATGAAGTTCAGGTTCTGGAATGTTCATCGAATTTTCCTCATCTTTGAACCCAAAACCTAAGGACTGTCCAACATTTCCTAAAAGATTCAAAATCGAAATATGGGAATCAATGACAATGTCTCCAATATCAAAATCCCACTTGCAAAAGTACGTCGGCTCGGTGGGAGGAAGTCCAAACAAACGGTTACCCCTAGCAACAAGACCTTGAAGCATAAGATCTACCTTGACACTCTCATCAGGTCTAGTAAACGCCCGCAAAGAAAATGGATCGTCTGATTCGCTCGAAAAAGCATAACCGTAAAATGGTGAAATATTGGCCTGCAAATCCATATAGTAGTTGGTGAAACGAAGATCGACATCAAATTGCTCTGCATATAACCTGATGCCCGAGCTGGCGTTGTACAAATTGCCGGCCAAGACTAACATAGCGTTGTCGATGATACATTGCAATTGAACATCGGTATCATTATCAGTGCGAATATTGGTGAAAGTGGTTGCTTGTGTTTTATGGTCGACACCATATTCCTCTACCGTTTGAAAATGCACATACTCGCCAAAATAGTTTTCTCTGACTCTCATCAAATAACGTAGTGCAAATCCAAACGCTAAAAAGCGAACATCAGACCCATCAATATCAATCTTGAGAAGATCCACCATGCCTTCCCTAACAACAGAGCAAATAGTGTATTCAATGTCGATTGCAACATTCTGAGCAATGCCGATTTCCTTCACTACAAGAAATGCGTTCAAAGAATGCCATGGTGGCGGAAACAGTTTCATCGAAAACTCTGGGGTTTTGAAGCTAATATCTAATGTTCGTTTCAAGGGAAAAATTTCGTCTAGAGGTACCATGACACTGACTGACAGTAGTTTTCCTTCAAAAGTGAGGTACAAATTTTCATCCGGATCGGTAGGTGAATTGATTAAATTTGCCTCGTTCAAATTCAAAAAAAGCTGGTAATCAGTGATGTTCCAGCTCAAGTGATATTTGACAGGTGTAAACATATCATATGCTACTGGCTCACCATCTGAGAAATCCGTAAACAAGTCTGACATGAGAGAAACATGCTCACGAAGAAGATACAGGTCAACGAGTGACGATCTTATATCAATGAAGTAATTCTGAAGACCGTTCCATTTCAATGGCATCTCAATATCAATGTCACATGTCATAGCATTCGACCTCAACATAATATCATGATTCACTGATGTTCTAATTTCAGGCCGTCTCAAGTCTAATTTCACAGTATTTACCCATCCATTTTCTGATTGAGCCTCCATGGCTGCTACGAACGAAATGTTGGAGTCTTGTTGAGCTTTGAGTTCTATCCACCCGTAAGGACGAGCCTCAGCAGTGATTTCTCCGTTGGCGAGTTTCTCGTAAAAAGCCTTGTCCTTGCTCATTTCTCTTGTCGGTATTTGCAACACGCACTCTTTTCGAAAAATGATAAACATGTCAAAGCTGCCATATGAGCGCTTAGAACCAGGTTCGGCTTGTGGAGAATAAACCTGGTCTTTACAAAAGCGGGGCATCATCATTGATTGCAAAGGTAGGCGCTGACGATCGGCCCAAGGACCATAATGTATAGTGGTAGTTTCTTTGAAGTCGATTTCCATACCCCATTTCGGAGGCCCGCATTCGGTGTTGCTGAGACGATGGATTCCAGGAATATCAAAATAATAGTTCAATGTAAGTTCCGGCGCCTCAATTATAGCCGAAGATTTGCCGTACTCTTCTGGAATTTTATCCCTGTACTCGTTTCTTTCCGCATCACTGTATCCCAAGTACTCCGCCGAGTCATCTTGGTACTGGGAAAGTCCATGCCATTGCGAAGGTCCTACCGAATGCATGTCGGCTTCTGGGGGAAAAAAACGTTTCTGAAGTGATTTAGGGAAAAGTCTACCCCACCAGGGGTAAGCATTTGTTTCTTGCTTTCGCCGCAGCATCGTGAACACACCAGCCTTGGATGAACCCTCCTCGTAATCAACATTAGGACGCATCTCCATGCGTGCTGATTGGAGAGTTGCAGAGAACATCAGCTTGTGCTGATCCACATTCTTGTAGGTGGCAGGTGCAACATCCACCAGCGAACGGCCGTTTTTGAAATGGAAAATCAGAAGACACGGAGTCTCCTTGTTGCCCAGGACAATAGAACCATTATTACACTTTGTAAAAATGGGGAACAACTGCAGATAAGAATAAATACCACCATCCGTCAAAGCGTCCTCTCCCTTCTCCAGGACCCAGTCTGCACTCGAGCTAGTGAAGGAGTTGAGATCAGCAGGGTTTGGGTTTTCCTTGTTCAAAAACTCTTCCATGGCTTTGTACGCATCTGTTCTATTGAATATGAACCATTCAAATCCTGATATGTCCAAAGCCAGCCTGCTGCCCCCAGACTTGTCTGCGCCCTCCTCCCCTGTTGCTGCACTAGCCAGCTCGAGAAGTGTTTTCTGGGGATAAAGAAGCCAGTAGCGCCAGGTGATTGATCCCTGCAAAATGCTAATGGCATCATTGGACGATATACACGTCAGGTTTTTGAAAAAGATGCGGCCGCCAAGCAGCGACAGCTGAATTGACTGTACCTTCACCACCATGCGGTACTTTTTCCAAACGAGCCATCTCAGAGCCAGGGAAGCCAGCGAACCAAAAACCCTGTTTACATAGAATACAATGAAAATGACAGTGACGATTGCCAGAAAGAAATCTATTAGATAGACCCATGAGAAATCTTTACTGTCGGTGGAAAACAGGGAGTCGACGGTTGAGATGGCCATCGGTAAGCTAGTGGAGCGGAACTACTATTGTCTCCTCGTAGTGTGGCAGATGACAAAAGGCACGCCACCGCAGCAATCTATTTTATACCTTTCTCCTTGGCAAACCTGGGCAGTCTCGGATGTGATAATGATTTTGATGTGATGAGCCCATTTCCTCCCGCGCCCCACACCACACACACTGCCGACACTGGCAGTGGGAGAGTGGGAACACGGCAACTCGCTTTAGTGCGCTTGGTGAATTGCACCGAGACCCAACACTGGAACAGCACTCTGCAAACACCATCGCATAGGCAACATTAATATTCTGGTTGAGCGCAATGTACTCGCCGGCAGCAGACCTGGAAAAGTTGTTTGCCGACTCTGCAAATCTCGCAGGATTGCAAAATGTCCAGGGGGCGCTAGCTGATCATATTTCCACCTTGCGAGATGCCCTGGAGTCGTCCAGGAAAAAGGACGTTGCCGCTTCGCACGGGTGCACCTCGCTCAATAGGGATCTGCAGCAGGTTGTGCAAAACGTCACTGATCTTAGCAAGAGAGCACAGGCAACGGGCTCGTCGATATCGCACATGACGTCAGACATTCAAAAGTTGGATAGGACCAAAAACAACCTTATACAGTCCATCACTGTCATCAAGCGGCTGCAAATGCTGGCTTCAGCTTACGACCAACTTGACAGACTGCTGGCTCGTCGCCAGTACCGCGAGCTGGCACAGACACTGCCCGCTGTGCTGGAGCTCATGAGCCACTTCAAGTCCTTTAGAAGCATATCTCAGATTGCAACTCTCAACAAGCAGGTGGCTAACTTCCAGCCAAAAGTTGCCGATCAAATCCTCCAAGACTTTGCTGCCACCTGTGCGGCCCTCAACAATAGCGCAGTCAATCACACTCAAAGTGGCAGCGCAGTCAGTCCGGAGAATCTCATGTCTGCATGCCACGTTCTTGAGAACTTGCAGGGAGACTACAAAAACCAGCTGCTTACATGGTATTGCAACGCACAGATGCGAGAGTACAGAGGCATCTTTAAAAACTCTGACGAGGCGGGTTCCTTGGAAAACATTTCTAGAAGATATGCCTATGGAAAGCGACTATTGAAGCACCACATTCAGGATTTTGACAAGCTTTTCCCGCCAGCATGGAATGTCACGGGTAAGCTCTGCCTTGAATTTTGCTCCACCACAAAACAGGATCTGCAAGTCGTTCTCCAGGCAGAGAACAAGTCCATCACAGTTCAGCTTCTGCTAGAAGCATTAACACAAACTATAGATTTTGAAACATACGTCGCCTCAAAGTTCAAAGTCGAAGCCGCCACCATTTCTACAGTTTTTATTCCCTACTTGAACATGTGGATTCAACACCAAGACTCCATCTTAGCAGCCAAGTTTGTTCACTTCAAAGTTCCACCTCGCACTAGCTCGACAATGCCAAGAGACGATGGAGAGACTGTCGAGGAACAAGGAGATGTCGTTCTTCCTTCCTCAGCGGAGCTATTTGCTTACTATAGACAGGCACTTGTTCAAACGACAAAGCTTAGCAAAGGACCTCCACTGTTGGACCTTGCAAACCTCTACAAAAAGTGGCTCTTCAGATATTGCTCTGAAATATTGAGAGCTTCGTTACCAGTAATCCTTTCCACCGATGTCGATATAGAATCCGCGTGCATTGTCATCAACACTGCTGATTATTCAGTGACCACAATAGGACAGCTGGAAGAGAGAATAGTTTCTCAGCTTGAGACTGATGAATTGAAAAAGATGGTTTCCTTTGATGACGTCAAATCTGCATTTTTGGAAGCTATCAATGAGACGATATCAATGCTGGTAACACGTGTCGATATTAGTCTCGAACAATCGTGGAGAGAAATGCAAAATATCAACTGGGACAAGCTCGACAGTGTTGGAGATACTTCGCCCTATGTCCAAGAAGTCAAATCATCTGTTTACAGGATTACCAAACAAATTACTTCCCATTTAGAAAAGGAGATTTACCACCGCATGCTTTGTGACAGGGTGGTAGAATCCACTATGCAATCCTTTTTGAATTCAATGGTGAGATGCAGACCAATCAGCGAGGTCTCTGCTGAGCAAATGCTACTGGATGTTCATGAAATACAGATGGAATTGCTTCACCTGCTGAAAGAAACCGCAAGCTACTCGAGGCATGTAGCAAACTCCGGCTCACGGGTAGAGAAAATATTGAAGGTTATCTTGACACAAAACGAGCCTATTGAGGGTCTAGTTCAAAACTATTTTTATTTAATTGGGGATTCGTCGGCCACAAATTTCAAAAAGATTCTCGAACTCAAGGGCATCCAACCCGGCGATCAGGCGAAATTTCTCGAGGTGTTCCGCTCGCATGTCAAGGCTCATGATAACTTGGAGGAGGACTCAATCATTATGAAAAATGTGCGAATTAATCAACCCATTCAGTCGAATTTATCGTCAAACGCACATGCAAACGGTCGACTGCTTAAATCACCAATTTCCGAATCTAAGGGTAATCGAGGTCCAATTCTCACCAAGGATGGTTTTGAACGAGGGTTTGAAAAAATTGCACAAGACGTCAAAATGAACAAACTGAATGAAAACTTCAAAAGTTTTGGTCGATTATTTCGTAGAGATGGAGCTCAGTCACCTAATCAATTCAGGTGATTTTGCTACATTTCCGATGCCCCGTCTAGATTCACGACGCGTTGCACATCCTTGTGCAGATCGATCTAGGCTGCTCAGCAGCAGCGCCTGAACGTCCAAAATTTGTAATTTGAGGCGAAACTCAGACGTAAATTCAAGGGATCAAGTTGAACTATTCACACAATGTGCCAATTATACCGCGCAAGACAAGAGAGCAATTCGCATATTGCCGGTAGGTTCTTTCTTCTTGGCGTCAGGTGATGACGATTAGTTCTCGATCTGACAAATCACGTAGCCCGGGCTTTTAAACTTAAATTGGGTGTGCATAAACAAAAGCGCAAGTAATGGCATGGGGTTAGAAAAAAGAGAGGGTCCAACATTATGGGGCTGAACAAAAGCAGCACATGCAAGGATAAAATAAAAATAAGGTAAGAAACAGAACGCAAATACTTTCCTCGCTATTCAATTGCAATTGAACGAGAAAACTTGTTTGAACTTTGGTTTGCATTCTGCAGGCTGCGAGGATACGTGCCTCTGCAACGCGTGCCGTTGTGACTCTGCATTGAACGGCATTTACATTGTATAAAGAGATTTATTCACATTCCAATAGCAGTCATAATTTTGTGAGGTATTTTGGTGACATTTCGCGTTATGCTGAGTGTCTCGACCGAGTCTATGAGAGGTGTTTGTGGCCAGCTCACACGAACCTCACTAGTCTCGTTTTAGTTTGAAGACGGTCCTGCATTGTGCATAATTTGATACAGGAGCAGAACGTTGAAGGGTACGTTGATCCTCCACCACCTCGTGCACAGAGCTCCACTTTGACAAAAGCCAAAACCTGGTGAAGGCGCTCAACGAGCACCTTTCAGCCAACGCCTCTACTTTTTACGATCTTGTCGCCCATATTTATGCCAAGAGCCGATGCTAGCTGCTTCACCTGCCCTTACCGACAACTAGTGACGCCCTATTCCCCTTTGGGTAAGGCATGCCCCTGAGTCGAGTTCCTTCTCTGGAATTTAAGTGGAATGTGCAGTACCACCTCCAGGTACCGAAACAGCAACATGAACGAGAAAAAAGTAACTAAGCGCGACCGCACAAGACAAAAATAATGACGCTGAATTGGTATGCAGCAAAGGTCAACTCTTTTGGGTAGTCCTTGTCATTTGAAAATAGGCTTCTTCGACCGATCATATTTCTCTCCAACTACTTATTCACTGCGTTTTTAACCTTTTTCTTTCTGGTTCGCGTTCCATTGCTAGCATATCAGCCATGTTAGGACTGTCCACAACAGACCAACTGCTTGTCTTGAGCGATGCCAAGGCTGCCGTTTGCTCTGCCAGCTCTGTAGATATCCAAGCGGTGCAAGCTTTGAGTTATCTAAACGATGGAATCTTCCTCGTTAGCCAAAGCACAGTCTTTATCCAACTATCATTGAGAGAATTTGCCATTTATCAAATCGCCCAATCTAATCTTAATCTTCTGGGAAAATGGCAGGTCCATAAAACAGTCAAAATCACCGCGGCTTCGTTCTGTCCAGGGTTCACTACGCGATGCTTTGTAGCTACTGACGATGGCCTATTGCTTACAGCAGATATATCGGAGCCTGGGGCTCTCTACAACTCGTCGATTCATGTCAAAATATCCGATTGTATCACGTCCCTTGAGTCTTCGTCAATGGGAACGCTGGCTGCAGGTTTCAAGTCCGGTCGTTTGTCTCTCTTTTCTATGAATCCCCGTACATTAGAACTGTCACATCAGCATACAATTTCTCCTGAGGGCACTGAGGAGTACTCTGCTGCAACTGTCAAAGGCAGCCATCGCGAAATCGATGGATCAAATCAGATTCATTGCTTGGGCTGGTCCCCGTCTGCTTCGAAGCTGTTTGTTTGGAAGGGCAACTCAGTAGATCTTTGGCAGTTGTCAAAGAAAGAAGTAACTTCTCCAACGAACTATAGCAAAAGCACAACACTTTCACTTCGCAAACTTCGGCGCATTGACAAACCGTCAGGCCATGAAAACCCGCACAATCCAATTGCGGTATGGGTTGGTGAAACAAAGCTGCTGCATACATCAAACAAAGCCTTAGTATTGGCAGATTTGGAGAACAATGAATTATTTGTGGCAGGTGTAAAGTCACAAATTACCAGTGTCGTGTCATCGAGCTCTTCTAATCCACCACTTGCTTGGGTTCATGATGAAGATGGAATTATTCAAGTCCTTGACATGGAACATTTCAAAAGGCAATTCAAGGTCGATTTTGATGAAAAGTTGTCAAGTTTTGTAGATTACTCTCTCACTGCTGAAGACTCTACACCTGAGTCGTCATATGTTGATACATCGGTCACGTCTCAAGAATCATATGGTCAAAGTGAATTTTCAAACGCAAACACTGTTGGACTTGGATTTAAATCTCACAAAGATCTTCCTAGAATCAATACTTTGAATAATAATACCAGGGACATCAGTCTGGCGGCACAGGATGCGAGTCGTGAAACTGTTGACTTGAGTTATTATCTAGGCGACTATTCCTGTTCCGATTTCAATAATCTGTCTTTGGAATCACAGGAGCCAGAGAGAGAGTCTCCGACTTTGCGCCGAACCAACACCCGCCGCCATGGAATTGCTAGTCCTGAGCTCTTTCAATCTTCAAATTCAATTGAAAACCCTCAGCTGAACACAAAGTTTACCAGAACTGCTTCTAGAAAAATTAACAGTAACCTACCGCAATCTTTATTTCCATCAACGATGCAAAGGCTTCAGTCTTGGGCTTGCACTGAGTTTGACCCTACCTCAATGTCTCGTGAAGCATTCCTATTACGATCGCTGCTTGATCCTAATTCCAACATACGCGATATCTATGAGGTTTTACCAAACATTTTGAGTACAAACAATTTTGTTGTCAGACTGCTTTTGCACGACATTTCTTCTGAGGAAATTCTTGCCAACAAAGATATTCTCTCCGATAAGCTGGCTCATTTACTTTTGTTATTACATGGCTGCCCCTCGTCCAGTGGGAAAGCACTTGATATTAGCTCACTCGGCAATGACTATATCCAACAAAATATACATTTGGTGGCAGCACTAATGGCGTTCAATAATCATCATGGCGACGCGGTTGGTCTATACCTAGAGTATGACTACTATCTTGAAGCCATCATTGTTAGTCTTTTAGGCGATCTAGACTGGCGTCCGATTCTGCGCAAGTGGGCTGGTTATTGTGAACTTAAGAGAGAAGAGGCAGCCCATAAATATTTATCTGCACTCATACGAGAGCTTGCAAAGGCTGATATGCCTTTGTTTGAAAATAGAGGCACCGGTAACGTTATGGATTTTGCTCTTGAGCCTGTAGGGAATGAGGAGACAAGAACCTGGAAGCATGTTGAACGAGCACTGAGTCATAAGAGGTCAGTTAAAAAGTTGAGAAGACGTCCTACAGAGAAACGAAGTCAGCCTTCAGGTAACCCTACACCACCCGTTCCCACAGACTTCCAGGCTTCACATTTTGACACCGATATTTCTTCAACAATGAATTCATCTCTGTGGAGATATATTTCCACTTCTAATCACACTAATCCTGTTATACCAAACTATTCCAGACGATACGACAAAAACGGCA
Organism: Limtongella incommunis; assembly: GCA_003706695.3. Taxonomy (NCBI): domain Eukaryota; kingdom Fungi; phylum Ascomycota; class Dipodascomycetes; order Dipodascales; family Trichomonascaceae; genus Limtongella; species Limtongella incommunis. Next base: position 312,146 of record PPME03000002.1, read on the forward strand.
TCCGTCAACCCACGGTCAACTAACAGTCAAGTGGAATGTCGTCAAGGTCGCATCAAACCTATGTATTTAAATTAATGTGGAATCATAATAATCGTAATTTTATTCAACTATTCTCATTAAATATGACAGTTCAAATCATTCAATTGCTCTCATAACAAACTTTTAGCGCTGTGCTCCAATTGTGCCTGGCACCGGTATCTTTTCCATGCCTTCAGGAAATTTGAACAAATCTCCAAACTGCTTTCCAACAATTTCACCTCCTATGTGCGACAGCCTATTCATGATTAACGCGGTGGCTTGGGCAACACCTGGCACATTGAAGTAAAAAAAAGCACCGCTTGCAGCCAAAACGGCAAATAGTAGTAAAAGTGGGTTTCTCAGAACGGCTAAAAATTCGTTCCAGCCTAAGAAAACTATGAGCAAAATCAACCATGGCGGGATGTGACTCATCGTCTGCGTCGCCGATCTCTTTGTATCGACAAAAATTTGGTCCGCTTGGCGATTGAATCTTTCAGAGATATTTTCAATCGCAGGTAATGTCAGCCTCTCTTCAAAATCAATTTCAACCTCATCTGCATCTGAAAGACTTACTTCTGGCTTAATCGGCGTGCCATTCGATAGCTTTGCCTTTGCATAAATTGGAAGAACAGCTAACGTTTCTTCTTTAGCAATCAAGAAAGGTTTTTCAATATCATCTCTGCCGTTAAAAACAACTGGAACATTATTTTTGTACTTGAACTTGCCTTCAAAAATATCTCTCATCCTGGTGGCGACTGTATCCTCTCTCAGCATTTCCTTCAGTTTGCCGTCAAATGCAATCCATATACTCCGCTGAACGCTCTCGAACCCACCCAAGTATCTGAATTCGTCTTCTTTCGACGAAACTTCACTTTGTTCGATTTCTTTGAATCGCTTGAAGATTTTGTCCCAGGACTCGGCATTTGGCGCTGAGAACTCTTTGACAAGAATATCATTCAAACCGTCGGCAATCTTCTTTGATACACGTGCACTCAAGCGCGATAGTTCTTTATTTTTGAGAGACACCGATGAAGTATTCAGCTCCTTCACCAGGGAGGTCTGCTCAGATTTGAACAACCGCATGCTTTCATCGTCGCCCAGCGAGTCATCAAGAGCATGTTTGGCAAAATAATCAGTGGCATCCCTTTCACTTTTTTCCATTCTGGACTTCAAAGAGTTATTATGATCCGAGGACTGTGTCTGCAGTTCCAGCTGAAATTTTGCAATAGCAGCCTCCTTCAAAGCACGAAGTTGCGCTAAATAATAATTGTCAATAAGAATTGAGTTGAGTTGAGCAATAAGCTTTCCACGGTGCTCTTGATAGACTGTGCGTGAGTATCTTGACGCCGTTTTGTCAAAGTTCTCCACAGCAACCGCGTGGAGCGCTTTCAGATGAGCGCCCAAATTCGGAATGATTCTTTCGCCGCCAAGTGCTGGTGTGGACTCTTCGATAGTGGCTTTGGCAGTTTCAAGAAGCGCCATTGATTCTGTGACAATCTCATCACATCTGAAACGCGCAACCAAATCCTGCTGGCTGGGCAGATCCAAGTCTTTGTTTTCATCAATCAGTTTCCAAATTTGACTAGCATAAATATTCCACCCGTCAATTGGGATTTTACGGTGATATTCATTTTTGAACAACTTTGGAAATTCCAGTTGAAGATCTGAAACCTTTTGCTTGAAATCATCTGGAAGTAATAGCTTATGTGGAAGAGCTCTGAACTCAACGTCAAAAAAATCAGAAATTTTGCTGTTGGCCATTGATTCAGGCTTTGCAATGGTTTGCCAATGCTTTTCCAAGTCAGCTGTCAGGGTGGCCGCAAGGGATGATAGAGGAGTTGCACCGATATGGTCGCGAATAACAAACAGGATCAATGATCGTTTATGAGTATCTGCAAACAGAGACAAGTTGACTTCAAAAACAGTCTTCAGAAGACCCATATTGGCACCCTGGTACAAACCAACCTGGTTTTCCCACATGTTGACCATCAATATTTCGGAGGTTGCAAGGGCAAAAAGAGCAGACTTGCGCTCGAATTCCTGGTCTTCACCACGCTCACGACCATCAGTACCTTCGACATCCAAAACTACAATATTGGACAAAGCACCAGTCGAAATGTTGACAAGAGAGTCAGATGAGCTGGACGAACAGACATCAGTGTCTTCCACGGCACTTAGCGCACGAGCCAACCATATTCCCTTTGTGGTTTGCGCACGTCTGACCTCGTCCATGACTCCAAAAGTAGTACCAAAAAGAGCATTCAACAGGGTTGATTTACCCGTTGACTGCGAGCCAAACACCGCCACGACGTGGTAATCATAACCATTGTTGATGACCTGTTGATCTTTGAAGTACAGTGACACATCGTGAAACTCTTTCTTCTCATCGATTATCTGACATGTATTCTGGACGCCCTTTGTGTCTTGAGATTTCGCGGTATCCATGATGATGAGTAGTTGAGCTGGAAGGTGATGTGTTTGGGGAGGTCTTGTTTTGGTAGTAGTGCCTGTGAAGCGTGCCAACTTGGCAGCAGAGCTGATGGGGGCCGGAAGTGGCAGAAATGACACTGAGGTTTTGAAAGTGCACCAAATATACAACAACAGTGCAAGCAGATTAGAATCAAAGAACTTGGCTTTATTAAAGTAGCCTCTTTTGCCACAAGCATCCTTCGCATCACCTGCTGTCGATTTTCACATGACTCCACGCCCTCGGTTAACTCCCTTCAGCCCACTCCCTGGAACATGTCTCTTCCTGACAGACTGACACTCTTTTAGGCAGTGGACGTTTGCACGGCTGACTTGCGTATAAAAAAAATTCTGTCGAATCTCATTTTCTCTCCTAACCTTCAAACGTAAGTATTTTTTGTCAATTGTGCACCTGATGATTGGTATCTTTGCATAGTTCACCCGAGTTTTTCTATGACGATATAATCCATCTAATAGTCTTTCGCTCCTATCTGAATCGCACTGTTAAGCATACTTGAATTTTGCTAACTTAGTATCACAGTGCTCACGCTGAATTACATGCATTGATATAGACTTCCAGATAGTAGAATAATATCAAGTTCTGAACTAATATAGCTCTTTGTGTTTATCTTTTAACGTTGGCTCATAGGTTGCCAGTCATTACCGGTTCTCTTTCTTTTCAGTGGAAATGGCAAAAGCAAAAGGTAGACTGGCTACTGCCATTGCGCGAGAGCGTGCAATCAGCAAATTGAAGCAGCAAGAGAAAAAGATTTCCAAGAAAAAGGAACATGATCTTGAAAATCAAAAGAAAAAGAACGTTCAAGTTTTCAGAGCTCGTCAGTACATGCCTGTAGAATGGGATGATAGACTATTGTTGGTAGGAGAGGGAGACTTTTCCTTCTCAGCTTCTCTTCTTCAAAATGGCGTTGTTAGAAGAGTGGTCGCAACTTGCCTTGACAGCGAGGACAAAGTGCTTGAAAAGTATCCAGACACTGCACGCCTAAATATCGATTTTGTGAAAGAGTTCTCAGCAGAAGGGCAAAGTGCTCAGGAGGATAACACGATCGACGACAAAAATGAGATTCTATTTGAAATTGATGCAACACGACTGAACTCTTCAAAGTCTATAAGAAAACTGTGCTCAAAAGGCAATCTCTTCACAAACATAGTTTTCAACTTCCCTCATCTGGGCTCCGGAATGAAAGATCAAACAAGAAATGTAATACAGCATCAGAAACTGATTTCTGATTTTTTTGCTTCAGCCAATGATGTTTTGGCTTCCAATGGCAGAATAGTGATCTCGTTGTTTGAAGGTGCCCCCTATACACTTTGGAATGTAAAGGGTCTTGCCAAAAATTTTGGATTTGCTCTTCAACGAAGTGCTCGTATCAACTGGGACTCGTTTCCTGGATATCATCATTGTAGAACAAGTGGGAAAGGAACTACAACAAAAGAATGGAAGGATAGGGGTGCAAAATTCTTCATTTTTGTGAGAGCGAAAGAGTTGGAAGCTGCGGAACTGATCAAAGAAAAGAAGAAAAAAGAAAGGGAAGATGATGCAGATGATTGGTAATAGTTTATTTATTCTTTTTTTATCTACCAGAGAAGCAACCTCTAATATTTTCTCAAATACAAGCATCCATCATCACCCCAGCTAATGCAACATTGTGTATCACACCACTCTCTTTCGCCAACAGCAGGTCCTCTGATCGCAAGAATGCCAGTTTTATCGCTGATACTATGATCGTCAGTTTCAGATGCAATTTCATGATACTCCTTAGCAACTCCTTCAACGCACGGAAGCAAAGCACCAAACATCCCTTCTTGGCCCTGAAAAATGCGATAGTCATAAGGATTAGATTGAGCAACAGCACAGGGAGCAACTAGTGGCAAAGCCAGCGCATGAACTATTCTGACAGACCCAACAGACCTCAGTAAAGCGCAATCAGATGATTTCAAATAGAAGTCACATGTACCAAAGGTGTGGAGTAATCTCAAGTTTTGAAACACTGGCAACACAGAAAATTTTGGCATTTTACCATATGATAGAGATACCTCAACTCTTAGCCTCTTCAGTGTTTGCAGGAAGCGTAGGTGACCCTTCCAGCGCATTCCCATCAAAGAGGTCTCATCGTCAGTAACAATGACAGTTGGATCAGCAGATTCAATCATACGCATGATATTTTGTGGTTGCCAGTCATGAAAGGATTCCAAGGGTGGAAAATAAAGGCGAGATTGAGTAACTATGGCTGCCAACTGGCTAACAACAATGTAAGGATTGAGGATTGGGGTCATTATGGCAATTTTATCTTGATCTGTCCATTGCTGCGTGTCAGGAAGAGCTTTGATTTCTCCAGCAACACCCGCAATCACTTGCGCACAGTCATAGCTAGCAAATTTATAGCTGTTTCCAGACTGAACCTCCAAGTACTGAAGTTTACCAAAAGTTGTGCCCATTGCAGCAGCTGTGCTGCTAGTTTTGGAGATTTTGGCCAGATCATAAACTTCGTATTCAGATGGAACTCTGGATGTCAGTTCCTTGGTAGTAAAGACACCAACGCAATGATTGGGATCCTTCGCTGAGCTGGCCAGAGCCCTCCAAACCTTTGGCAAGTTTTCTTTTGATGGGGTAACCAAAACAACATCCACACCCATAAACAGTGCCGCCAAAACCACGGCCAATGCTTCAATGCTTGGTCCAGTGGGCAGCACGCAATAAGAACCCTTTTGTGAAACAAAAAGCGGCGCATAAGAGTCCACTAAGTTGCCCAAATTGATAGCAGCAAACTCGGACTTGCTCAACTGATACGATTGAGCAACAGGAGCTGTGGCCAGCAGCTGATGGATGGTGCGATAATCACCATTGGAAAGTCTTCCGGTTTCAGGATTCTGCACCGATAAACCAGTTAATAGTTGTGATGTGAAAGGAACTCTATAATTTCTGTAAATAGCCGACTCATCTTGATAACGAAGGTTTGAAATATTGGCTTGGTTGTGAAGAAAGAATATATCAATGTCAGAATGAACCGGTAATAAATAAGGAGACAAAATAAGTGTAATTAAGATGGCAATCAAAATGCCAACCAGGGTGCTCATTTTCTAGGAGATCCGTAATGGTATCACGCCTGGTAACGCCAGAATGTTGAAGTTGAATTTTAGGTGATGGATGGTCGGTCACCCCATCCGTCGGCTAGCCGACAGATTTGTAGATTATGCGTATGCATGATTTAAGTAGCCCACCAAACGAGAAAAGGAAAAATCATACTAATGGCTAGAGATTCAGTGAGAAAAACAGAACAATTTCTCAATTGCAAGCGCGTCACATGCTCTTTAAAGTCTTGAAGGTAAGACTACTCAGGTTTCAAAGGAGTCTAAATGTTACCACACCACTTGGTTTCAGAAAATGAGTGAGCTGAAACGGGGGGAAAAATTGAAAGAACAATATAGTGAAGGGCATTCTATAGCTTAGAGCTAATGAAAAGACATTCAAAATTTCATAAGCTCAGGGAAATCTGAAAGTCTTTAGTAGTCGACGCTGAATGCCCTATGATCACGTGGTTTCCAGAACCGTTTTTGGTTGTCATCGAGTGTCAAGATCCTTATGGGCGAATTGGCGTTACAAGTGTAAAAGATTTCTGATGAATGTTACACAAATACTAAGTGCCATTCAAAGGCAAAACAATAGATGTCTTTATCAATCTGCAAAATGGACCTCAGAATTGTTAGTGAGTGTGGCGAATGAACTTCCAGACAATAATACTCGAGAGGAGCCCTTGAATCAATATGAAATTCTAGGAAAGGCTTATTTTGATTGCAAAGAATATGAGAGATGTGCTCATTTTCTGGAAAAGCATATAAATTCTGGAAAAGTTGCCAAATTTTTATATCTATACTCAAAGCATATTGCAGGTGAAAATATACGTGATCAAAGCAGAGGTGAAATTCTAAGTCCAAAAGACGTCAAAGACAGCAACATGGTCAACCCGCATTTAGGATTGATTCTTTCGCATCTGTCAACTCTTGAAGGCTCTGAAGTTGACGATCCATATTTATTGTACTTGAATGGCATCTGTCTACTTGCCCAAAAGGAGTCTAAACTGGCGCTCCAGGTTCTCATTAAGTCAGTTAACATTGATCCGATGAATTGGTGTGTTTGGGAAGAGCTAATCATATGTTTATCAAACCTCTCACATCTCAAGTCGATTGTTGCTCTCTTGCCTATTCACCATCCAATGACTGAAATATTTTTGAGTTATGCTAAGCAGCAACTATATGATGACTCGCAGGAATTGATAAATGATATTGATGCGTTGATTGCTAGGTACAAAAACTTTACCTTTTTACGTGTTCAAAAGGCACTTGTTCTTTCCCATGCTCTTGATTATGATATGGCCGACGAAGAATTTCAACAGATTCTGTTAAAAGATCCACATCGTCTTGATGACATAGATACTTACTCCAATATTTTGTACGTCATGGATGATATTCCAAAGCTGGCGTTTTTAGCGCAATTGACCACGGCGACAGATCCGTTCAGGCATGAGACTTGTTGTGTTGTTGCTAATTATTATGCTATTCGATCAGATCATGAAAAGGCAATTCACTACTATCAACAAGCACTAATTTTAAATCGCTCATATTTGTCAGCTTGGACGCTAATGGGTCATGAGTTCATCGAGCTAAAGAATACTCATGCCGCAATTGAGTGCTACAGAAGGGCTGTTGATGCTAACAAATCTGATTACCGAGCATGGTATGGTCTTGGGCAAGCCTATGAGATGATGGACATGCATTATTATTCATTATATTATTACCAAAGAGCCGCGTCTATTAGAGCATTAGACCATCGCATGTGGTTAGCCATCGCCCAATGTTTAGAAAGGCTTGACAGACAGCAAGATGCTATTAAGGCACTCACCAGAGCTCTTACTCTTTCCACCGACTCATCTCCGTCTATTCAACGTAGCCTTGCTCTACTTCATGATTCGATTGGCGAAAAGGAGCAGGCAGTGAGATACATGAAACTGTGTGTCTCGCAGCCTCAGTTTGCGGATTCAAATGATTTCAATTCGGCAAAAATCTGGCTTGCCAAGCATTACTTGTCAATCCAAGATTACACTAAAGCTTGGGAAATGGCTAAGGATGTAAGCCAAGGCCCCGCTTTGATAGTTGAAGAAGCTCGAGCTATCGTCAGGGATGCAAAATCAAGACTTCAGAGCACTTAATACTGCTTCTTCCGTTAGAAAGGTATTCTCAAAGTAACGAACCCCTGAAATCTGCTCATCGCGAAGCAGTATTCCTTCCATTTCCGCAGCCTCAAGCTCTTCTGTAGCTATGCTGATGCTCCACCTAAATTTGTCGCACAAATCCTGAGCTGAAATCCCGATTGCAGTTTGCCACGGCTCTAGCGAATTCATAAAAGTAATAATACTAGCAGCCACAGAAGCTGTTGTTCTAGAAGCGTATTGGAGGATTTTGAGACCACTTTTAAATTCTCTTATTCGAAATGGTAGTTTGAGAGGCTCAAGTTTGCCGCAGGCGCAAATAAGGTCTGTGGGCGATATCAGGGAGGCTCCTCGAGATCTGTTGTACATAGCAAATAAATCTACCAATGTCACAGCGCCACCCTCCTGATCAAGTACCCTTCCCCTATCTAGAAACTCTGAGAGCTGGCGTGCTAATTCTTCGTGAAATATTTCTTCGTCTCTGGTCATTTCTCTGGTGACTAAAGTCGACGAGTAATTGTCACCAAACTCAGTACCTTGAAGAATTCCAAGAGCATCTGAAGATTGAATTAATGCACGTCGTGCCTGAGATGTAACATCATCCTCAGAATTAAGCTCTTTGTCAAGAAAGTAAGAATACTCTTTTGCTAGCTTAATAACATCCTGTGCACGTTTCATCAATCCTTGCAAGTCCTCAAATGCACCTCCTAGCACTTGTGCATTGTGCTGCTGACTTTGTTCTCTCGCCATTTCGAGACCTAAAATTCCAGGACCTCTACGTCTATTAGGAGTTCCAGGAGCTGATCGTTCGGATGAGGTCTCTGACCCGCTTGTTAATGCTTGCTTTTGGCGTAAAGAGGCTTCTTGTATTGCCTTTTGTAGTTGATTATAAAATATTTTATCACCGGTACCTCTGAAGCTCACCTTTGTTTCTCTGATTGAGGGATCCATAAAAGGACCAGTTTTAGAAGGCCCAGGAGAATCAGATCGCACAGATATGTCTAGATTTGGTGGCAGTCTATTCGAAACCAATCTCATTCCGCACATTTCACAATATGATAAGGAAGGGTCGTTTTCGAAAGTACAGCGCGAGCAGACGAACCCTCTGGAATTCTCCATGTCCAGTTCTGCAAGGTGTGTAGAAACAGCCTTCACAGAAATTTCTTGTGACGGGAATTTCCCATTGTAATCATTCAATGCCTTTTCAATGATACCTTTTTGCGCTTGAATACCACAAGTGGCACAAGCTGGAAGAGGATCGTCAACCAACGAGAATTTAGCGGGTAGAGTATTACCAAAGTAGCATATAGGACATATCCATTGAGCACGATAATCGTTAATGACTGGCGTATCACTCCGTGATTGCCTGCTGTCAGAGTCACTGGATGTGCCTTCAGTGTCATTTGGTTCTTTGAGAAATAAAGAGATCTTCGGGGACGATTTAAGAAATCTTCCAGAATGTTCAACCTTGCTGATTGACGATAAATTTAAGCCTATTGAATTTGTTGCTGGAGATTCCACATCGACGTAACAGATGCGCTGATTGGACAAATAGAGACGACCATTCTGGTATCCTTGAGCCTTGTACTTGCCATCATATAGACCGACATTTGACTCAATTAATATGTCAGTTTCGCCTTTTTCAGGAACGGGCCGACCAAAGGAAGTCAGCTCTATTTTGTGCCATGACATGCTTGTCCTAGGGTTTCTGCAAGGTTGGTCGTGGTAACCGATACCTCTTCAGCGTCGACCTAAAAATCAATGATGGGAATAAAGAGTAACCGACGTCTTATCGCAAAATCCGTAACTTTTAATAAAACTCCTCACTTTGTTTCCTTGATATTGCTACTCCGGCGATAAGGTTCGCCGCCACTTGAAGTTGTAGTCGCTAGACATTTCGGATTTGCATGAAAGTAGCATTAGGTGAATCTGATTCGAGAAATTTTTGTAATGAAATTTGTCGCACTGGTATCTGGAGGCAAGGACTCCTGCTACAATATATTGCAGTGTATCAAAGAAAACCATGATTTGATAGCAATTGCCAATCTTTGTCCTCCGGCCCAAAGCGATTCAGACGAAATGGACTCTTTCATGTATCAAACGGTAGGTTATCAAGCTATTGATTTGTATCCCACATGTTTAAATGTACCTCTTTATAGAGATTACATTGTGGGAAAGAATGCGGTTACATCTCTCGAATATTCTCCAACCCCAGAAGATGAAACGGAGGATCTCTTCAGGCTCTTGAGCAAAGTAAAAGAAGCTCATCCAGACTTGGAGGGTGTCTCAGTCGGTGCCATTTTATCTACCTATCAAAGAGTTCGAGTTGAAAGCGTTTGTCAGCGTCTTAATCTCACCAGCTTGGCATATTTATGGCAACGAGATCAAGGAGAGTTACTGGACGAAATCATAAGTTCTGGGATAGATGCAAGGTTAATAAAAGTGGCCGGTCTCGGTTTGAAGAAAAAGCATCTGGGTTTATCTCTGTCACAGGCTTATTCTGATATTCAAAATGCCCATTCAATGTATGGTTTTCATCTTTGCGGAGAAGGTGGAGAGTATGAGACATTGGTCTTTGATGCTCCAATTTTTAGTCATTCACTAGAAATTACCAGTCAATATTTGCATGAAGATGGAGATGAGAGTTACGGTACTGGCACTTCCTTTTTGACACTTTCATTCAAAACTGTTGAAAAAGAGGTCTTTCTAACACCAGCAAAATATAGAGAGTACGTTAGGGCAGAACACAAGCTACAAAAAGATGCGGTCGGGAAATTTCTTCAAAAGGTAGAAAATTTAAATCTTACTGGGTCTACATCTGTAAAGACGTCCAGTCCACCTGTGAGAGCTTATCGAATAGCTCATGATCACAGCCATGGTCCTTCTATCTATGTCGACAAAAATAGAGGTGAAATTTGGATATCGAATACTTGCAAAGCTGTGAAAGATTCTGTTGACACTCCTGAAGATACTGTAAGGGAAATGATGAACTTCATTCAAAAAACTCTTTTATCGCATAAATCTTCGATGGATAATATTCTGTTTTCCTTTCTGACAGTTGACTCTATGGATAGCTTCTCTCTTGTCAACAAAGAGTATGGAAAGTATTTTTGTAAACCCTTACCTCCTTCTCGGGCTTGCATTGGCACTGGCAAAGTTGATATTTCCATTTGCGCTCGAATTCCCTCAGAATTTGCACCAGCAAGTCTAGGCGAGAAGGCTGGCCTTCATGTCCAAAGCTGGAGTTACTGGGCACCTGCAAATATTGGACCGTATTCACAGGCCATTGAGTATAAACCATTTATCTATTTAGCTGGACAAATTGGTTTGGTTCCTCAAAGTATGACACTTGAACCTGATGTTTGGAAGCAAATAAGATTATCATACAAGAATTTGGATCATGTTCGAATTGAAGTAGGATGTGAATTTGTCAATATGGTGGTTTTTGTTACATCTGAGCAATACGTGGACGACGTAAGAAACTTTTGGACCAATGCTGACATACCTTTGATTATTGTACAGGTTTGTGAATTACCGAAAGGAGGGGCTGTAGAATGGCTGGCAGTGGGTACAAGAAGTTTGTGGCACCAGCAAGAAAGTGACAGTTTGAGTGAAAATGTCTGGGAAGAGAATGTCAACTTCGAATTCAAACCAACAGATATTGTAGATGAGGAGAGTGGGAAACATATTCTCAAGAAAGAATTTTGCTCGTGGCTAACATGGAGCAACCAGCTTGAACTTGAAGACTTGAAGAGTTCCTTGGATTCAAGTGACGGTTGTCAATTTTACACAGTCTTCGCAGTTGACGACATTGATGCGATACATACAAAGCACTGTGCCACAACTGTGATTTCAGCCCTTAGAATATGGGACGAGAATAAAGAACTAACCTGTGCGGCCTTGGGTGTGGGACGCAAAGCAAGTTCTAGCATGGACCCGAGCTAGCTGAAAGCACTTCCAGTCCAGTCTGTCTATAGCATGCGAGCGCTCGCGCAGAATGCACTGCAGTTGCAACGAAATGAGAGTCACTTTTTGAAACGAACAATTTTTTGCAATCTATCATATTATCACAGAGGCGAATTTCTCATAACGATTTGTCTGTGGCTCCATTCTTTGACAGTTGCTCGTTTACCCATAATTTCACCACGCACTTATCAGTCAGCTCTCATCTCCTTGATAACGGCAGGCAGTTAGCTGCAAATAACTCTTGAGAAAATGTTTACTATTTTATACGAAATACATATATCTATCGTATAGTCATTCGTTGCCTTATTACACAGAGAATTCCCGTCTGTCACTGGCTAGGTGCATAGCACACCAGGAGATATCCGAGCCGACCAATATTTTTGGGTTGTCCCAGCAAAAGGCAGCAGCGTGCAGCTTCACAACAATCATACATCCCCGAGAAGCTTCTTGTAGCCAATTGTTATCATGACGTCTGCTGAACAAACATTCTTCTTATTGTCATTGCCATATGATGCGGCGCCAGGTGGAGGTGGTGAGGCTCAGGATGTGCTTGATAAATGGATTGAAACCAACCTGGATGTGTCTGCGGCCAAGGGGGAACTAGCTCATCTAGACATTCCTTCATTCAAAATTGGTACATTAGACAATCTTGTCCAGCAATCCGAAGAACTACATAAGCTGGACGGACAGGTAAACGCTGCTGTTGCAAAGGTTGCTGATGTCATCAACAATGTCTATGATGGAAATAAAGCACAGGTAGCGGCGGCAAAGAGAATTGACGATGATAGAACTGTCGAAAAGTATATTCTCCACTTTGCATGGAACAAAAACAAATATCGTGTTGACAAGCCAATCTCTGAAACTGTAGATGTCCTGGCCAAGGAGATCTTTGCTCTGGAGACTGACGTGAGACAAGCATATAATGAATACTCGACCGCCAAAACCAACAGAACTGCCGCTGATAGAAAACAGACTGGAAACTTGTCTGTGCGCTCCCTTCACAACGTTGTTAGAAAAGAGCACTTTGTTCACGACTCGGAATATCTGACGACTGTTCTTGTTGCTGTTCCCAAATCTCTCATAAAAGAATTCGAAAGTGAATATGAAACGCTGACAGAGATGGTTGTTCCTCGCTCGGCAACTGTTATCGCTTCTGACGATGAATATGTCTTGTTCAACGTCACTCTTTTCACCAAGTACAAGCAGGAATTTGTCAACAAGTGCCGCGAAAAGAAGTGGACCCCTAGAGACTTTGTTTACTCGGAAGAAAGCGTTGCAGATCTCAAAAAGGAGCAGCAAGTAGCCACTCAGCAGGAGCGTAAGCTTTGGGGCGAGGTTGTTCGATTATCCAGAACTGGCTACTCCGATATCGTTAAATGTCAGATGCATCTCAAGGTCATTCGGGTCTTTGTGGAATCAATTTTGAGATATGGTCTGCCACCCAACTTTTTGACCAACATCATCAAACCTAATCAACGTGCTCTTGAAAAAGCTGAACAGATTCTTATCAATCAATTTGGCTACCTGGGCGGTAATGCTTTCAGCAAGGACAAGAAGGGCAATTTGTCGGGTGACGCCGATCTGTCAGAGTATGGAGCCGTTGCTGACACTGACTATAAGCCTTTTGTGCTGTATCCAGCTGAGGTGTTTTAGTTCAGGTAGCGCATTTCTGGAATGCAGCGATGAAGGCTAGTAGCTATGAGCCGATGTGCTGGCCAACTTTCACTATATAATACTGACATAATAAATCAATTGTTGTTGGACTCTCAAAGGGCCGTCATGGCAGTGCACAATTCGTTCTGCTTTTTTGATAAAGCTATAGTGACAACCACTCCTAAAGCAGTAATCCTCTTTGCTACGTGAGAAAGCACTTGTACAGAGGAATAAGATAATTCATAAATATTTGTAGCTAAAAAATGATGTTGCTGGCGCAGCCTCGCATATTGAGGTACTCACCTACCTGCACGCAGAGCCGCTGAACATTGCCTAAAGGGAGCACTGTGCAAAACATGTACTGCAATTCAATGCTCACTGGCAAAATCACCAATATTATAATCATACACGCGTGTTTATGCTTTTTTCGCCACCTCTGACTCGTATCTTTTCTTGTCATCCTCTGCCTTCTTAACATACGGGGCCTTATCACTGTCTGATAGCTCCTTCCACTTATCGCCAATGATTTTCGCAATGTCGCCGAAAGAAGAGAAGGGGTTCTCTTCTACAATAGCCGGACGATGCTCGGCAGCATAGTAGAAGAACGCAGAGATTGGGCGTTTTGGACGAGCGGTGGCAGCCTTCTCCTTCTCGTATACCTGCTTGGCTTTTTCATAATCATCAAGGAAACTCTGCTTCTCGGTAGCCGCGAGTTCCTTCCATTGCTCAGACACCTTTTTGGAAATGTCAGCAAACGAAAGATGTGGGTTGTCTGATTTGACAGATGAGAAAACTTGCTTGACGTAGCTAGCGTAGGCACTGATTGGTTTAATTGGGCCTTCTGGCTTTGATTTCTTTGACTTTTTTGACTTGACTGTTTCAGTCTTTTTTAGCAAGCCAGCCGAAGAGTGGAAAGACACAGCGGCGCGGAAAGGAACTAGAGGTGCCCTAAAAGTGAACAACCTCAACATTTTGAACGTGTAATGACAATTGCAATCGCTAAACAGAAACAAGTCAACTCAATTGCAACGAATTGGCGTGTAGATGCTTCTAGCAAGACACGAGACCAACCTTAAATAATTCCCACATTTGTGGCGGGACTTTGGTTAAATTGGGAAGTAGCCTATCATGCTTTGGGCAACTTCAATGAGCCGCTTTCGAGACAGAAATGATGAGTAGATGTCGCGAGCAAAACAAGGCTCTGCTTGGTAGGGTGAGTTTGATGTGGAGTCACACATGCTTGATTGTAGATAGCGCGGAACTGAACAATGCCTGGCTCCCGCCGGCAATTTTGACAATGCAGCTGTGCGAAGCAGCATGGAAAACAAGCAGAACAGCTGTCAGATCTTGAGTTTAGTACCAACCGATGCCTCCATCCACATGCACTTCGCAACGGGATTCAACGTGGGCTGCACCGGCCCTCATCTGGAAATGGGCGCCAACAGGCCTGACAACATATCGTCAAGTATCTGATTACAAGTCATCGCAAAGCTTGTTGCGTGATACGACGAGGCAGAAAGGAGGGGAACCAGGCATGATAATATCTATTCCCCGGGTCCAATAAAAAAAGCAGGATAGACTTTCTATATTAGGTAATTTTCTACAATATCAGTTTCGACACAAATCATCCGTAATAATGGCTAACGGAACGACCAAAAACTCCAATCTGCCAGCAAATATAACAGGTAGAGCGTCTAAAGATGCCTCACCAAAGGGCATATGCTTATCGTTTGAATCACTCTTGAAAAACTAGAACTTTCAAATACAGACTCATGGAAACCCTAACCGCAATCGCTACCCTGCGTCATTATTTAAGAAATTGTTATGCTTGACATTTTCTCTTTCCCTAGCACCATTCAAATCTCCATAAAAATGCCATCTTCCTGTCAATGTACTCGCTGCCCCTGCAACACTACAGCCGCCGAAGCTTCGGGATCCTGTTGCTCTGGTGCAACAACCAAGGCTTGTGCTTGCACATCCGGTGGCTGCAAGTGCTCGGCCGGTAAGCCAAAGGCTTAAGTGTAACAACCACCAACTCGCCCAACGACCCATACTATAAACTATGGCACTCATATTTGCACTCCCTCGACATGAGTGAAAACAGACTTCGATTGGCTAGAGTCTGTGTACTAAGACAGGTACTCTCTTCGCTACATTCTATAGATCTATTACATTTGCATTTCTTGATTACTCAAAATTGAATCCATTTTGATATTTTACTTACCTGTAACGTCGAGAACTCATACTGCAAGGTGCGAGCAGAAGCATCTTACCACACCTCTGATTGGGATACCCATTAGAATGGATCTGACAGTCATGCGTATTTAGACACATGTGGTCGGCTCTTGTAGTTTAGTAAGCGCGGGCCAGATCACACTTTTCACGAGCAGCCAAGTCCCACGCCGCCACTTGGCACACAGCAATGGCTCACACGACCTTCCCATCGGTCAAGAACTAGAGCATGTAGCAACAATCGGCCCGGTCAGGCGACAAATACCTGCAGCGTTTGTGAAGAATTTTCTCGTCACATACTAGTCACATTCTGTGACAGTCCACCAATAAACTTATCGCTATGTACTTGCAAACTATATAGACCACCCAACAAACCTTCCCCAATCTCGCCCCAAGGCATCGTCACTCACCACATATTTGAAACTTGGGGTAAAAGTGTCCCAACCCAGAATTGTGGCCAGTTACACTTCCTCACACCCTTTCAGATTTAAAATCGGCTAACTGCTAGTCCAACTCTGTGTTTTCACTCGCTGCATCAAATAGTGGGTGCTTAAGTTGGAATTTGAGTGTTTTAGTTTAGTTTGACACCAGCTGATGTTAAGCTTCTCGACAATCTTCCAGATTGCCAAAAACGGTGCGTTAGCAGCGTTCATCCTGGGATATTTTGGCATTATTAAGAAACTTCAATTTTACGCTCGTCTCTTGGTGTATGCCATTGACGTTTGTGGCTGCGCCCTATACGGTGTTTGTGCCTCAATAGTTTTTTCGCTACTGGGCAAACGAGGCCTGTCGCAATGGGCAACAGCTAGAGCTTTCAAGTATGTCTGCAAGTACACTCTTGGTATTGATGTCGTTATCAAAAATAATGGAATGATTGGAACCACCGGTAAGCACATGAATGATGTCAGACCTGCGATTTTCTTATCCAATCACCAGAGTGAATTGGACATTTGCGTGCTGGGCTCGTTGTTTCCAAAGTACTGCTCAGTAACCGCTAAGAAGGTGTTAAAGTACTATCCATTTCTGGGTTGGTTCATGGCTGCTTCAGGCTCAATTTTCATTGACAGAGCAAATAGAACATCTGGCGTCAGAGCGTTGGACTCTGCTGCGAAAGACATGCATGATCGCCAACAGTCTGTCTTCATGTTTCCCGAGGGAACTAGATCTTACTTTCAAAAACCTGGACTTTTACCTCTGAAAAAAGGTGCTTTCCATCTTGCTATTCAAGCCCAGGTACCCATTGTCCCGGCTGTCGTTTCCAACTACTCCAAAATTTTTGACTTTAAGAAGAAAATCTTCACTTCAGGAACCATCGAAATTGAGTTTTTGGATGTCATTCCAACGGAAGGACTCAAAGAAACTGATGTTCATCAACTCTATGAGAAGGTTAGTGATATCATGACCAAAGGAGTTGAGAATCTGGGATACGGCTCTAAATATCAGTAGTGCATTAAGGCGCAAAGCGAAAGCACTAGAATCGAATTGCAGCCTCTTTGGCAGAGGTCAATCAGCAAGCTGGTGTTGCATTGCCTTTGACAAAATTCAATACAATTAGACGCAATAGTGTATTTGAAAATGATTAGAATTACATAGCACTGGGTTATAAGCGATAACCTTCGCATTTTGGTGTTAGTAAAGAGCTCACCACTCTGCCACAGGATGTCAAGCGCAAGCCCCATGAGAGATTGAAAGGTGATGAAACGCAATGCAATGTCGTTTGTAGCGTCGTCTCCCAGTACCTCTGTGTAATTTATCACTACTCCTTTCGCTGCTTGGTCTACCCCACGAAACTGCAACCACGTTTGATAACCACGTTTCACAGCCACACCCTCAGGAAAGCCTAATTTGATTTCAATTAAAGGCAAACGCGTTTGGGTCGCGTCCACATCTACACGCAATAACTCTCACTAGATTTATAAATGCCCTCTCTTTCCGAAATTCCTGATCATCGTGTGAACGAATTGGCCCTACTTCACTATTATGAAAAGTTTTTTCCTTTCAAGAAAGTTTTTCAATGGTTGAATCGCTCCCCAGCTCCAAATCATAACTTCACGCATCGCGAAATAGCATTCACGCTTCAAAATGATGTTTATTTGAGATATCAAGCGTTTGAAAGTGCTGACGCTTTCAAGAAAGAAGTCATTGCAAAAAATCCACAACGATTTGAGATCGGCCCTGTGTATTCTGCGGATCCTACAAAGAGAAAAATTATTCGAGCAGGAGCTTTTAATCCCTTAATGAAGGAGTTAGTATTCGACATCGATTTGACTGACTACGATGATATTCGAACTTGCTGTTCCGGCACATCTATTTGTACGCGATGTTGGAAATTTATCACCCTTTCTCTACGCATTCTGTCAGAATCACTAAGAACTGACTTTGGCTTCAAACATATTTTATTTGTCTATTCTGGTCGTCGTGGTGCTCATATATGGGTCTGTGATGCAAAGGCTAGAAAAATGAACGACCGGCAAAGAAAGGCAATTGCAGGCTATTTGAATATCGCCTCCAATTCCAAGGGCGGTAAACGAATTGGTAGTTTGTTTCGTCCCCTATATCCTCGCATTGAATCTTCTCTGGATATGCTTCGAACTGATTTCAAAAGTTTCATTCTCGAAGACCAAGATGCTTTTGCTTCCGAGGAACGGGCCATGATGTTGGCTGGATGGATCACCAACAGAGAAGTTCAAGATCAATTGAAATCTCTCTGGGAAGGGCAAGGAATCAGATCCTCAAACTCTAGGTGGTCAGATATAGACACTGCAACTGCCGCCGTTACAAAGAAGAGTACTAGTAAGTGGGCCAAAGACATTCCACGATTATTGAAAGAAAACAAGCAAGATATTATTCTCGAGACAATGTATCCAAGGCTTGATGTCAACGTGTCTGTTCATTTGAACCATTTGCTGAAATCGCCATTTTGTGTGCATCCTGGCACCGGAAGGGTTTGTGTGCCAATCGATCCAGAAAACATTGAGGATTTCAACCCGTTCCAAGTGCCCACTTTAAATTTACTTTTGGGAGACGAGTATGACGATGCAGTGGTAAAGGATACTCCATTACAGCCATATCTTGAATACTTTGGTCGTTTTGTCAAGTCTGTGATGGATGAGGAGTTGGAGATTCGGAAGGAAACAAAAACTGACACATTGGAATTTTGAATCCCCTGACCGTGCGTCATCATATATTTATCTGTAAATGGTTTGCACTCCTCTTGTTCTTGAGAGGCACACTGCTCATTCTCGTTACAAACATTCATCACTCAACACTTAGACCTTAATATTCTCAATAAATACACAACAAACTACATTACTGGACAACCGCCAGCTTCACTCTCTGCCACATTTCTAACATTTAGAGACTGTGGTCCTGGAGAATTCTTCCAGGATAAGATTGAAGTCTCCGAATCATAGGACCAATCCCCAGACATTGCTCCAAGCTCAACCTCAAACTCTCTAGGATGGAAATGTGACTGTGGTAAAAATATTTGAGTAACCTCACCCTCCTTTTGACAGCCGTTTCCATCAATTGAAAGCAAAAATGTACGCTTCTGTACGTCAAAATAATACTCAATAATGTCTCCGACCACGGCCACTGGGAATGGACGAATAATTGCTTTACGGGCACGGACGCCAGCATCTAACACGTCATGATATTCCGCTGAGGAATCAACACCATCAAGGTCATTTGACCAGAATGAGAAGTCTTCGCCATTCCAGAAATCGCCTTGCTCATGTCGATTCATTGAACAGTAACCCCAGTATGTATAGCTCATTCCTGACTTTTCAAGTGCCAAGGAGATTGCATCAAGTGCAGCCACTTGTGAAGAGTAATCTCCTGTTTTGAAAGATGAACCTTCGTCCATGTCCATCGGCATTCCGGTTTCAGTCATGAAACAGGGGATGTTTTCACCCATAAATTCTTTACCTTCCTTTCTGATCAAGGCAAGCTGTTCACACATGCACTGGCGAATTGCGTTTTCACCAACCTTGAGTGCCAAAGCAGGTGTCAAATACTTGCCGCGTAGTACACCCAAGCAATCGACGTTCCACCACCTGTTCCACTTTTTGAGCATTAGTGTAATACCATCATAAAAGTGAGGGGCATAAACTGTTTGATTGTCAATAAGTTCACTATTTCCTTTGAGAATTGGAGGAAGAGCAAGAACAGGTGGCTGACAAAACAATAGAACTTTTGGCCCCAAATCCTTTCTCAGGGTGCGGAAGAACTCAGACCAATAAGAAACAAAATACGTATTCACAAAGTACGGCTCATCGTAGTCAATACCACCGTCACCACTCGAAAAATAGCGTGGCTTCAAAAGTTCGGTATGATTGTAAAGCTTTCTTGTGAGTTGCGAGTGGTCACTTCCAACAGGAGCGAAATGCTTGTCTCCCTCAGTTTCCTCGTCAAACTCTCTCCACACTCCATTCTGTTGCCAGATGCAAATTCCTAGTTTCCAATTTGGATCCCTATGAAAACCATAGTGCCTATCAAAGTGGTCACTTTGAACCCATGCCGACACACCGGCCGGGTCAACCACTGTGGACCCGTTTTTCTTTGGACCAAGAGAAGTGAATTTATAGACATCTACTTCACAGGCATAGCCAGATGCAAGTAGCATGGTTTGCAAGGGAGATGGAGTCGTACCGAATTTGAGATGTTGATCCTCAGGAACGACACCAATATCCTTCACACCAATGTAGCCGGCGTTGGGCTCATTGAGCGTCTCCACACCAATAATACTGGTATCAAAGAGATCCGTAGACTCCTGGATTCGAGAGTATAAATGACGCATGGCATTGAGCAAATGGTCCTGAAGATAGTGCTGAATGTTTTTGCCGTCAATAATTGCATTGGGGGCAAAAACTGTACCGGCAAAGAAAAGAGTGTTGATAGTGGCAGCAGCAAACCGAGCGTAGTTTGTGGCCCACAGCATCTTGGGAAATGAGGTAGGTGGATCGTAATCATTCTGCAGAATAGCAGCCTCTGTCGCTTGGAAGCCGCGAGGGTCCAAGCCACAGGCATAGTAAGTCCAAATGGGTGCGCCCGATCCACCGCCAAAGCGCGACCACAGATCCTGGTGTGGATCCATAACCACATAAAAGCCGTATTGAGCAATGATTTTGAGCATTCTGATTGTGTACTCGATGAAATCTTCATCATAAACTCCAGGGCCGCCGTGCTCCAAAGCCTCCCATGTGTAAACATATCTAATGACATTGTATCCCCAAGATTTTATTCTACGCAAATGAGCATGGGCCTCCTCGTCGGAAGAGAATGTAGAGCCAACAAACGACACCTCATCAGCCTTATCCCAGAAGTCTTGAGATAGTTTGGTATATGTAGTAATGGCTGGCGAAGCAGGGCTCTTAGCAGACGAATCAAGATTGATTCCACGCAAGATTACAGTGCGTCCTGACTCGTCTACAAATTCACCGTCTCTCGCATGTATTCTTTTAGCCATGGTTTGTATAGGAGGGACTGCTAAACTAATAGAAAGAGAACCTGATAAGGTGTTGCCATTGCTGGCGGTTTGGGTGACCCACTTTTCATGCAGCCACTTCAAATGCAACATGGTATCCAAATACACAGTTGGAACGTAAAAGCGAGACAGATGGCATTGAGCAGAGGCAAAGAAGACACTCACAATTCTCTTTCATTAGAGCTTGCGGATCGATTTTTTGCTATTCTCTCGCTTTTCAGAGACAGGAAAGTAAACTAATTTTGACAGGTCTCCAAAACAGGCAATTTGCCTTGCGATTGATTGCGGGGGGATGATGTTAAGCAAA
This sequence comes from Limtongella incommunis, assembly GCA_003706695.3. Taxonomy (NCBI): domain Eukaryota; kingdom Fungi; phylum Ascomycota; class Dipodascomycetes; order Dipodascales; family Trichomonascaceae; genus Limtongella; species Limtongella incommunis. The sequence continues at coordinate 333,498 of PPME03000002.1, forward strand.
CGGTTAGACGCCATTATGAGGGAAGAAACAAGACAATCATTAAGTTATCTGTTTCCATTCAAGTTGAGTTTGTTGCGATGAACTTTGGTTCATTTCTAAACTACTGTTTGAGATTAATCTGCCAACATTTCGAAAAGCCGGCCGATCTGCACTATCTGTCTGGATACGACGGCTCACGCACAAGACTACCCGATTAAGATCTGGGCGTTTTGGCTGTATTTCCAAACCCTCGGCTTTTTTCCAGAAACATGTCATAGTCAGCTAAAAATATAGCTAGCGTGATTTCTTTATTATGTCTTCATATCCCGCAGAGACACATTCATCTTCTTCTTAAAAACCATGTGGTGAAATTAGATAGCAACCTCATGTTCGTGTTCGGAAATACACACCTTCATGTCACATCATCTAAAACGTGGGTTCACACAACCGTTTTTGAATCGTCAAAGTCGCAAATTCGAAGATTGGTCGTCTTCTTTCAATGCTGACATAGTGGGGGCGGATCAAAAGATTCAAATTATATAGTTTGAGCTACAAGGATTTTTAAATGATTGTAACATTTGATCGCTGAAATCGCTGTCGTTGACCATTGCGGCTGCAATACAGCTATCATAACGTTATTGTTTGATTATGATGTCCAAATTAGTAACACAAGAAAATTCATTGTCGACAATACATATCGGAATAACTGATCAACAGTGTCATGTTTAAGTTGACTGATAAGCACCTACCAATATTAGTGAGACTTTAAACCGTCAACTCTAGGTCCAATGATGAAGACCATATGTATGATGGCACATTCTGTACAGATACTCGCAATATGGAACAAGCTATAGACGATACCTTGGCAGTGTGATCACAAACATTACTCGATCTGCAGTCTAACAATGCATGGACTAATAAATCATCAATAGCTAAGGCTTAAAATAGGTAGCTCTTGCTTTCATGTGTGGCGAGCAGAGACTGACCTGTAAGAATGTATCTCCAGAACATGTTATATTTCACCACTCTTCTTACCATTACTTCGGCATGGCCAGCTTTCAACAAGAGCTCGATTTGGACTGATCAGAGCCTCAGTGCTAGTTCTGCAGTTCATAGCAGACCACTTCTAGATACGCTGACAGGAACCCGTAATCTATCCCATGAGTCTGAAACGGAAGAAATTGCTCAAGGATCTGCAATAGATGATGAATTTTATCATCCAGAACCAGGATTTGAAAAGTTTCCGCCGGGTACAATTTTGAAAAAAAGACCAGTTTCGCTGCTTCCCTACTTATCTATTGACAATGCTATCGAGGCACACCAAATTTTGGTACGGACCACTGACTCTTTTGGATCAGCAAGCACTGTTGTTGCCACCATTCTTGTGCCAAAGAACTCTCATCCAGATAGAGTATTGTCTTATCAGTATGCTCAAAATTCAGCCACTATTGGATGTGCTCCATCGCACCGCCTGCAGGTAGCCAGAGACGTTGATGGATTGCACGATATTTTTGAAAATATGAGTGCATATGAAGCGTTGCAAAAGGGCTGGAATCTTGTCATTGCTGATTACTTGGGCCCCAAGGCTGCCTTTATGTGTGGTAGGCAAAATGGTCAAGCTGTGCTGGATGCTATTCGTGCCACCCTACAAAGCAAAAATGAAACAAACATCGAGCCCGACGCAAAGGTTACATTATGGGGTTATTCTGGAGGAGCCTTTGCGACGGCTTGGGCATCTCAATTGCAACCATCTTACGCCCCAGAACTCAAAATTGAAGGTGCGGCAATGGGTGGGTTGCTTTCCAATGTCTACAACATGGTTCAGAAATCGGACGGTAAGTTCTGGTCAGGAGTTTCTTACGCTGCTCTGCTTGGACTTACTCACGAGTTCCCCGCCTTCAACCAAGCTTTGTTCAGTAAGATGACTGAATACTCTTCGCGCTGGTTTACTTTGGCAGAGAAAAAGTGCCGAATGGGCTTGAGCGCGCGTCTGATGAATCAAAAGTTTAGCTCTTTTCTAGACTATGCTTCAGATGACTTCTTCGCCGATCCAGTCATCAGACAGACAATATTGGATAACGAAATTTTAAAAGATGGGCTAGCTCCAAAAATCCCAATATATATATACCATGCTAGACACGACGAGGTCGCCAACTCCACCAAAATTCGCGATGTGGTTAGGAATTGGTGCAAACAAGGTACTATTGTTGATTTCAGGTTGGACGATTACGGTGATCATGTTTTGCAATATGCTGTTGGATTGACGGATGCCCTTGATTGGATAGTCGGACGCTTTGAGGGAACAGTCCAGCCGCTGCCGAAATGTGAATTCAACGAGAAAACTAGTACTCTTGACACTTCTACCATGCAAAGAATTGGAATGGAGGTTAGTTGGCTATTTAAAGACATGGCATACGTCAATCCATTTGAACGTACACCCCAACCAACCAATGTTTGAAAACAAGTATTTGCGCCTTTCCATAGAGAAATCGACAGATTTAGCTATTTACAATGCACTTATTCTTCAACTGTCGTAGGTGCATAACCCGTCCCTCGGAATTATCTCATTTCCTAATTTGGAGTTGCTTGGAACTCCTCAGGCATCAAGGTTGCAACACCAACACAGCCGAAAGACTTTTTAATCAAACGAAACGGTTGGGTCCGCCTCCTAAACTGGTTTGTAAAATTACACAATGGAGAGAGCAATGTCTATAAATGATATGTTGTCGAGTTCAGAACCACCAGCGGGGCAGACTTCGGCTACTTCTTCCAATCAGCAGAAAACGACGCAAGCAACTGACTCGCAGCCTGGTCCAACACATCTCGACCAACCAGATGGGCAAAAGCTCACAAATGTCTTGCCGTCGTTGGCCAACTCAGTGCCTAATTCCTTCCCGCCGCCTGGCTCACAAACATCTCCGAGGCAAACTGTCCAATCTCTTTTGACATCAGACAAGGAACCGGTCACTACATCTATCATGTCTCTGGGATCTAACGGTCCAGTTAGACCCATAAGCCAGCTGAACCCTCAATTGGCTCCCATTGGCCATCTTCCCCAAATTTCCGTGGGTCCTAGTCCAGGTAATGCCAGTGGTGCTAGCCTGGGCACTAACGAGTTGCAAGCTCCTGCTCACCCGGATGGCGCTTCGGAATCTTCTCAGCAGTCGACTAGACAGTTTTCTCTTCCTCCAATACATCTGAATCAAGCGATAGACAGGCGGCGACAGTTGCCTCAACAATCGCCGCCAATTTCGCAACCCCAGCAGCAACAGCAGTCAAACGCACTGCAAACACCACTGCAATCTTTAACGCAGTCTATATCACAGTCTCCTCCACTACAAACTGTGCAAACCTTGCCGTCACTCCCCTCGCAGGTCTCGCCTCAGCTTATGCAGACACCACAGCAATTACAGCACCCTCACAGCCAATCATCACACCAGCAGGAGTCACCTCCCTTACGTGCAGAAGAAGCTGTTGCGAGGGCTAAAAAGAATATTGAGGGCAATGGAGGAGAGGAGAAAAGGGGTCATCGTCGTACAGGAAGTTCCCATCACCATCATCACCACCACCACCATCGTCACCACAAGCATCAATCCACTTCATCGTCATCTCGTAACGGTGGTTCCAACAGCAGCAGCAGACACTCACTTGCTCCGGTTCCGCCCACTTTGAAAGCAGAGGTGATAGTTGATTCGTCTGATGTCAAACAAGTGGCTAGCACATATCACGCCGGACGGCTGAGTCCGCTGGTATACACTGGCAGCAGGGAAACTTTACTACCGAGGAATATTGTGAATAAGATTAATTACACGATAGATTTAAGGATTCCATATCGCTTTTTGAATCCCGACGGAGCAGGTGAGTTGACCAAATACAACGCTGGAGCAGAAGCAGTGGCTAAAAGGAAAGTATGGGGAACCGATATTTACACTGACGACTCAGACATCATCGCTGTCTTGCACCATACTGGAGATATCAAGGCTGATTCAGTTCCGGTTGCCGACTGTTCGGTCACCATAAGGCTTCTACCAACGCTTGAGAAGTACATGGGGAGCTATCGCAATGACTACAACTCACGATCGTGGCTAACGAGGCATGACGGCATCTCATTTGTTGTTGAAAAAGTTCGGTTTGTACCCCTAGGATGGGCCGAGTCAGGCATTGTTCTGAGGAAGCGTCGTTTAAATGAATGGATGGAGTGCAAAAAACAAGCCAGAGGCGATTTATATCAAGAAGCTAACAAGTTTGTCGAGCCAAATCCCTCGGGGCGTAATTAGTATTGTTATTTAACAGTGTTTTATATAATATGCATCTAGAACTACCTATTAATCACTTTGTAGAGACATTATTCCAACTTGATTTTGACAAAGACCTTAGCCCAATTTTGAGTTAGTGTATCAGATGATGTACAGCGCTTATCTGCGGCGCGTGCCAGCAGCAGGATGCATTGCCTAAAATGCACAAAGCCATTTGCATGGTAAAAAGACGTTTGAATTTAAAGTTATAACATTCTAAGTAGCAGAATTCAAAATTCTCTTCAATAAATTCCTGCAACCCTACATCAGTGACATGTTTATATTTGTCACAGCTCTTCTATTTTTAATTCCATTGTGCCGAGAGATGGCTGACCAGCTCTTGACTAGTGGGAAGCACTACTAAGTCCGGGAATGGACTATCTCCAGAAAAAAATTCTGGCAACCAACAGTGCAAGTAATTTTTAATCGCCTTTGCTGTTATTTCTTGGGACTGACAACAACCTCCCTTAATTTTGCTATCAAAGCCTCTTTTGCAAAGTGCATTTTCAGCTCCAATATCTTCTTCTTTCCCAGTTCATCACTGTTGCTTCAGCTCAACAACAAAATTCTGCACGTGCCTAGACTCATCAGTAGCAACTATACTTGGAAACTTCGTTATTTGATCAGCAAGCAACCTTTTTACTTCTAGGTGTCTTATCAGACCCATACCAAAGTAGTTGGTTTTATAAATAAGCTAGCCACTATCTTCACGTTTCGTGCTTCCTTTGCTGATCTTCAAACTTTAAAAAATAGCCAAGAATATTCTGAAGCGCACACCACCTCATACACCGATCGAGCCGGCAACAAAGATTTTAGTCCGTCATCTCTCAGTTTGTATCAGTCACCAGCAAACTGCACAGAACATAAATTCTCGACTCTCTTAATACCAAAGTCCACGCCCAAAAGCACAGCTTGACGTTGTCAAACAATTCCCGAAAGAGAATAAATACAGATTTTGCTATCACTGTCTGCTCATTTCTCTCTGCATCCCACTACAGAGATAAGCCGTTGAAACTTGTAGCTCAACCGGAAGTTAAAATGTCGCCAGTTATCTTTCCCGGTGAGCCCATGTCATCACCTCGAACATACAGCTCACCAACACCTATGCAACATGCAATGCCATCAAGAATCTCATCTTATGACGGCCAACCTAGCTCCACTACTCAGAGCCAAAGCAATCGTGCTGATTCCTTTCAGAGCAATGCTTCCAATCAAGTTCTTGGTCAAAAAACTACTGCCGACGAAGATAATGCAAAACAAGACCCATGCACACCACGTACAGTACCCAAGCACAAACGTCTTCTACAATCTTTCAAGACTGTTTCAAAGAAAATTTCTCAAAAATTCATTCTCCAGGAACCAGAACCACACTCCGCCAGATCTCTCGAGTACTTGGGGTTCTTTGACCCCTATGAGATATGGACCACATTGAACCGCTTGTTTATTTGCAGCCATGACGGACTAGGTAAGAAGCCAAAGGAAAGGCCGATAAAAGCCCTGCAAAAAGATGCAGAGACTCCTAAAGATGAGGTAGCCGATAACGACCAAGCACAGAACAAGTTGCAAGTCTCGAATGAGCAAATAAAGGATAAGAACGCGGTTGAAGATGAGGCTACTGGTGTCAAACCTTGTTCTGTTGATTCACATGGTTCTCATGAATCGCATATGTCTCGTATATCAGATGAAGATGGTCTGGCGACATCGGCCACTACAGAACCTTCCCTTAATGAGAGCCCGATTGAAAACAAAAGCGATTCCTCCGTTGATCTTACTGGAGAAGATTATTGGCAAGAACGAAGAAAAAAATGGATTACTCCTACCAAGGTGACCACTCCTAAACCGAGTCTTTTGAAAGATGTGCCTCTCACTCATTATCCAGCAATCTATGATAAGTTGATGAAAAGTACTCCTTTAAGAGAACCGATGAATCTGGTCGACGCTCTCAAAATAATGAGAGCGGGTTGGGTCTATTCTGGGCAGTTCTCTGACGAGGAGTTGTGGTATAGCAATGGTCATCAGGCGTGAGTGATGCCAACTATTTATTTGTAATTTGATGATTTTTGGGCCAGGTGTGAATAAAGATCTGTAATCTGTAATGTCGTATCCATGAGCAAATGTCTCTCATTTGTAGCCTCGTAAGCCACTGGAAAAGCACACCATGTAGTTTCTCTCGGATTCTGGCACAATTTCATTGGCTCAGCTTTATGGCCTTTCGTAAGAATGGTCGACTGAGTTTCTCAATTTTACTGCTAGCTCCAAAGTCCTGATCTGAGCATCCATCATCTCGGCCCAGTTTTGAACGTCTCCACATTCTTTGAGAGCGTTTTGGCCCTGGTCAATGATCGATTCCAAAGATTTCACTCTGGATTTGCAACTTGCTAGGCGCTTCTTCAATTGTTTCTGCTGATTTTGAATATTGCTATCATTCAAGTGAATGCTAGATATTTTATCCTTCAACGGCCTCTCAAGGCGAGGAATTTCAGATTCAATTAGGGCTTGTAATATCAAAGCATTTCTGTTGGCATCAGCTAATCGTTCAGCTTGACCTATTGCAGCCTCCTTGATAATGTTCTGAGATGGAGTTTCTCGAGCCATCTAGATACCAATAGACTCCTTTGAAATACTTTTTTTCCCTAATTTTATCCGCGTTACTGGTTGCGGACAGCTCTTGTCTTTTAAGTCAATTTGGCGCGTAGTTGGAAGTGTCGGCTCGGCAAATCTGATTCCGACTCCAAGGCAGTTGCCACAAAATTGACAAGTGCAGTTAAGTGATGACGTATTGTGCAGATGTGAATATTTGTAAAGTATCGTTCATGAAAACCAGCAGACTATCAAATATTCAATTAAATGCAGCCTTGAAATAATCTGCATATGTTATGTACAGGCAACTTGCTATACTGCTGGAGTCAAAGGTTCACACATTGACAGCGAGGTCGCGTGAAAGCGACTAACGATTTACTCGATTTGATAATTAATTTCTATCACCGTTGTGCTTGCGCTTGATTGTGCTATCATCGTCTGCACTACCTGTCATTGTATCGAAGATGCTGGCTAATTACACATTATCTGAATAATGGAATTATCATCCTTTGCCACCGTTTCCCTGCACGCTTTATTCCCCCGGGCTGGCACACACTTTCTCGCTTTGAGAAATACTCCGAAATTTCCGAGTTCCGGCCTTAACGGTTAACAACTTTGAAGTTTCTCCGTGGTCCGATAGTCAAAATGGTAGCACCAACGTGACGACTTTGAAACAATTTACAGCACCAGGATTTCAGAGAAACTGAATTTAGTATTATTCCATATAGTAGACCCTGACAATAATATTGTTTCTAACTAGCTATTTGATTGATTCAATATGTGCTTCCTTGAAGATAATCTTAGCAGGACGGAGTTTTATACCTCAAGCCTGAACCCCAAAAGCAGGTGAAAGACAGCAAGTGACTTCATTCTTCGATTTATAATTACAGTCTTCACCGTTTTTGGTTTCCAATTTCACAACAACAACAAATCTTTATTTATAGTCGTATACATCAATAACATAAATACTATCAACTAATCGAGGACGACTGAGATTGCATTGTCAATTCGGTTCCCCCTGGCTATTACAATCACAAATCCCTCTCACAGAGTTGCAAAAGTAGCGGGTTTTTATTCAAATTTCAATTTCAAAAAACGTCAACAACACCTCTCGTCCTCATCTGATGACCCACAGCAAAATCTATCTAAGCAATAGATTACCTAAAATTCTTATCTGATGGAAAAAGATTTCCTGAATGATAGTTCAATGTCAAACAAAGACAAAACCTACAAAAACAACTAGTTGTAAAAGATCAATGATACTATATGCTAAACTATATTTACAGTTACCGAAAGCGGTCTTAGCTCAGTTGGGAGAGCGCCAGACTGAAGTCAACTTCAGTCGAAAGATATCTGGAGGTCCCGCGTTCGATCCGCGGAGATCGCATTCTTTTTTGGTTTTTTTATCAAGCCTGTGCTATTCAAATCCCGGTTCGATGGATAAGGTCACTTTATTGATCACAAGTTGATGCGTCAAGTGAAAATTGTACAGTTTATTTGCGCATGAGAGCTACTTTAACACTTAGTAAGAAAGCAGTCTGTGGTTTGCGATCGAGCGTAACAATACATTCTCAAAATGTTGAATACTAGAAATCATCTATTTGGTTTGTTGAGACCATTGGCATGGACAGCTTGGATAAGGGGAACACTGAGTAGATCAGGTATTGGGTCAAGGCCGTTGAGCAATAAGAAAGGTCGTATTGAGCAAAGAGCCGAACCCATAATAGATGACAAAACATATGCTCCAAAACGTTTAGCAGTGGGTATTCATAATGGGAAGCACTTCAAACCAAGAATTTCTGTGAAAGGAGTGAAATCATCGTCGAAATCTTTTAACTTAACTGATTTTGGATCATTTGAAGGTTTGGTGGAAGATGTAGATGCTGAGCCACCCGCGCAATTGTCAACCAGTATTGCAGAGTCAGGCAATCTACTTTCTGGGGACGCCGAGCCTGTACAGGGAGAACCTACCTGTAGTCGAAAAGACTTGCAATCGGAACTTTTGGAAATCTTAACTATCCATGATTCTGGTATTATCGTATTCCAGCAATCTGAAAAATGTTATTTATACGGCAAAAAGTTAGATTCAATTGCATTGGCCTTAAATCTAACCATCTCAAAGAAAGCCGAACGCGCGTTAGTTAGTACTGAAAAGCTTTCCACTGTTGTTAGACAAATTTCTGAGCATTTTGAAGAGGTAGTCTACATCTATCGCTCAAACGGTTTGCAGTGGTATTTGTATGACTGTATTTCTTCTGATATGCTACCTTCTCGCGACGAAAGTGCTATACATAACATTCTTTCAATATCGTTTCCTGATAACCTTGAGAGCAATATTGAGGTGGAAAAAAGGATCGCTGGTCTTTGTTGGATAGATAGGGCAACAGAGATCTTAACGTATTCATCAGTGCCACTCAAGGAACTAGCTTGCCATGTTGCGCGTATTAATCCTGTCGAGATTCTTTCAGAAAGAGCTATTTCAAGAAGTTCTTACTTTCGGGAACATTTCGCTTTGCTGTCGAACTACACAATAAGAGAAGCAAAGTATGTTCATAGCTCGTCTTTAACAGACTATCATACTTTATTTGGTAAAACAGTGCAAGAGCTCACCTATTTAGAGGAGGAAATGTCTGTGCGCGAACGTAAGGCCTGCATTCAGTTGCTGAAGTATCGATATGTAAATCCAGAAAGATTGATGATCACTTTGACCTTTCCACAAAGAGAGGAAGCGTGTGATATTATGAAGATGGATTCATCCACTGTCAAATCTCTTAACTTGTTTCAGGTTAACTATCGTGAGAAGATTAGTTGTGAAGGATCCTTATTGTCAGTCATTAGACGTACTAAAACGGCGGGGGGAGGAAGACTGCTCGAAAAATGGGTTGCATCTCCTCTAACAGATTACCAACAGATTATGAGACGTCAAAAAATTGTCGAATACTTGTTGGAAAATGAGTGCTTGAGAGAGATGGTAGTTGCGAGTATCAATAATAAACCGGATACCGTCAAAATTTTACAGAAAATTAGGGTGAAAAGTAGCATTGTGACTGTAAGTGACCTAGCATCAATTTCGAAAGTCATAAAGCTATATTCCTTTATGAAAACGTTGATTGGTGGGACCAACAAAGAATTGAAAGGGATAGCGAAGTATATGACTGTTCCTGAGAAGCTTTCAAAAGTGATCGACGAACAGATCATTGAAGTTGATTCAATGAAAATAGATGTTGACGATAGAGAACCCCTTGATAACAGCTCAATTGACTCCTGGGATTGGAATCCCGAGTTCTCATTAGAATTAAAGCTGGCTTTGGAACAAAAAGCTATTGTGAAAAAAAGCAAAGGTGATCTATTACAAATGTTTACTCAGTTACAAGGTGCTGAATACGACATTAAATATGTTCAAGACGAAATCTTTGGTACCTTGGTTGAAGTGAAGAAGAAAAAGCAAGGAAAGGAATTTATTTGTCATATTGAAGGCATTAAGATTCACCAACATACGAAGGGTTCCTTGGTGAGAATTAAAAATGACAAAGTAGCAGTGATAGATGAAGAATTACTGACCTTGGAAAGGCGGTTAGAAATTATTAGAGGGAATCTGATGAAAAAGGCTCAAAAACGGATACTAAAAGAGAGTAAGAAACTGTTACAATGTGACAATTATATGTGCGAGCTTGATGTGTTGAGCTCATTTGCATTATTGGCATTGGAGAAGAATCTGGTTAAGCCTGAGATTGTGAAAAATCAGGCTATATTGAAGGTTGAAGAAGGACGAAACATAGCACTGGAGGCAGCTTTAGCTGCTCGACAAGTTTCAGTCGTGAAAAACGACATCCTTATTGGACAAGTTAATGGTGACCGTAAACTATCTGTCGTCAGTGGTCCAAACATGGGTGGAAAATCAACATATTTAAGAATGTGTGGAATACTAGTTGTGATGACTCAAATTGGTTGCTTTGTGCCAGCAAAGAAGGCCTGTGTTGGTATTATCGACCGAATATTCACCAGGATTGGTGCTGCAGATGATGTATATCGCGGAAGGTCAACTTTCCATATGGAAATGCTTGAAGTTTCACAAATACTCAATAATGCTTCTCAAAAATCACTTGCAATTGTCGACGAAGTTGGAAGAGGAACTTCAAGTAGAGATGGGCTAGCCATTGCTTGTGCAGTTGCTCACACTCTGTCAGAAATAAACGAGTGTATGACTGTCTTTGCGACTCACTTTGGAATCGAAATGCATGACAGGTTGGAAAAGAAAGGAGTAAAAGCTAGTTATAAGCGCACTGGATTTGAAGGTGGAAAACCAACGTTTAAGTTGACTTCTGGGGTTTCCTTGACCTCGCACGGACTCGAAGTTGCGCAACTGGCAGACTTTCCAGAGGAAGTGATGATGATTGCAAAAAGTAATCTGAGTTCCCCATTTTTGAAAACTATTTGATTTGATTTGCTTGCTGTCAAGGAAACATGAAAATTTTACACTTTAGGTATTAAATCTATATAGAAGAATGGGGTCACCGTTTATGCTTAATGTCAATGTCGGCTACTTGTCTTCAGGGTTGTCGATATATTCTTCGAAAATTCTCAGCAAATCCTCAACCAAAGAAACAACACCCTGTGGAGAGTAGGCTGCCCTGACCGAGCTTCTGATTTTTGTAATACCTTCTTTCTGCACCAAACTCTTCAAAGCAAGAATAAGTTTTGGAGAAAAGTCTGAGTACCACCTATGTTGCCAAGCAATAAGCTTGACAATGGTATTAATGAGTTCGGGCGAGTTATTTTTCTCATAGCTATCCAAAAGTTTCCAAAGTACCCTGTGAGAGAATTTCAATTTCATGGCATGCTCAAAGGCATCCGCAGCTTCTGCAGTATGCTTTAGACGCAATGCCACCATACCCAAGATTTCCCATTCAAGAGCAGGTTTGTTGTATTGCATCTGGTCATTTTGATATTTGACATAGCCAGCACGCCAAACAGTGTAGACTCTCAGGTCCTCATACAGAACCATAAAAAGATTGTCTAACCATCTCTCACACAGTCTCTTGTTTTTGATTTTTTCTTGTAACTTGTCATCATCTTTGTTGGCATCAACAGTAGTCTCATTAGTGCCGTTGGTGGTCCCGTTACCTACATGAGCATCACCGTTTTCCAATTGTCCATCTGCGTTCTCATCTGTAGGAGAGGGAATATTTTTATGACTAGCCGTCAAATTGATCTTACTCGAAGCCATGTTTGGCCTTTTCTTCTCGCTATGGTATTCTTCTTCCATAACAAAGACGTTAGATCTGAATTTTAAAAGCTGATCCCAGCCAATTTCAGAAACAATGGTAGTCAGTAAGTCATAAGCCTTCAAAAAGGTGGACCTCAAGCTTGAAGCAGGCAATTTAAGCAACCCTGGGTCGCAGTGATCTTGCTCATTGTCAGCAGTTTCGTTGACAGCCCAGATTTCGTCCAAAACACCATCCTCAGGAAGCGGGTAGTGTATTTTAGCGGGTGGGGGCATTCTTTGAACGTCCATTTCATGGAAGGCAAACATTGGGCAGGAGTTTAGCGTAAGAAGAGCTAGTTCATGATCTTTGCGCTCAATATAAACACGCACAAGCTGCTCCCAGGGATCAAACTCTGCTGGTGCTGCGTTCACAGCTCTGATTGCTGTGTCCAACGCCAAATCACTGTTTCCCTTCTTGAGACAAAACTTTGACTGCAAAACTAGCAAATTTGCGTCGCGATGATTGGCCAAAACCCCCGCATGCATTTGCTGAACAGCCTGAACTTCTTCGTTTTTCAGGAGAAGTAGCTGTGCCACCAATGAAGACACCTCCGGATCCGATTCCTGAAACTTTTCAAGCGACTCCAATCCACGGTCATAGAGACCGGTAATTTGAACAAACTTCAGGAACGTGGTGATGAGGTGATTTGAAACCAGTGTCGGAATCTGGATCTCGGAAGAACATCCCAGTTTCGGTCCGCTATAAAATAACGTTTCAAAGGCATCGAAAAATCTCCCTGCCTGCTTTTTTGAAAGAGGGATTGGGTTGATTTTGCGACAGCACGATACGTAGTATACATCGTCATCAGTGAGAATCATTGCCCGGGCCATTGCCGACATGTAGGTCTCAGTCCACAGTCGGTCAGTGATCTTGCGTCTTTCTCCTCTGTCATCGACTGCAAAAGCTTCGACTGTTCCAGGGATTTGCGCTGCCACTCTCATGTCCAACTTTGAAAACGCGTTGTACGAGCAATAAGTGCCGGCATGGACTTTCCACTGAGGATGGCGCCCAAACCATAGTTGGTTCTCGCCCAAAGTGAAAGCCAATGTATTCAAATAGGCTGCAGCTGAGGCTGCAGAGGAAACATCGTGACCACTTACATAGTGATACGTTCCATCTTCTTTGGCGGACTTGGGATGCTGCTTGGAAACAGCAACCAGATCGGGAGGACCCAATTCTCTAAAAGTGGGCAGTGAAAGCGTACGGGCTCCTATGCATTCACCTACTTCGCTTTCCAGAAACCTGCGTTAGTACGCTACAACATGACAATTAGTTGGCGTCGCGCGCGAAATACAACGACCTCGACAGACTTGCTATTCGTTGCAGCAATTAGCAAAATGCCATACTTACTCAGGAATAGCCACCATTGTTCAATCTGCAAGCAGCCTTCTTGTAAAATGAAGAGAACGTGTTGATGCGGTGTTCTCTAGTCCTCACGTACGGCCATAATGCGGATACGTGGGATTTGCCTCAGCCGCTTGCTCGACAAGGAGTTGTCAAAGGTATTTTTTCGTGTAAATTGCTCAACGGTTTAACACCAAAGACTAATCGAAGAACCAGTCAAAGAGAAAGCAATTTTGCTTCTATTCCATTCTATTTTCTCTCATGTCGTCGCTGCGCTCGACCTTTGCAGACTCACTGGCTATTGCCAGCCCTGCGTTGAATATGCGGCTGTGCTGACACATAACAACGTGAAATTTCCACATCTTTTTTTAATATTCAACCAACGAATTCTCCATGGACAGCGACGATGATCTGTATGATGAGTTTGGAAATTATATTGGACCTGACGAAGAGGTGAACGAAGAGGTATCCACCGACAATGGAGCCATTGTCATGCATGCTGATAATGAACAGGAGCACAAGATGGTGGATACAATGGAGGTTGACAGGGATGCCGCCTCAGATTCTGGAGCAATTGTACTTCATGAAGATAGACAAATCTACCAGCCTGCAAATGAGATTTATGGAAATGGCGTAGAAATTCTGGTTCAAGAAAGGGATAGTCAGCTCATTTCCGAGCCCCTCATCAAGCCGCTGGATACAACCAAAATCAACGTGGAGGAAGCCACATTGCCGGAAGTGACCTATTCTCGACAGTATCAATTGGACTTACTAACCATGCCAGAAAGAACTCGCAATTTTGCGATTGTTGGTCAAATAAACCACGGAAAAACTGCTCTGGTAGATATGCTCCTTATGGAAACACACCCAAACATACATCCTTTTGACAAAAAGAGGCAAGATAGTCAACTGAGGTACTCTGATACATTGGTGTTGGAACAGCAACTTGGCATATCGCTACAGATGTGCCCAATCTCTTTGTTGCTGCAAGATTCAAAGGAAAAATCCTATGCATGCAACATCATAGATACCCCAGGACATGTCAATTTTGCTGACGAGGTGGTGGTGGCAGCCAGATATGTTGACGGATTCATACTGGTCATTGATGCCGTTGAAGCATTTTCTTCATCTATCAATTCCAAACGCATCCTAGAATTCGCAATAGGACACCAATTGCCAGTTATATTGGTTATCAATAAACTAGATAGGCTGATCCTTGAGCTGAGAATATCTCCTACTGACGCATTTCATCAACTCAGGTCTTTGATTGATGATGTAAATGATTATGCTCATTCTCTAAACCCAGCATTTGTACCCTTCTCCCCGGTCCAAGGTAATGTTGTTTTTGCATCTGCTCTCTATCAATGGTGCTTCACGATACCATCCTTTGCAACCAGATATGCCAAGAAATCACGTTCGGAAATTGACCCTGAAGTGCTAGCAACTGCATTGTGGGGAAACACATTTTATGATAATGCAAAGAAAGCTTTTACTAAGACGTCACTGGGGAATGTTCCTACTTTTGTTCATTTCATTTTGAATCCATTGTATAAGCTATATTCCCATGCCGCTTCGGATGACACCAAACAACTATCTTCCTTTCTGAAAGAGATGAGCATTTCTTTTCCTCAATACGTTTTGAAACTTGACGTCAAGCCGCTTCTCAGAATTGTTTGTTCTGCATTTTTTGGCTCTTCCGCTCCTCTTGTGGATGCTATTGCAAATAATTTTCCGTCTTCTTTGGATGGAAATATGAGAATTGTTGAGCGCTACAGCGCCAACGTAGAAACTTTGAAATCTTTGATAACAGATAATCAATCCTTTGTGGCAGATGTTTGCAAAACATTCAATTTTGGGTCAGGAAATGAGTTTCATGTTTTGGCTAAAATTGTTACTGGTAAAATCTCTGTTGGTGATAAAGTCAACGTTCTAACAACTGAGCAAGGCCAGCCTTTGATTAGCACAGTGAGTGATATCCTTCTACCAGTTGCTCGCTATAACATAAAGATAGAAACTGCTAGTGCTGGCAATATTGTACTATTGAAAGGCATAGAAATGTCAGGTCTGAAACGTGTGACTCTTGTGAGCGAATCTGAAGAAAGTAGAGTGACAGCATTTTGCCCGATTGATTTTTTGAACGCACCAGTGTTCAAAATTGCCATTGAGCCCGTGGTTCCATCTGAGTTACCGCAAATGGTTGAAGCCATGCGCAACCTAGTAAGAATTTATTCGCTGTTGCAGATGAAGGTTGAGTACTCTGGAGAACATATTTTGCTGGGGTCTGGAGAGCTCTATATGGAATGCGCAATGAGTGACTTGAGGACGATGGCCAAAATGGAGATCAAGGTATCGGATCCTAGCACTCGATTCGCTGAATCTTGCAATGAACCATCATCTTTTCAATGCTTTGCAAAGTCACCCAATGGGCTTATAAAATTCATGGTGATTGCGGAACCCATGGACAGGAAAATCGTTGAAGATATTGCAAATAACAAGATTAATCTCGACCGTCCCGTAAAGGAAGTGGCAGCACATTTCATGTCTTCGTATGGTTGGGATTTACTTGCTGCTAGATCAGTATGGTCGCTAGGACCCTCTGAAGCACGAGAAAATATACTTGTCGATGATACATTATCGTCAAATGTCAACAAAAAGCAGCTTCAGAATTTGAAGCCGTATATCATTCAAGGATTTCAGTGGGCTGTTCGCGAAGGTCCTCTTTGCGAGGAACCAATCAAAAATGTGCTCTTCAAAATTGTTGACGCGGAGCTGCCGGAAGATCATAGTAAAGCGGGTGCTGGACAAATAATTCCTGCTATTCGACGTGCTTGTAATTCAGCCTTGCTATTCTCATCAGTAAAACTGTTGGAACCTGTTTATAACTGCTATGCCATCTGTCGTAAAGAGGGTCTAAATGTATTTGCTGCTCTGATTGAGAAGCGAAGAGGGGCTGTGATATCAAGATCGGAGATTGCTTCTACGCCATTTCACTATATTGAGGGATCTCTTCCTGTCATTGATTCATTTGGATTTGAAACGGATTTACGAATCGCTTCTAATGGCCAAATAAGCGTCTCTCTCATCTCTAGCGGGTGGCAGGAAGCTCCAGGAGATCCACTTGACAAAGATGTTGTGGTTGAGCCGCTCCAAGCGGCAAAGGGCAAAGAATTAGCCAGAGATTTTGTTCTCAAGACAAGACGTAGGAAGGGCATTCATGGCGCACTGTCAGTCGCTACTTTCTTGGATGAGGACATTATTAATTCGCTGGTTGATACAGGTTTGCTATGAGAATTTGGATTCCTGCTCTGTATCAAATTTGTATTTATTCAATAATTTATTTCAAAAACTAAATCTAGCTCATTCACTTTTAGAGGGATTGTATTTAATGCGACGCTTTTCAAATAAAAATATCGACGGCTCAATATCGATAAGCTCCTGAAACATGAGGTTGTAATATTCAACCAGACCGTACTCCATTAGTCGTGACGCTTGGATATGAAAAAAGCTCAACTTTTGCTCGCTTAAGTAGCTTAGCACTTTGTTGACATTCGCGGTTCGCAATCCTGCATAAGCTTGGAAAGCAGAAACTAATTTCCATTCATAATCTTCTTCAACGGCAAAATTTTCGACGTTGATATTTTCTGTAAGAATGAAATTCAAATCATACCACCTTTCAGCCAGTTCATCCTTATCATCGGTTTTGAAATATTCGACATGGAGATGTTTTTTGTTCAAATTTAGAAGTTCAAACTCCTTATCCCATGTTCCGTCAAACGTTTGTAGGAAACGTGTAGCACCAGTCATACAAACTTTAGTGTCCATAAACAGGGTCAGATTAGTGTTTTTAGGGTAAACCTGGTTGCCAACATAAGAGTTAAAATTATTCAATCCAACACCTCCAGGATAATTGAATTTGGCGATGGAAAGCTTCACAGTAGAAATGCCAAGCGTAACAACGTTACTGGCTAAAATTACTAGTACAATCAATGGATATGACAATGCCTTTCGAATTCTGAAAAAGGCAAACGCACCAGCATTGGCCGCTACCATGCTGAGAATAGGTACCACGTAAACGACAAAACGCCACTCCTTATGAGGGACTCCTGAATACAATCCAACATATAGAAGGGCAGCCAAAAACAAAGCTCGAAGTTTATTTTGCGTAGGATCATCCATCAGACCGAGAGGAAGGATGCCCAAGATAAGTTGGTTTCCAACAATGTTTGGTAAATGCTTAGTGAAATAAAAGTGCCAAGGTTCAACTCCCCAATCTGAGGCCTTTCCAAACATGATATTGAAGAAAATAGAAGAAATTTCGGGGACATTGTACGGCATTTTCCAAAAGTAAGAATCAATTGCCATGGTGACCACCAAACCGCCAGCGAAGCCGGCCAGACCAGAGATAGCACCCTTCGTAAAAGAAATTTTGCGGAAGATCAGCAGGGATAGAAACAGGCAACCAGCAAGTGGCAGGAGTTCAATTCTCAATATTATTCCAATGAATGATAGAAGGAACAAACTCTGGTTGTAGCGAGCGTTGAGGACCCAGGCAAAAGCAATGGTGGTGAAGGGAAAGGCCAGCATGTTTGGCAATGTCCTAGTTGCGTAAAAGTTTATGTGAAATTGCACAATCATGAAGAGAGCAAAGAAGAAAGAGATGGCCTGGGTCTTGATAGTGACATCTCTATCAATCACCTTCTTTGAGATTGTGTCTCCCTTTTCGTTCAGTCTGGTGACAATACGATTGGTCGGTTGAATGTTCTTGATACTGTTTTTTAAGTAGACAATGGCGGCTGAGTTAACGGCACCAAGGACCTGTCGAGCCCAGAATTGAAGGTACATTTTCACCTGCAGCGGGGAAAAGAAATAGGTGATGGCCTTGGTAGCATAAGCCAGCAACGTGGCACCAAAAAATGATCTTGGAACGACACCTGGAAATTGCAAATGGTCGTACTGAGAAAGGTCACTCACACCGTAGACTATGATATCATGGATCGCTTGCATGTTGAAAGATTCTTCAACCTTAGTGAAAGGCGTCATGAACGCGTAATACACAATAGTGACGACAATCACCGCATCTAATGCTGAATCTAACAGCATGTTGCTGATTCTCAAGTGTAGTTAGTCGATTGCTACAATGCTGGCAAATTTAACCACCGAACACGTCAAGAGGTTTCGCGCAAGGCGTTGCTAGACGAAAGAGGTCTTGTGGGGAAGCGATGTTTCATTTCAACCAACTAAAATTCACAAGATCCACAAGGCGGAGATCAGTAGCTAGGACGCTTTATCTGGCAAAAGACGCGATTGCTGTGAAGTATGCGCAGAAGCCTTGTATCGTTGTAGCCTGTCGGAGGCAGGATCTGTATGTCAGAAGGTGCAACGACCGTTCGGCAGTGCTCCACCTGGCCCAGTGCGGATTTGCAGAGTCAGAGTCTGGGCCGTGCCCAAAATTGAGCTGCAGGAGTGTTGAAATTTTGCACAGTCGAATAAAAGTGAAATTGCAGTGGCAAATATTTGGCGCGAGGAAGTTGTTAACTGCTGAAATGTTGACCTTGCTTGACCTGCCGAGTGAGCGCAACCAGTTAGCAGTGCGTTCCACACGCAGTAAATTCCATAAGAGATGTGTCATTGAGCAGATATTTACATTAAATAAATAGGATACGGTTGGAGCAATGGTGGTGAAATGTACAAAAAAAGGAAAAGCGGACATTTTCACAGCCTGCAAATACAGTAGACATAGCAACAAGCTGGAAGTGGAATGGCACAATGGGCCATCGGGACCTGGTGTGTGCGAGTATCACACCGCCAGCATCTGGCCACCCATGTCCAGACTATTAACGCTGCCAGGATACGCACCCAGGTGCTTCACTAGGCTCACCATCATGCTGCCGCAAAGGGAAGGACTAAGAGCACCACGCTCATACCCGTTGCGTTCGTAAAATGTACACGCCGCTGTGTCTTTGACCAGAGCTTCCAGAACAAAGCTTCGCAGCAACAGACCCTTGCTGGCGGCCGTTGACAGCAGTTTGTTTTCCAGCTCGTGGATCAGAGCGCTTCCAAGGCCACAACGGCGATGAGCTGGGGCTACGGCGAGAGTGTAAATGTGACCTCGGGGATCCCGATGGTCCAGCTCGACACTTCCAGACACCGATGCAATGACGTTCCCGTTGTAAGTAGTGTAGATGCAGATGCGATGTTCGTTGATGAGAAATTGAAGGAAAAACGCGGCCGAGTAGTTGAATGTGAGGATTGAGTTTGTGAATCTGCGTACTGCCTCCAGCGAGCGCGAGTTGAGGGTGCAGGAATGGTATTTGGAGAGCATTGCAAAAACACAGTTATCGCAACGCCGGGCTGACTGTCCCTGTCAGCCTTTGATATATAGGGCGCGAGACGGCAACGACCAGCCATTATCAGGCCATGGCTCAATCTTTATCGCTTATCTGCAAGAATGACGTGGGGCAGCTGTCGGCTGTCAGGGGCATGGCCCAAAGGAGACTTGCCAGGGATTAAACGCTCGCCGCCGACAATCAAACTGGCGTCACGAGACAGTTGCAAGAAATTGCCAAGCCAGCTGAGAACCTTACAAGAGAATGGATTCGTCTTCAGTTACGGTTGGCGGTTTTTGCTCATCTTCTTCAGCGTCTCCTGCTGTGACAGCGTGAGCCGGCGGTCACGCCACGCTCCGAGATCAGCCGACACGCTTCATTTTGCGAGAGTCTGGTTTCAAACCTATATATACCTCGGCTATTTATTTTCGCTACGGTCGGTTACACATTTTGCAAGCACTTGTCAGGCGTCTCCCTGGCAATTTCAGCCATCAAAGAGATTGTTGCAATTGTAATGGCACAATCACGATACAGAATACGACACAAACTCACACACAGAATACACCAGACAAACACTTTACTCATCAAACTCGGAATTTCAAGTGGATTTTTTCCTGCATAAGCACTCACAACTCTTTTGTGAACTCGACCACTGGAATTTCACCCGACTTGGCGATAATAACATCCACGGTTGGCTTGTCACGCTTCGTCGACGTGCCTTCGATAGCATACACAATGTCCATGCCCTCGAGAACTTCGCCAAAGACCACATGTCTTCCGTCCAACCATGAGGTTACAACAGTGGTGATAAAAAACTGAGATCCATTCGTGTTCCTTCCAGCATTTGCCATGGACAGCTTGCCAGGCTTGTCATGCTTCAGTGAAAAGTTCTCGTCAGCAAACTTCTTTCCGTAGATTGACTTTCCTCCGGTACCATCGTGATTGGTAAAGTCTCCTCCCTGAATCATAAAGTTCTTAATGACACGATGGAAAGTAGAGCCTTCGTAGCCAAAGCCTTCTTCGCCAGTCGCCAGTGCTCTGAAGTTCTCAACAGTTTTTGGAACAACCTCGCCATAGAGGCCCATGACAATACGTCCAAGCTCCTTATTTCCCTGCTTAATGTCAAAGTACACCTTGTGGGTGATGACTGGAGAGTCGACAGGCGTCGCACTGCCGGCAAATACAGAGGTTACCAATAGTAAAATACTGGCAAGAATAACGGAGATTGTCCAAAACATTTTCATGTTGAAAGAGTGTGATGAATGCAAGACTTGTAAATGCAACCCCGGAGGAGGTGTATGGACACGTGTGGGGCTGTGCTGCATTTCGGATTCTGAGATGCTATAAGCTGTAGTAGCTATAAGCTATAGTAGCTCAAACATAGTTGGGGCGGGGCCGGTAGTAGTTGAAAGCGTAATTGACATTCTATTTGTAAAATAAAGCTACCCACAATCTTCTTTCGCACTTGACCAAGCAACCTTAAGAGTTGAGTGATATATATATGACGCGGTAAGCTGAGTCTGTGACAGGCCAAAGCTAGATGTTTTATTTTCGCATCCAAGATAGCAGTTTAGCGTTCGACTGCCAAGAAGCTTGGCCGTAAGCAACCTACCTGTTTAACCGAATGTCAACGACCATCACGAGACAATGGCGAGAAATTGACAAGCAATACTCTATTCAGTAAAATAGGCCTGTAGCCGAATATGCTTGTATTGTCAGCTAGTCTCATTGTAAGCCATGTTTAGCTGCTATGGACTGTTCACTAGAATCACACCACCTGCTTGTAATAGCCAACTGGCCACCGTTGCAAGATTCAAGTCACAAGGCTTTCTATTCGCGAATATGGCCTCACTCGCATAAACAGGTCTAGCGTGGGTACATCGCAAAACCTTTACAGGGATCGCATCGTAGTTTCAACAATCAACCAACCCATAACTTTGCACCGAGGCAACGTTATATTGCGTAGAATGCTAACTTCTTTCTTCAAATTCCAACTAGATACTTCCCATACCACTGGAGTCACAGCACTTTATTAGGTTCGGCAATGGCGCCCCCCTCGTGAGCGGCGACAATGGCCACCTTGTCAATGGCGGATAGTGGTATTTCACCCGACTTAGCTATAACGACATCTACGTCGGGCTTGTTAGCACGGTTGGTTGGCGTACGTTCGATAGCATACACAATGTCCATGCCCTCGATAACTTCACCAAAAACAACGTGCTTTCCATTCAACCACGAGGTGACAACAGTGGTGATAAAAAACTGAGATCCATTCGTGTTCCTTCCAGCATTTGCCATGGACAGCTTGCCAGGCTTGTCATGCTTCAGTACAAAATTCTCATCAACAAAATGGCTTCCGTAGATAGACTTTCCTCCGGTACCATCGTGATTGGTAAAGTCTCCTCCCTGAATCATAAAGTTCTCAATGACACGATGGAAAGTAGAGCCTGCGTAGCCAAAGCCTTTTTCACCGGTCGCCAGTGCTCGAAAGTTCTCAACAGTTTTTGGAACAACTTCGCCATAGAGGCCCATGACAATACGCCCAAGGTCCTTATTTCCTTGTTTGATGTCAAAGTACACCTTGTGGGTGATGGCCGGAGAGTCGACAGGCGTCGCACTGCCGGCAAATACAGAGGTTACCAACAGCAAGAAGCTGGTAAGAATAACAGAGTTTGTCCAAAGCAATTTCATGTTGAGAAAATGTGAAAGTAAGAGGATGCACACGCACCCCGGAGGACGTTATGGGCACGTGTGGGGCTGTGATGAAAGTTGTTTGGATGCAGATGTGCAACCAGTGATAGCTGGCTCAAACTCCATCAAGAGCGGAGCTCAGTAGTAGCTACAAACGTAATCGAATTAGTAATATATATAGCTATCCAAGATTTTTCAACTATTGTAACACTAAACGAAAGCAGCACTCGCAGTTTTTGCCATCGCACGGTGGCCACCACCAATTTGCATCAGACAAAGGCGAAATAAGAACGGCACTGTGTGTGCTACCCTTTTGAATACATTGATACTATGGGTAGCATGCTTGCTATTATGCATCAACTCCATTTGCTGGTGATGTTTCGCTGGATAATCATTTTCATGGTTCTCCATTATAAGGAAGTAGCCTCACCCACCTTCCCAATTCTGACAAACATTTTATTCACCACTTGACAGCAATCGAAATGTCTGCGGACGATCAGGAAGTTACACCGAGGGATGTTCGCCTTTTGCACCTGATTCTTGCATCCATGGGAGTGAATTCATATCAGGATAGGGTTCCTTTGCAATTGATGGACTTTGCATACCGATATACCCAAGGAATACTGCAAGATGCCTTGTATTACAATGATCACGCTCACGCAGCTCACAATCCGGCTGGTCTTGGGCAATCATCTGCACCGCTGACAGTGGATGATATTCGGTTAGCTATTGCTGCTCGAGTGAACTACCAGTTCAAACCTGCTCCCCCTAAGGAATTGCTGTTGGAGTTAGCACAGGAAAAGAATAAGCGCCCGCTGCCGCAAATTCCAAATATTTACGGTGTGCGTTTGCCTCCTGAACAGTTTTGCCTAACCGGAAAGGAGCTTGTTTTTGAAGAGGAGCCCGATGAAATTTTCACAGAGGAAATTCCAGCAGAGGATGTAATGGACGTTGAAATGGAAGGTTAACTGCCTTGACTAACTGTGTCGGTGAGGCGCCATGTGTGCTAGGGACTATGGTCTCCAGTTTTGCTATGAGCTACTCAATAGTCGGTTGAAAAGTGTATATTACGAGTGTTCCGTTTCCATGTTGGGGCCCACTGAGAATTGATCGTTTTGATATTTCAACCATCCTGGCTCATCAAAAACTGGTGGCTGGAGCACCAGGGCAGGTTGGTGGCTACATAAATTGAGGTTAACTATTTATCATTATTTAAATACGGGACGTTTGTACTGCGAGGTTCGTCTGAAAATAGGCCAAGTTTAATTGTATCATATCTCTCAAGACGTGTTTGTTTTTAGAAATTTACTGTATCGAAAAGCAACTTTCAGGTCGAGTCCAAAGCATAGCTGTTCATATTTTATGATTTCAACATTCGGTCGAGGTCATCTAGTGCACCCAACAAATCGCCGTTGCCGATCAAGACAATTTTACTTTCGCTCAGATCTGTGTCAGGGCTGACCTCAGTGATTTCATACACGTCTCTCACACCCTGAATACCATACACTTTCCCATCGGTAATTAGCAGGCCCTTCGTGCGATTAACAACAACTTTCTCCCACAATGTAACCTGTAACCATTTAGAAACAACTTCTATTTGTTCTTCCCTCAGTACTCCAAAAGTTTTGGAGACCGTCCTCACACCCTCGTTGTGACGAGCGCTTTTCACTGACTGGAGCGCTTGCAAACGTTTGTCATCCACAGTTGAATATGCCTTCAGGTCTAATATATCATCTAAAGGAACCTTAGAATAGCTAGTTTCTATTATTGGAGCCAGAGAGTTGATATCTTTAACAGTTTTGCGCACTACGTCTAATGCTTTAGTTTCAAGCTTATCAACCTTGTTGAGAATAAGCACATCTGCATGTGATATTTGGATTTCTGTGGTAGATCCATCTTTCAAATTTCTTTCAAGGTTTTGTACATCGATAACCGTCACAATACCGTCTAAATAAATGCTGGCTGAGAGACCTTCGTCAAGCCAGAACATGTTGGCGATCGGAGCTGGGTCAGCAACACCTGTTGTTTCCAACAAAATATAATCAAATTTACCCTTTCTCTTCATTAGATTCTCAATGGCCACAACTCCATTATCTTTGACAGTGCAACATAAGCAACCATTATCCAGTTCCAACCATTCCTCGTACTCCATGTTTTGCTGACCATCCTTGACAACCATTGATCTTTCGATGTCTGCTGAGTCGCCAAACTCATTCAAAATAATGGCTATTTTCTGTCTCTTTTTCTGAGTACTGATATAGTTCAAAAGAGTGCTCTTTCCAGAACCTAAATATCCAGTGACAATAGTTATTGGCACCTTCGCACTTAGCTCCTCACCTAATGCAGCATTTTCTTTGGCCTCATTTAAACCAGCTTCCACATCCACAAGCTGAGGTATGTCATCAAAATCCTCGCTTGACATTACAGTGACTGTTTTTATCCAGTAAAATCTAAGCAAAAGTAGCTTTTGCAAATCTCAATGGCAATATTATACATGAGGCAACTTCCCAAAATGGAAGGACATAACTCAAACAATGAACTCAACTACAAAAGCTGTGTGACTACGGTTCTATCCGATATTATGATTAATTTTGCTAACTCCTACACAGATAGCTGTTTGCAAGTACACTTCTTTCAATCGCAGCTGCAACCCTACTTAGAATGTGACTTCTCAACATATTCACCTGTTTGCAATGGCAGTTGGCAACAACCGTTGATCTCCATAGTACCTATTGTTGGGTGAATATAGAGAGTATGCTCTATCATATTTACTATTACCTTGCTTCAGAACCAGCTGAGCATCTCTTCCAAAATTCGACGGAACTGGTAACGATTGGAATCTGTGATACATTAGTTGTGAGCCTGCTACCGTTGGTCGAGGTCCTGCTGCAGTATTTGGGTCACCAGTGACTTCAAATCCATTACTCAGTTTTTGCACAGTTTCCTGTGGTTGCCGATATGGCTTGCGAATATTACTACTCTCGTGTTCTGCGTGCGCCTGAAATCTGTGCTTCATCAACGCAGTTCGGCGAGTAAATGTTCTTCCACAGTCTGTAACAGTACATTGGTAAGGGCGATTACCAGTATGTACTCGTCGATGACGTGCGAGTGATGAAGAATCGCTGAACGCTTTGTGACACTCTTCGCATTTATGTGGCTTCTCGCCAGTATGGACCCTGATATGGACTGTCAAAGCTGATCTTTGAATAAACTGTTTTTTGCAGATTGTGCAAACGTTTGGACGATCGCCTGTATGAATTCTCTCATGTCTGACCAGATCTGATTTGCGAGCAAAACCCTTGCTGCATACAAAACAGTTGAACCTTTTGATGGAGGATAATGCTACGTCTTTGCTTTTGTGCTGTTCAATTTCAGATGAGCTCTGTTTATCGAGTGGACCGCCTATCATTAATAAACGTGAGATAGATTGGTTTTGTTGAGGAAAGGAATATGGCTGATGGTAAGATTGCTGCGAGGCGTGAGAGTAATTCGAGTTAAATTGTTTTCGTTCATATCTATAGTTCATGGAATCCATTGAAAGATTTGTGGATGAACATTTTTCAGAAGTTATTGTCGATGATGGGGGAGAAGTTGGCGATGGCGAGGATGATGTCACTGACTGTGGGGTTGATGCCGAAGAAATAGTGGAAAAGACGGAACCCGGAGAGATGGATGAAGAGATGGATGAAGAGCTGGATGAAGGAATACTTCCTCCGCCTACCTTACTGATCATTGCTCCTTTGCCTGAAAGAAGTGTGGAACTCCAGTTGTCTCCATCAGCTATTGGCTGACACGATGATGTGGTAATTGCATGAGGATGCTTATCAAAGTGACCATCAAGATCAATACCACTACAATCAGTTGTTGGGTTTAGGAGATGGGTAATATTCATAGAACCACGAAGACAGTGACAACAAGAAGCGGGAGAGCTCAAAGTCCTAAAATCTTGTGACAAAGTCCTGCACATTGAAGAAAGTTTACTTGTTATATAGTTCTCTTCTAGAAAATGTAACGCTCGGATAGGGGCGGGGAAACGCACATTCATGCATCTGGATTTTTTCTACCATTCAACCTATTTCTTACAGGTGCTCACATAACGACGCATAAAGCGAGATTCAAGCGGCATTATTTTATGTGTAGCGGGTGTGATGGAAACGTTAAATCAAACTTACGGAAGATTCTGATAGACATACTTAGAGCAGGTAATTCTAACGGGAAATAAACGCTGGAAGATGCCCAGCAATTAGACTGACCTTGGCAACATTTGTAAAGTAGAGAATATTGAAGTGCATTGCAAGAGAAGTGATGGAGTGGTGAATCTATTTCAACATTAGCGCTAGCAACTGGTAAGACTTTTGGTACCAGGGCACATAATGTGGATACACTGCTGCGCTATGGCACTCGCTACTATGTAGGACATTTCGGAAACACGCTATAATAAAACTTGCCTTATTGGAGATGTCACCAAGGTCCATGTGGCCATACTGCCACTGTAATTGACTTTGTTGCTTCCTGAGCGTCTCAAACCATCATATTTTGCTGGATAAAGTGTAAACGTGCACTGCCATTTGCGGCATGACCGGTGTATTATGTCGGTCAGGCTCCTAGTTTAGCGTTAAGGTTTGAAAATTCCTCCATTGCAGATCCAAAGTTCCAGTAGCGGGGAAATTAAAGGGTCGAAAAGGGTGACAAAACGTGTAGAGCACCTGTATCTAGCGGCGCTGATGAATATCCCCGCCTCTTATTTCTCCAAATGGTTACTTCCACATCTATGCAATATTGGTTAATAAAATTACGGCTCAGGTAGAAGAAAATCAAGGGATTGCACGATCCAAAACTCCGAACAGGCTGAATGAGCTTAGAATTCCTAAAACCTTATTCTATGCTATCAACACACGGCATCGTTTGTCGGGACAGTAAGGAAAAGGTTCTGCATTTCCACTGGTAGTCGTTGCTGTGGGTCAGAGTTTCGCCAAGACGTTCCAAGAAAGCCGTTTGTTGTGAAGTCAACCATCACCAGCATACGACTATTCCTGGCTGAACCGATGTAAACAAATTCATACCAGCTATAATTCCTTTAAATTCAGCAGTTCCATCTGTAGCTTTGTCTGTGCACCATCTTGAACACTCTCGACACTTCCAACACAAACGTTTCACTGGACAACATTGTGGTGGCGAGCTCTTGTAAGAGGGGATGACGATGCTACACTGTAACCTATGAATCTCAAACTCTAATCGCTGTGTTGCATGGCTTTTTTTCCAGCCCTTCGCGGATCACGGACCGCTAGACGGAGCGCTGGAAGGCGACTTGAGAATTCCAATTTTGATGACACAATCAAGAATTATTGCCATATAGAGTATTAGCTGTTGATCCCATGGAGATGGACTGAATTCCAAATAAAACAATTTCGCGTGACGGATGAATACGACAAAATTTCTATAACACAGTTTGTCGAAGCCCGGCACTGTTTACTCTCATTGCAGTGCTTTGAGTTTGCGTGACTGAGTACCGGTGATAATTTCTGGAGAAGTTTGGAGACGCAGTGCGTAATACAACGTCGCCCCTGCATGGACTAAGCTTCAAAGTAGGCATTCCACCACTGTTCCCTCACGGATATGCCCGGTTGGGTTCCTTATGGGTATGACGAACGTTATTGTCAAATGTGGCCACGGCCCGTTACCAGCGTAGTGTGCTTACGCCAACTGCCAACAGTACCCCTTTGTCTGGAATGAAAGTAGATTTATTCGATTGTTGCTACAGCCAGTTGATTGTGAGACGCATTGGTGTATTTCTATTGTGTGAGGGTTATGGGCAAGAAACTACAGGGATTGTAACTGCTGGACCTGCGTGTCCTGAGAAGGGCTATCCTCACCTAGCTCATCTAACCTGCCTGTGGATGACATGCTTTCACTTGATTGACCTTGTTGTTGAGGATTTGGATTTGAGTTCATTCTCATAAGTTCTTTCATTCGTTTTTCGCAAAGTTTTGGAGATCTTTTGACTTTATCACTAATGCGTTTCCATCGCTGGCGCTTGTCTTCTTCGTAAGCTTCCTGCAGCACTGCGTCCTCTTCTGGTGTCCAGATAATGTGCTTCATGTCTGCATAATAATGCTTCTTTACCGCCCCAGCAGAACGTAGGGGGAATACAGTGACAATATCAGGCCACTTTTTGCCAGTAGAAACTAAATTTTTGAGCTTCAACTCTTCTTCACGTGTCCATGCCATTGCTTTTGCAGGTGGTCTTCGCGACTTCATAGAATCACCACTTGCAGGAAACATATCTGGAAGCTCTGATTGCCGATGAAATGAGAATGGAGGTGTCGGGGAAATTTGGTTTCTTGGCGTATGGCTGGAAGACTGAGCACCATGTTGATGCATTATCGGCCCAGGCATTCCCCCTAGAGATACTGATGACGATGAACCTGGTGCCTGAACTCCAGTAGAATGTTGCTGGTGTTGTAGTCCAAGAGCTAATGCAGAATGGCCCAGAGGTAATATACCGTCGCCTTGCAGCAAATTCTCACTCAAAGACCTGTTGCGAGGGCGTTTTGTGTGTCTGGAAAGATCTTGACCATTGCCACCTTCATCTTCCAATTTTGGTTTCATAATAGAGGACGATGTGGTGTAATATGACGAATACGGAGCCTGAAACGCTTTGTTCACATCATAAGGGCTTCCATCAAGCGTCTGCTGGTCTCGTAGATCGTCAAGTTCGCTCATGCTCGATTTTGCGGGCTCTCCACTTGTGCTGCCGTCCTGAATAATTGAGTAGTTTCTCTCATCATACGATGGTCCGTAAGGTTCATACACTCGAGCATAGTCCACATATGAGACAACATCGTACTGACCGTGGAACTGGTACATTGTATTGCCGGGAATAGTGTTGGAAAGGGGAACATTGGGGTCGATTTCAGAGTTGATGGGAATTCGTGGATGCATAGGGTCAACATCATTGCTGACATATTCTGTCTTTGAGGCACCGCTATTGTTTTCCATTGTCTTGAGTTTAGAATTCGCGGCAGTCGTGTTTTCTAATGAATTGTGTTCTGTGGAATCGTGATCGTTGTTGATTGGTGAGGCGGATTCAAAAAGGTTTGACGTTATGGAATGAGAAGTGTTCTGCCCTCCTGAGATTAATCCTTCCCCTCTCGCAAGATTACTGTGAGCAAAAACGTTATTTTGCAGGTGAGTGTCATT
This sequence comes from Limtongella incommunis, assembly GCA_003706695.3. Taxonomy (NCBI): domain Eukaryota; kingdom Fungi; phylum Ascomycota; class Dipodascomycetes; order Dipodascales; family Trichomonascaceae; genus Limtongella; species Limtongella incommunis. The sequence goes on from PPME03000002.1 coordinate 363,180, forward strand.
GTTCTGAGACTGTTCGTAAGAGGTTTGTCCATCAGAAGAGGTACTCGCGTCCTGTTGGATTAACCTGCGTTTGTCTTGAAATTTTGCAGAGGGTCGCCTTGGAGGGCCATTGGGCGAGGAAGTTCCTCGATATAATGACGACCCCTTTTGAGATGAGTTAGAGTCACTTATTGTGAACGGACAAGTTGGAAACTGATGGAAATTGGAAAAGAGAGACATACAACAATGTGTGCTATGAGCGACCGTTGAACAAGCTGCTGCTGCTGCTTCTATTGCCGCTATTATATTCACAGAGATTAAGCGGGGAGCGAAGTGCCGTTTTTGTCTTGATTTTTAGATATCGCAAGCAAAATTGGATGAGGGGATTTAGCGAGCTCAAAGAGAGCGATAAATGGCGAAGACTAAGTGAGAAGCTGCCTGATTGAGAGAATTTGGACAATCACACTGAGGAAAATGAATGGTCGATACAGATTGAGAAGATCGATGATGGGCTCCGGTCTGTGCCGTTTCAAGCTGCTCCACACGTCAGTAAAAAGCAACTGCTGTTCTAGAGAAAGAAAATAGGGGGGGAAGAGTGTTCCTTTTTGGCGCGTGCAGATATCTATCTGGAGTGTGTTGAAAGACGGTGAAACAATGAGAGAACCAGCTCAAGATTCTGAGGGAGGGTGGCTACCATGAAAACTATCATATATCACAAATGGAACAGGGGCACAGTCTTCTAAAATATGCAAGAACTCTTAAACTTTCCTGAGGCAGACTCTTGCGCTATCGATTTCCAGGCCAGGTTTCGGTGATTGCACATTTCTGGACCAACACAGAAGTGATCTGTATACCAGTTGCCGCAAAGTGACCATTGGAGGAAGAAAAGAAAAAAAGGCATGACTATGCTCGGCCCGCCAGCACCTCATGCGCACGGAGCAGACATGTTCAACAATCGGAATATGATTACGCCTCTTTTCTATGCACTATATCGACTATGTGTAAAAGCATATATCGATGAAGGCGGGAACCGGTCGGCAATTCGGACTGGCATAATTTTGATTCCATCAAGCGCCAATGGGAATATCAAGAGCCAATTCGAATCAAAGCTATACCCGATGAGCAGTAGCAACGATGGGAGAGTTTTCACATTTCTATATATTCCTTACAATTGAATAGAGTTGTTCAAGCCAAAGGTTGGCCATCCTCTGCTGAGTGTGAACTTTTGGTAGAGCTTCCAATTCTGGACCGCTACATGTGTTTCAATGCAGTTTAAAAGGCGGGTACCAAAGTGCCCAATGCAGTGAAATAGAATGAGATCTTTATGCAAATACAGAGTTTGACAGCTGCCTTAACAGTTTTATTTTTCGACAAAAGCCTCCGTCCCCAACGTTTGGATCTGATGGCTTTTGACTGTCAATTACAAACAAACAACACGATTATGAAAGTTTTGCAATCGTGGGCATGGTGGCCCCACATTCTCTTTAAAGCTTCACTGTATCAGACAGTTGATTGCGATTGTTTTCCTCCAACAGCACGAGGAAGATCGCAGTTTGCCAGAGTGCTCCGCCACTGCGGGTGAAAAGACAAGAAGCATCTGCAACACACCCCGCTTCAAACAAATACAATCGGCGCTAGTTGATGACAAGACATGCCCTATGGTTTCGTCATGCGTTGGCCCAAGCGGCACCCTGCGCTCGGTGATTGCTGTTTCCTCTTTGGCAATACTTTCTTTTTCGCTGCACCTATTGACGTCTTCGTCATCGGATCAAGTTCAGTTGTCACTTGATGAACGGCATTTGTCAGCGTCATATTCCGTTGACCAATGATTACAGGATAATTACAGCATCAATTGCTTCATTATCCATGGATTGTAACTCATGGCAACCCCTAGTGGTTGCCGTTGGTTCCAAGCTCACCCCTGGGCTCTGGGATCACTAGCCAAAACTAGAAAAATCTATTGAAGACAATCCTAACAAATGCGGCTCTTCCTGCAATTGATGGGATAGCCGAAGCCAAGAAACTCCATGTAGAGTCTCCATGATATTGCAGAATTGAGGCCTTTCTCATTGGTAGCTGTGAGAATATGTTCCAGGCGATGGGCTAGCAGCTTGATTTCTTTTGATCACCTAACAGATTCCCTGCGTTATTTGACAATGCCGTCTGACATTTCCAGGTTTTGTGATGCCCCAATGCAGTGCTGTGCTTTAACGGAAGAGAACCGAAGCGTCTGGTAAACTTATCTGTTTGTCCACTCCACCGGCTTCTGGGCTGTCCGGTTTTGAATCCGGTTTTGAATCCCACTCACCGGAGGCTGATCTATCGGTAGGCAGCATTCTGCATGCAAATGCTTTTGAGCCCTGTGAAGCCAGCTAGCTCAGACGACACTCCCGATAGCTAAACACCTAGAAAAACCTTGAACCTTCGCAACCCGTGGCCCCGCACTCACCAGAAGGCTATTGCGGAATGTCATTCGAGTCATGCAACGGAACTTCAGGAAACAAAAATAAAATCACACCCCTAATTGAGTCCTTATCATTTTCAGCCAATATTTAGGTAAAACTGACTCAGGAGGACCGTGCAAGACCCTTGCGTAAAATGGCGCGCAGTAAACGGCAGGTGGAGAATGGACCCAGACCACCGTCTATCCCCGCTAACAGGATAACTTTTCCGGCAGTTCATACTTCTTTTCCGCAAGCTCATCCCTCACTATAGCTGAAGATCAGCTCAGGAAGGCATAGTCAAAAAAAAGTTGAGCTAACGTCCAATGTTGTGATTCTAGAAACAAGGGCTAGGCTAGGGTGTATGGTTCATAAGGCTAGGCCAGGACGGAAAGAAAAAGAAACAAACACAAAAATAAACGAGAAGCCTAAAAAAATAAAACAAAACCTAAATTTCGAAACTCTACAGAAGTTCCAGATGGTCCAAATGGTCCAGAGGCCCGAATCGTCTAAACGGTCCAAATGGTCCAAATGGTCCAAAAAGTCATGCCGCGGCAAGGACGGACTTAGTAAGAACCCTTTTGGACCAATTGGGAGACGTGCGGGGATTTCGAGATATCTGCTCCAAGATCGAGCTAGCCGTAACGTTGGAAAGGATTAGGTATACAATTACCGAGCAGCCCCATGATCGAGATAGATGCCACAGTTTCTGGCGGAGTCTGCAATCTGAGCGCATTAAAAAGCTTCCCCGCCCGAGCACAGCCAATGACTGCAGGGGCAGCCGCATGACAAACAGCTGTCAAAAAAGCCTTGGCCAGCCCGACGAGGCTATGAGATCGGAACAGATAGGAGCCGTGAGGGGCTATGCAATTTTGCGGCTCCTGCAACTCTTTGACAGCTATCTGTGGAATTCTCAAACAGATGGACTGAACGGCTTGCTTGCATTTTGTTTGAGTTGATGACATTGACCTAAAAGTCAGAGCCGATTGCTGGCTAGTCAACTTCAACGGCCACTAATGCAGGTGGACCATTTTTACACAAGACGCGGGCGATCAAACGCTGGTATTGTGTGGTTGTGACCTTCGCAAAATCGCTGCGAAACCATAATGACGCTCAAAAAGAAACCTCGCGATCAAAGATTCACAAATCGCAATGCGGGCACTTACCTAGTCGTGCCGTACGCTTTCATCGGGGTGATTTAGCTGCCATGCAGTCTGCAACCTTAAAACTCGGAAGCGCATCACAACACATTGGGCGAAATAGGCAAGTCAGCTATGAGCCATTTAATGTCCATGGTCCATTTGAGGCTGTTTATTTTTTGTTTTTCTGTCCACCAGCTATTGCAGAGAGAGCCGCTGCTTGTCATCATCACCTTGCGTTGATACTTGGCTGACTACTGATTGGCAAATTCATGCAGAGTAATGCGGATTAGCTTCGGCGCTAAATCTTTCCGATCGCTTTATCGCTAATCCGCATAAACCGGTCCAGTGTTAGCCGGTAACGTGAGCAGCTTGACAGAGCAGTTTGAGCAATTTTACTTTGTCAAATCTATTTGACGCTCGTAATCAATAAATTGACTTCGCCTAGCATGGAACACATCTTTGCCTTCTTTTCTCCTCGCTCCTGCAGCGCCTGCTTCTAGCGATGAGCACATAAGAAACTGAAACACTGGAGTTGTCGTGAGGATTGTCACGGGAGTTCCCCATCTCGGAGATGAGGCTGCAAACAGTAATGCACGCGGAGAAAAATTCCGAAAGTTGGCGAAAATGCATTTCGTTAAGCTTGGCGTCATGTAGAACGAACTCCGTAAATTTGAAGCTTGCTAAATTGTTTGAGTCACTTTTTCTCAATAAGTCATACATCTCCATTTCTGCATTGGCAATTCATCATCTGAAAGCAAAAAATTTCGAGTTACCAAATATGGCAATGCCCAGGCTGGCGACCGCCTGTGGGCCATGAAATGCTCGCCAAACGCTCGCCTTCTCTTTTCTCCACAAAACTTGTCACTACGGACAGATTCGAAGACTTTGTTTCTGCAGCTAGTGAAACCCTTGTAACGCCTTTCTCTTTAGAGGCGTAAGCGGCTCTCAAAAAACTTTTTACATTGGCTCATTCAATTCGGGGGCCCATCTTTGCAATTGCACTTTGGATATGATAGCAAGCCATAACATTTTGTTATGGAGCTCTCACTCATTTATTCAAACTCCATCATATATGCTAACGTTGCCTCTGTGTGAGTGGCTAACTAGCCACTGAGTTTCCGTCTAGAGCACAACGCGGATATGTATCCGCGTATTTTTCTTGCACACTCTCACAAAGCACACTCACTATTGACAAAATCTACATGAAGTTGAAAAAGACCAAGTTAATCGAAGAGGCTCTTTGTGTATACAATGAAAAGCACTCAAAAGACAAGGCACCTCCCGTTAGAAAGACGGATGAGCTGTGCGAGAAGTCAGACGTGACATACCAATTGGAAGAGAGAATGACTGACCCGGTGGAGATTGTACCAGCTGCCTCCGACAAATCAGATCCTATAATATCCAATGCCACACATGTTCCGTGGATAGAGCATTCCATGTTGATTAAAATTGCTTCAGCCCTCTCTGTCGACAATGATAAATATAGGTTATCAAGGCTGATAAAAGGCTCAGACTTGTATTTCGAGCCAAAACCTCCAGCACCACCCAAGACGAAAGAGTTTCTAGCCTCAATGGAGAAGTTGCGAGTGCAAAGTGAACAGGCGGCTTACGAATCCCTTATAACGAGAAATGATATCACCATTGGCGATCTGGCTCAAGGCAAAGAGCTCTCTGTTGGCCAGCAAGTCAAAGAAACCAAAGAGCAGTTGGCTACAATTGTGAATATTTTTGTGTCTGTGGTTTCAGTAGGCTACGCATTTTGGTACTGGTCGGGCACTTCTATGAGGTTGTCATTGGCGGGAAGAACGCTCCTGGCGATTTTCGGGGCATTGTTAGTGCTGGTCGCCGAAGTAGTCGTTTACTTAAGTTACAAGAACAAAGTTCTGACTGCCAGAGCAGTTGAGAACAACAAAAAAGTTGTCAATCACGTTGCCAACACTTTTAGCATCGGACCTGCGATTGCAGAAAAGACAGAGAGATTTGGCGGCACTGATATTGCCAAAGATTCAAACCTTTCAACTCAAGGTAGTTTACGAAAAAGAAGGACTTGAGAGCTTGAATGGGTCGTGCTAATTATCGCTTTCCCATTCAATTTTATTTTTGGCTGCGAGATCTAGGCAATATGCAACCGCTTCCACTCGAGCGTCCACTGCCAAATTACCTCATAAGGTAAGTGAAACGGGAAGCATGTGGAGGGCAGCTTTGCAGCCAATGTTTATAGCATTTCTTACCTCACTGCTCCAATTTGCAATATCACGCAATTGATTACAAAAACTGTTTCAGCACCTTCATATTTGACTTCAAACGCTAGACTACTATCACGTGCTCGCTTGGAAAAAAATTCTGAAAAAAATAAATAAAAAATTATGCAAGTCCCGATTATCGTTTGAAGAAGAGGTACGTGGTGGGTGTTATCGTCGGAGATTAGTTTTTTTCTTTCTACAAACTCTATTGGAGCTGTGCCTTGTCAGTATATCGAGTATGGCAAATGACAATGCATTATCTAGCTCTCTAGATATCATTTGTGGGTCAATGGCTGGTGCCACCGGGAAACTTTTTGAATATCCCTTTGATACAATCAAAGTACGCTTGCAATCATCGTCTATTTATTCTGGTCCATGGGAATGTTTCAAACTTGGAATTCAAGAAGAGGGCTTACGAGGCCTCTATCGAGGTATCTCATCGCCGTTGGTAGGGGCTGCCGCTGAAAATGCATCGTTGTTCTTCACATACAATATCGCCGTTGATACACTCGCCAAATACTACCCTGCCTCCAAAGCATGGAGCGATTTGTCTGTCTCGCTTATTGGTGGTGCTGTATCTGGCGCTGTAACGTCATTTGTATTGACTCCGATTGAACTTGTCAAGTGTCAGATTCAGGTGTTTCCCAACCGCACAGTTTCAGGCATTCTAAAGACGGTACTGAGATCTCCAGAAGGAGTTCTTGGTCTTTGGAAAGGCCAGCTTGGTACTCTTTTCAGAGAGACAGGTGGGTCATCGTCATGGTTTGGCGCTTACGGTTATGTCACGTCGCTTTTCAAAGCTCGTCAAAACAAGACTGATGTGACCACTGTTGAGTCTATGATGGCAGGTGCGTGTGCGGGCGTTGCATACAATATTTCTCTTTTTCCTGCGGACACAATCAAGTCGCGGATGCAAACAGTTGGAGGAAGCAAGTCATTTATAGAGGTCGGTCGTGAAATCATCGCTAAGCAGGGTGTCAAAGGCCTATACCGGGGATGTGGAATCACCATAGGACGTGCTGCGCCTTCGTCTGCAATCATTTTTGTTTCCTATGAGGAATTCAAAGCTTTGTTTGAGAACCAAGTAAGCCGGCGGCCGGAGAGCATATAGAATGCAGCAAACATATTTAACTTATTATAGATATATATTTATATTATTTCTTTGGCTTTACTGGTTTGATTTTGTCCTCGCATCTTTCCACCTTGATGTCGTTCAGACCTTTCTCCTTGAGCATATCTTGGATAATCAATTCCACCTCTTCGCCTACATCGCCTTGGATGATAACCTCATCTTTGCCCTCTAGTGTCTTTGTGACAGATGTTCCGGTGGCAAACTTGGAAGAGAACGTTTTCGCCAACTTTTTGAGATCAATGCCAAATACTTCGAGTCCCAGAATGGAAATTACATGTTTGCGCCTGCCTCTTTCGAGTCTTTTAATTGTAACTTTCGAAGCAAGTTTCTTTTGCAGCTCGCGTTCAGCTTTAGCCTCAGTCTTTGCTTGCTCTTTTTGGATCTTTTGATCAAGCTTCTCTCGTTGCTCTAATGACAAGGACGACATCTGGGACGTCACCCCATCTTGTTCATTCTCACTGTAGAGCTGGATGTATAGTTCTGGATGGCTTTCGTTCAACCATTCTTTGCACCGCTTGAATTTGCCTCCAAACTCACAATATTCTGGGGGAATACCACAGATTCCGCAATAAATTATCGACTTTGGTTCCACGGTCATTATTATGTTTTATTGTTCTCTTGCCGCTGAGCTGAAATATTTCTTCAGCCCTGCGTGGACAAAAGGGGAAATTGTAAGACTTTTATCTGAATTTCACCTATCGTTAAGCATCTGCGATTGCTCAAAAAAAGTTTGGTTCTGCATTGTATTATATTTATTATGGTAAGTAGTATTGGCAAATTTTGCTGGCAAACTGATTAGCCATAGCTTGCTAATTTTCCCCTGGCTTGAGTCAAGTGAAAAGTTCTAACAACAGAGTCATTTAGAATTGTATTCTCCTGAAGGCTTACGGCTAGACGGTCGGCGCAGTAACGAGCTACGACGGTTCACCTGCAAAATCAGAACCCAGCCTGCTGCTGATGGCTCGTCGTACGTGGAGATGGGTCAAACAAAAGCAATCTGTTCATTGTCTGGACCTCATAACCCAAAGAATAATGCACGAGGTAATGAAAAAAATATGGTTGTGCGAGTCAGTGTCACAATTGCACCGTTCGCTTCCAATGACCGGAACGCTGGCGGTGCGTCTAGCTCCCCCCGAAATCAAGAAATAGAGATGAATGTTGAGAGCCTGTTAAGTGAGGCAATTCTGACTCACTTGATGCCAAGAACAGAAATTTCTATCCATTTGTATATTCTATCGCAAGATGGATCTTTGGTTTCAGCATTAGTCAACTCTGCAACTCTTGCCCTCGTGGACGCAGGCATTCCATTGAAGGATTATCCGGTCGCATGCTCAGCCGCTTTATACAATGAAACCGCTCTGTTGGACGCAAACGCTGAGGAAGAGTCTGACTTGGCACATCTCACGGTTGGTCTAGTTGGTGAGGCAGACAAGGTTTCTATGCTGTTGCTCGAACGCAAGATTCCTACTGAACGACTGTCTCCTTTGGTTGCATCGGCCATGGAAGGGTGCCATACAATCAGACGCATTTTAGATGACACGGTGAAGTCCGCAGCTTCCTCGACATTAACAAAGCTTGTGAAATAAGTTTAATAAACGCTAATTACTTTAAAAAAATAACCACCAGCCTGCTGCAACAAAAAAACACAAATACAAAACCATTCATCTTAAAACTTAAAGTAGAGAGATATGAATAGCCTTTGGCTGTGTGTAAACTTCGACACCATATTCGCCGAGCTCCCTGCCTATACCCGACATTTTGTATCCTCCAAACGGAACTCTGATATCTGGCCAATTCTCTTTGTTGATGTGGACCTGGCCAGATTCAAGCTCTCTCGCAATGCGCAATGCGCGACCGATATCACGAGTCCACACGCATGCTGCAAGGCCATACTGAGAATCATTGGCCATTTTGATAGCTTCCTCTTCAGTGGTAAATTTTTGGACAGCTCCAACAGGTCCAAAGATCTCTTCTTGCATAATCTTGTTGGTTTGTGGTACATCGGCAAACAAGGTTGGGGCTACATAGTGGCCCTTCTTGTCAACGTTTGTCAACTTGGAAGAATCACTAGTAACAACACGCAGGCCCTCCTTTTTGGCTTCATCAATGTAGGCTTGAACCTTCGACTGTTGAACCTCGGAGATTTGTGGACCCTGGAAAACGCCTTTTTCGAAAGGATCACCAACCGTGGAATTGCTCTCAATAACCTTTTTAAATTCAGCCAGGAATTCCTCATAAATAGATTCTTGGACATAGTAACGAGTAAATGCTGTGCAAGTCTGGCCCTGGTTGGCCATGAGAGAGAGATGAGCAGCTTTGGCAACCTTTTTGAGATCAGAGTCGTCAAAAACAATGACTGGAGACTTTCCACCGAGTTCCAGGGTGACATTCTTGAGATTGGAGCCAGCTGCCAACTTCATGATAGTCTTTCCAACCGCAGTCGAGCCGGTGAAGGCAACCTTGTCGATATCCATATGGGACGCAATAGCAGCACCAGCGACAGAGCCCAAACCAGTAAACATGTTTACAACACCTGCAGGGAAGCCGGCCTCGACAATAAGCTTGCCGAGATATTGAATTGAAAGTGGAGTATTTTCCGCCGTCTTGAGGATGACGCAGTTGCCTGCTGCCAGAGCAGGAGCAAGTTTCCAAACAGCCATCGAAAATGGGTAGTTCCAAGGAACAATCTGGCCGCAAACACCATAAGGTTCATTGACGGTGATTGCGACCTTGTCCTGCGTGGTTTCAGCGGTCTTGCCCTGGAGTTTGTCAGCCCAGCCAGCGTAGTAACGGAACATGTCGATTGAGGCATTGATGTTCGGCAGGGCTTCAGCATTGTAAACTTTGCCAGAATCCCAACATTCAATGGCAGCAATGACCTCACGATCTCTCTCCAACAGCGTGACCAACTTGAAGAGTAGCTTTGCACGGACATTGCCTGGGGTGTTTCTCCAGGTCGACTTGAAGGCCCTTCTGGCAGCAATCACGGCATCGTCCACATCGGCCTCAGAAGCAGAGTACACCTGGGTGATCTTTTTGCCGGTCGAAGGATCGAAAACATCAATTGTCTTCTTGTCAGAAGACGGTCTGAACTCATTGTTGATAAAGACGCCGAGGTCCAGGTCGAATTTGACCCCATTAGGAGCGGTGAGGACAGTTGCAGTAGACATGTCGAGGGATGGCAGAGATTAATAGAACTTGGAAAAACTCTGCGACGCGCGATACCTATATATGCCGGCTATTGGCTATCGCTGATTATTAAGCTGAAGAAAAATTGCGGAGAATCTTTCCTAACACAGAAAGCCGACGCGCAGTGACAGGTTTTGACATATGCTGCTGCCCTTGAAAACTGGAGACACTGGGAATTGATTCAGCTCGTAACAGACATCCACGGATGTGTTTTCAACCAGACATTGAAGGCAGCATCCTGAAGAGCCTGTAGAGGACCGCCAGCCAGCCAGCGGCCGTGCGAGCCCAGCATTTATGCTGTGGAAAGCGTCCCCTTGCAGCGGCAAATTCATTCCTATTTGAGTAAAAAGTGGCGGCTCATTGCAAGTGAATTGTCGTTGCTGGGCCAGTTATAGGTGTAGCAAAACAAATTCCGTCAACAGTGTCCCTGCGCTCTCCGCGCCTGCTTGGTTCCTCGAGATGCAAACACGGTTGCTAGGATCAAGTATCTTCCGACCTCGCTGCGAGTTCTGTGACGGCACTGAGACATGTCTGCAAGTGGCATGAAATCCAACTTGGATTTGGGTTGCCACTAGCAAATGGATGCTGCGAGTGTGATATGGAATAACCAATTAAACTGACAGTTTTTGACAAAACTTGAAAAAAATAAGCAATCACGAACTGCTCACCGATTTCATTATTACGTCACTCATCAACTAAGCAAGCCAGTCTTGGGACATGGTGAATCACAAGCCAGAAGCGGAGGGAGGTAGAAGTCAAAACGACGTGTTTGAGTTTTGCAAAACGTTAAAATTCACTGGGTTTCAGTTTTGTAAAAATAACGCAAGATCTCACCTAGCATCTAATTGTACTTTAGACGTTTGTGCTCGTAAGAAATGAGCGAAGACAACTCCAAGAGCGTCTCCGTCAACAGGCACAAATCAAGACGGTGGCTGCCGGACAATAGGAATTCATACGACGGCAAGGAGTGGGACGACGACTCAGACGAATACAGCGATGACTATGAAAGCATTCCAGCTGTTCCCGCTGTTCCGCAATTGTCTGATTTGACAACGGCGAACGAGCCGGCATATTCAGGAGAGGATTCTGGAGACCCTGAGAGCAGACCCATCTCGAGAGTTACGTCTGCGTCGCCCATATCAAGAGTCACTTCTTCGTCGAGCGTCGCTGGCATTGCTGGTAATGGCATCACCAGAACTTTGGAACTTGGCTCGCGTCGGCGCGATGCGGAAGAGCAAGAAAGACAGCGACTGGCTCAAGAGGACCTTGAAAGACAACGCAAGGACGAGGAGGAGCGTCTTTTACAGGCTGAGGACGAGCGTCAGAGACAGTTGCATGCAGAAGCAGCAAGAGCAGCTGAGGAGGAGCGAAAAAGGTTGGCTGAGGAGGAGCGTCGCAAAGCTGCTGAAGAGGAGCGCCGCAAAGCTGCTGAAGAAGAGCGTCGCAAGACTGCAGAGAAAGAAAAACTCAAGGCTGCCGAAGAGGAAAGACTCAGGGCTGCTGAAGAGGAAAGACTCAAGGCTGCCGAAGAGGAAAGGCTCAGAGCCGCTGAAGAGGAGAGGCTCAGAGCCGCTGAAGAGGAGAGGCTCAGAGCCGCTGAAGAGGAGAGGCTCAGAGCTGCTGAAGAGGAGAGGCTCAGAGCCGCTGAAGAGGAGAGGCTCAGAGCTGCTGAAGAGGAACGACTCAGAGCAGCCGAGGAGGAGAGACTCAGAGCAGCCGAGGAGGAGAGACTCAGAGCCGCCGAGGAGGAGAGACTCAGAGCCGCCGAAGAAGAGAGACTCAGAGCCGCCGAAGAAGAGAGGATCAGAGCCGCCGAGCACGCTAGAGTTCAAGCAGCTGAGGATGAGAGAGCAAGGGCAGAGGCGGAAAGAGTGAGGCTGCTTCAAATTGAAAAGGCTAGGGAGGTAGAGTCACAAAAGCATAATGAAGAGAAGAGCCAAGGCAAGGAACAAGAGAACACGCATATTTTTGAGAATGAAAGACTTGCACAGGAAGCGGACGACAAAGATTTTCACCAACTAAACGATCATCAGTCCAAGCACAATTTTGATGGACAAAATAACAGTGAAGACTCTGGCTCTCCACTTTTCAGTGAATCTGAATCTGAAAAGGAAGTACCAACTGACAATGATGGTGAATTCTACTCCTCTGCACCTGCAAATCGTTCTGAAAATGAAGTGGCAAATGCTCAACTGCTGCATGTCGCCAACAGGCCGGTGTCTCCTGCTCCTTTCGGTGCTGTAGCGCCTCTTAGCCCAGGACGGAGGGTCTCAGCTGATAGGTCTGCTCCATCGTCTTCTGCTAAGTATGCTTCTGGTGGTCTTACCGGCATCGCAGCCTTCGATGAAATTTTGGATTCTACGAACTCTCTTCTTGCACATCCTACTAACTCACAACCGATTGACGACATTATCAGCAGTATGAGAGATCGAGATCCACATTATGATCCAAAGAGCAGCCACTTGCTAACTCCTTCAGCTGACAGCAATCGCGCAGGGTCTACCGCTAATTCTGGAGGAGCTTCTGGAGACGAGGATTATTATTCTGAGGTTTATGGATATTACGGAGCAGATGACAATAATTCTGGCAAGGGCCCGTATGCTTCTACGGATAACATCACTGCTACAGACTCCACTGCATCTCTATCTACTGGACAAAGGTCGCCAATGTCTGACAAACGTCTTTCCAACCTTTCGAATCGAGACTCGCTCACTGGCGAAGACCGCAGGGTTTCTGGCGGGAGATGGAGGCCGCAGGAACAGTTCTCCCGTAATGAAGTCGACGGTAAAACAAGCACATCCTCTCAAGGCTCAGTTGATACAACTGTAGGACATGATGATAATGCTGACGCCAATGTGTCATTTGACAGGTATGAGGATGAGGATGAGGCTCAGAAAGATTTTGAAGACACTGATCGTAATGAGTTTGAAAGACAAACGGAATTGGAAAAGGGCATTATGAACACTTTCACAGAGGAATCTGCGGATGGCGGCGACTATAAACCAGATGATGATTTGGCAGAGCTTTACGCTTATTCTAATGACTATTTGAACCGTCCAGTGAGCACTTACAACTATGCTCAAACTCGTCCGCTTTCCACCGTAGGCTCCAGTTCCCATGAGAGTAATGATGGTGCACTTGCAAGTGACGACGAGAACGCCTCAGATAATCTTCAAGCGGTTGATTCTCATGACAAAGAAGATCTCGTATCGAATCTACCTTTTACTAACACGGAGCATGTGAAAACGCCTTTGGGTGAACTTCCTGGTGAAGACAGCGAGGAAATAGTTGGCACCAAGTCGGATTCCGGAGCAGCTGCTGGTGCGGAAGGATACTTCACAGCTGGAGAAGCGATGGCAGCGGCATTTGTGAGCGCCGCTGCAGCTGGAGGCGCTGGTATTGTTGCTGGTCATCATAGTAGCGAGAATAAGTTGAAAGAAGATTCCGATGACGATTTTGCTGATGCAGATGCAGCTGATGAGAATCAAGTGAGAGAATTGTCAGATGGTGCCAAAGCTTTTATCCCGACCGAAATAGACTCTGATTTGGAAGAAGATGGCGATATCAGCAGTTTGGCGGCAAAGTTGCCAGATATTCCAGAACCGGAACCTGATTCCAAGTCCATTGCAAGGACCACTACGAAAACATTTGAGCTTGTGAAACCCACCAACCCGGCAACAAACCCCTCCATAACAGTGACTAGTGAAGAAAGTGATGGTACCGCAGCAGGAGCCTCTTCAACTGCGACATCTGTGAGCCGCCCGAGGGCCACTTCAGCTAGTAGCGCAATTGCATCACCTCTTGGTGCAGCTCAAGGTCAGAATCCGAAAGGCACTGTCGATACTTCGATCGATGCAGCTCCGATTGGCAACAGAAAGAATCTAGGTCAACGACTGAACCGGCCGCCTGTTTTTGATTTCATGGGTGTTATAACGAAAGGCACCTCTAAAACGAGAACGGACACCTTCTTTGAAGCTGCGCAAAAGGAGGCGGCTTTTGATACGGGCCTTGTCACCTGGCTTGAGCTAGCAACGTCTGCTCGCCTAGCCGAAGGTAACTCTCCAGCAAATGTTGGAGGTGGGGCACTATACCTTAACGGCAAACCACCGGAGTCTGACCTGTCAAAACTACCAACAAGAACATCAACGACAATTAGCTTAATGAGGCCAGCGAGGGCAAAGTCTACGCAAGTCATTGGTAAGGTTGGAGAAAAGTCCAGCAAGACGGCAAAGGGGTTGTTTTCTCGAACAAAGAAGCTGCTGTCCAACCAAAATGAGGGAGCTCAGTAGATTATAATAAGTTAACTAGCTATATACATGGACAAAAATTTGCAACAACCGGATGCTCAAACAAATCTGTCGCCACCGCGTCTGCTGATGTAAGAGTTACCGCCACCTTCATACTTGGACTTTCTTTCTGAAGTGGCTTCACCAACATAGGCACCTGGGTAAGCCACTCTGTCTTCAAGCATTTTGTCATAACTTTTATTTGTCGGCCATCTGTTGGTTAGATTATGATGCTTCCACAATCAGTTGATCGTACTTACAACTTATAGGCAGTTCCTATCGAGATGGCAGAAATAGCTATCAGAGCCCAGCTCTTGTTGATTTTGCTCATGCCCCGCCATTGATGATCCATAATGTCTGTTAAACGTGAACGTCACCTGTTGTGATTGGGCAGATAATAGTATCCGCACGACTCCTGATCGCATGACCTTTCAACTCGACTGGCGCAGCGGCCTATGCTTGAAATCCAAAAATATGTACAAGGCTAAGAGGGCTAAATTTCATGACTAGTGTTCTGGTGTCGACTATTTTTTGAATCTTGAGCTTTTTGCTCTCTTCAAGCCTGTCCCTCAACACCTTCCATGCCGCCCCCGCATGCTTGCATCAGTACACGCAAAGAATCAAAGCAGCGACGACTCGCTGAATGCTATGTAGTTGCTACATTCTTGAACTCTCTATTTGTCAATTGCGACAAATCTACTGTGGCTACCTAGCCTTCTTTCCACCAACTGTCGGCCTGCTCTGCGTGTCCTCACCAAATGTCCCATCTGCCCCATACCAATTTGAGCTATTAGCAACAACCGTCACAGCCAACATTCACAAGCAGCATGAGCTCCCCGTTGGTACGTCCAAAGAAGCCCAATACCTCCCCTTTGAAGCGTTCATATAGAAAGCTTCAACGTCCCGGTGGGTTTAATTCAGCCGAGGCTATTGCAAAAAAGCTTGTCGGCCCCACAGAAGATAACACCGCTTACACAGAGTTCAATTTGCGGGCTTGCGATGAGTCTGAAGTAGAGAATACTCGATACCACATTATGCGATTTCATTCGCGTGTTCCTATTGAACCCACCAAGACGTTTGCACCGCCTTTGCGACTCAGCAGAAAAAACCCAAAGAGTGTTTTGAATGGTGAAAAGCAGGATGCAAATGGTGGCGCTGCCAGCGACGGGGCCACTGGTGGTGACACGGAGGACGCTCGTCCAGCTCCCGCTCCAAAGGCGGACATGAGTGTTGTTGCTCCAGATGGCGGTGCTCGTAAGATGCACCGTAATCCGTTTCAGAAAAAGACCCGCCAGGTCATGACCAGTGGACGGTTTTCAGAGTCTGCGAGAAAACTGAGATATGAAGAGAACTTTCCGTGGGTTCTGGAGGATTTTGAGGACCAGAATACCTGGGTAGGAAATTACGAAGCTGCTCAAAGCGATACTTTTTGTCTGTTTTTCTTTGAAAAGGATGGTTTTAAAATGATTCCAGCTGAAAAGTGGTACAAATTCACTCCGCGTAACAAGTTCAAGACCTTGTCATTGGATGATGCAGAAGCCCGCATGAAGAAGAAGGAATCGCTTCCCCGTTGGTTCATGAAAGATTCGAACAATATCATGACAAGCCAGCCTGTCGCTGCGCCCACAGCCGCTTCGCGTAGAAGACTCAAGACTGTTGACGGAGGGGCAGAGATCACTCGAGATCGTGATGAGCTAGATTTCGAGGATGAGTTTGCTGATGATGAGGAAGCACCGGTAATGGAAGGTAACGAAGAAGATGTAAAAGAAGTCGAAGAAAAAATTAAAAAGGAACAGAGCGGAGGAGCTGAGATTATGACTGGAGATGCTCACGACGACGATGATGACGACCTGTTCAATGAGGCTCCCAAAATTGACAAGGAAGGGCGCCGTGTCAAGAAATATTTGAAAAGTTTGGAGAAGAACACCTACTATGATAGCGACGACGAAAACGCTAATCCGTATTTGTCCGAGGAAGACAAATCTGACGAGAGCGATTTTGACAATGACGTGGACAATAATGACCCTCAAGGACAAGGAAAGGGAAGTAATGATGGCTCTGGTACTCTGGACGAGTTTCCACGAAAAATCATTGTTAAAAAGGATTATCCCAATCTTCCTCCAGGGGTTGTAATTTTACAAATGCAGCCCTCTGTACTAGCCAGGTTCCCTCGTGATGTGTGGAATCCAAATGTGAAGCGCAGAGCTGTCGAATCCCCAGAAGCTGAGAATCCGTCTAAGCGTGTCAGAATTGCGGAGAGTCCATCTCTTTCCCCGCCGGGATCTGGTAGCGCGGGAGGAGCCACCGTCACTCCGGGCTCTGTAAGTCCAGTAAACGACGTGGACCTCACCCTTCTCACGGAGGATGATATAAGAAATGTTATCATCAATAACAGGGTCAGCGCGAGGGAGTTGTTGGCAATATTGAAACCGAAGCTTCGTCTCAATCCGATAAATAATGAGAGAGTTAAGGAAATGATCAAAAATGTGGCTAGGCTTTCAGATGGAGTATTAGTGTTAAAAGAATAGATTAATGATGAGTGGGGTTACAAGATTTTATATAATGGATAAATCCAGGCACTGGAGCTTTTTCACATCTCATGACTGGGAAGAGAAATAGATCATATTCGAAGCTAATTAATTCATCAGTATTTGCTCAATCAATGTCAAATGCGATTCGTATACTAAATTGTCCATAAATAAAGTGAGAGCCTCCGCACATAAAACAGTCGGTTTTCACTTCCTTGCTGCAGATCTGCCTTACTGGTTAAGGCTGCGGCGCGGAGCCGGAGCCTTAACTGCTAGACCGTTATCAATGCAGACCTTGGACGGATATAAAGTGGGGGACTGCTACATGCTAGTGCATATCAACAAAATGGAATACCAAAATCTTGGAAAGTCGGGGCTCAAAGTTTCAAAAATTATTCTGGGATGTATGTCTTTTGGCTCAAAATCAGGATGGCACAACACATGGGTCATTGAGGACGAAGCTGAGGTGTTCAAGCTCCTAAAGTACGCCTACGACAACGGTATTAGAACTTGGGACACTGCTGACATGTACTCCAATGGTCATTCAGAGCGTTTGATTGGCAAGTTCATAAAGGAATACAATATTCCTCGCTCTTCACTGGTTATCTTATCAAAGTGTTTCTATCCCGCCGATTATGACGGAACTATTGCGAATGATACTGCAGGTAAAGAGACAGCAGTAGTCAACCGCCAAGGTCTCTCTAGGAAGCACATCTTAGATGCAATTGAGGCCTCCGTAGAACGACTTGGAACTTATGTTGATGTGCTACAAATCCATAGGTTGGACCGTTCAACCCCAAAGGAAGAAATTATGGAGGCTCTCCATGATGTGGTGAAGTCTGGAAAAGCGCGATATATAGGAGCTTCCTCCATGAGAGGCGTGGAGTTTGCTCAACTTCAATTTATCGCTGAGAAACATGGCTGGACAAAGTTCATCTCCATGCAGTCCTTCTACAATCTTCTCTATCGTGAAGAGGAGAAGGAAATGTATTATTTTTGCAAGGAGACTGGAGTTGGTTTGACACCATGGTCACCCCTGTGTAGAGGAATGTTGGCCAGACCGTTTTCAAATACCGAGAAAACTGAGCGAGAAGAAACAGAGTTCTACAAGGAATCTACAGCTCCGTTCAGCAGTGAAGCCTCACAGATTATTATTGCGAGAGTAGAGGAGATTGCTCGCAAAAAAGGTACGTCCATGGCATCTGTGAGCACCGCTTGGGCAATTGCAAAGGGTACAAATCCAATTGTTGGACTTTCATCAACAAAGCGTATCGACGATGCCATCAGCGCTCTCTCTGTCAAGTTGTCTTCTGAGGAAATTGCTTACTTGGATGAGCCATATAAGCCTATGCCAATTTTTGGATACACCTATGATTGAATCTATCACTCTCGAGTTTAGCAGTCAAAGATAGTGAAGTAATAAATATGAAACACGGCATCGCGTAGAGTTACTCGATCTGACTGATTCAAAAGCAAAAAAATCCACTTCACTCTCCCGCCAGGGGAAATGCAAATATAATGTCATTTGATAAGTCAGCGTATACTACCCAGAGACGCAGGGCTAGGAGCATTGATAGCAGTTGACTGGCTATCAATCCAAAAATAACGCTTAACTCTGTACACAAGAAGAAAACCAATGCCGTCATCGAAATAAATAGTCTCTCATTTATCTCCGATACCTGTTTCATGACGTAAACAGGATTCATCTATCTCTTGCACGCATTGGGGATAATCATCGCCGATCATGGTTAAATCCGAGGCAAGTTCGGTTTTATTGCAAGAGGAAGTATAATTGGTTGTTCCTGACCAATTGCTAGCTCGCAACTTAACAGATACATAGACATAATTTGAAGACTTCGAAAGCGGCAATGATCAAACAAGACATGAGAAGCAATCGGATTTAACAAAGTCCCTGTCGGTCTGCGACGGGCTTAACACGATTGCGCTGATAGCATATAATGCGCTCATTTCCCATCCATTGGTAGTGTTCAATACTGAATAACAATGGAATTTCAAAACCTCGGGAATTCGGGCCTCAAAATATCCAAGATAATTTTAGGATGCATGTCCTACGGTTCCAAAGCATGGAATGGGGGATCATGGATCATTGATGATAAAACTGAAGTTTTCAAGCTTTTGAAATACGCTTATGATAACGGCATTAGAACCTGGGATACTGCTGATATATATTCTCATGGTCAATCAGAGCGCTTTATTGGAGAATTCATTCAGGAATATCAAATTCCTCGTTCTTCGCTGGTTATCATGACCAAATGCTATATGCCTGCGGACTATGATGGTTCAATTGCTGGAGATGTTGCTGGCCCTGAAATTGGTTCCATCAATCGCCACGGTCTTTCAAGAAAGCATATTTTGGAGGCCGTTGAAGGTTCCGTCACACGACTCGGCACATACATCGATGTTCTACAAATCCATAGACTGGATCGCTCAACTCCAAAAGAAGAAATAATGGAAGCTCTTAACGATGTTGTCAAGGCAGGAAAAGTTCGTTACTTAGGTGCTTCTTCAATGAGAGGTGTGGAATTCGCACAACTTCAATTTATTGCCGAAAAGAATGGGTGGACAAAGTTCATTTCCATGCAGTCCTTTTATAACCTTCTTTATCGCGAAGAGGAACATGAAATGAACTACTTCTGCAACAATACTGGAGTCGGATTGACACCCTGGTCCCCATTGTGCAGTGGTATGCTGACCAGGCCCTTTGAGAAAGAATACGAATCGGAACGTTCAAAGTGGCATGTAAGTAAAAGATTCACAGATAAATTTGTCGACGATGCGTCAAAAACGATTGTCGGCCGTGTCGAAGAACTCGCTAAGCAGAAGGGAACCACAATGGCAACCATCTCTCTTGCTTGGCTCCTGACAAAGGGGACAGCTCCAATCATTGGAGTTAGCTCTATCGAGCGTATTGACGAATCAATCAAAGCGCTTGAGATGAGACTCAGTGAGGAGGAGGTGAAATTTCTCGAGGAACCCTATGTTCCGAAGCCAATCACAGGTTATTAACAATGGCACATACTGAGTAGGTAAGTATAACAATAAACAACCAATTTATGATAGTTCCGAATTCTATCATCTGAATGAGTTCGGTGTCGCAAGCTAATAGAACTTGATTTGCTTCATTAATTTATTAATTTCCATTGATAAGATCTTGAATACAACCTGTCATGATTCTGTCCAGGAGGTGCAGAGATCAGATCATAATCACTAGCGAGCCACTTTAACTTCCCTTCACATCAATTTAGCTCAGCATACCAGAAATAAATATGAAGATATAGATATGAAATGGCTTGACAGGCACAACCCGGTGAACGCAAACATTATCAACAGTATGAAGCGATAAAAACGTACAACCATCTTTGCGATAAGCGTTATAGACTTCGCACCTCGTGACTCACCTCTTTCCCAAAATCTATGACATTGTGGTCAACATTTCTGCTCCAAAATGGAGAAAGTGGACTTTGTCATACAGGTCATGGAGTTCCCCTCACATCTTTCTTTTGGGCCCTGGTTTAATTGATCGCCTTTATTCCCGCTACCACCCACAACGTTCAGATGGTCAATACAATAATCACAGTTTCGAGCTCCACAAACTCGTCTTTGAATGAAAATAAAGAGAGATAAACAGCTGTACATTGAAACGCCGAATAGATCTACTATTTCCAAACGAGTCTTACCCTCTTGAAAAATCTCAGAAAATGCGAGAGATAATAGAAGGCAATCACAATCAAATTAGTCCACGCAATTTATTTGCGGCTAATATTGAATTCCAGGCAAGTTACAAAGTTAACGTCAAAGAGTCTCTTGCCAATTTTACCTCAACGCATATCAAAAACTCTATGCAGAATCAAAATGGCCCAATGCGTTCAATTCCAATTCACTCTCACATAGTGTCGAGGTTAAGACGAACGCTTTGACCGTTAATTTTGAATTCTAACCTACGCAGATTTACTTTACGTTCGCGACACAGAGAGCGTTGAATTTTTCCCACGTGGTGGTAGCACGTGGTGATAACAGCCGTACACCTTGTCTAAAAGTCATTATTGAGAGCTAAGGCAGAACTAGGGTCATTTGACAGCATTGTGACAGCGTTGTTGAGAAACTCAGGTAACTCGGTACTTTCAACTCTTAGTCCGCATCTCCCTTCTTATTTCATGAAAACAGAACAAGCAGCACTTGCGCTGCTCATAGTGACACGGGTCATTTCGGCATACTTTTCGATAATTCCAGATTGTGATGAGGTATTCAATTACTGGGAGCCTACACATTTGCTAACTCACAATTTTGGTCTCCAAACTTGGGAATACTCGCCAGTTTACGCCATTCGATCGTGGCTCTATGTAGGTTTGCACGCCATGGTGCTCAAGCTTTTGAGTAACTTAGGCTTGGATGGTAAATCCCTGTTTTACAGTCTGCGACTCTCGTTGGCAGTTTTTTCCGGCGTTTGTGAATTTTCTCTTTTTTGCGCCATCAACAAAAATGTATCCAAAACTGTGTCGTACATCTATCTTTTATTGAGCGCAACCTCGACCGGCATGCTCCATGCCTCGGTCTCATTCCTGCCATCCTCATTTGCAATGAATTGTGTTACAATGGCAATGGCGAGCGCAATTGGGTCGTCTAGCCCTACGAAATATTCTAAAGTTTTTACTTGGATCATTTTGGGTGCAGTGGTGGGCTGGCCATTCGTGCTCGCAATGGGTATGCCATTTGCACTTGCCTTTTTGGGAAGTTCTTTGCAGAGCTTTCCTAATATGGTCGTGACACTCATAAGAACACTTGGATACTTTATAGTTATCTGCGGAATTGTTATTTCAGTCGATTCCTTTGCATATCAACGATTCCCAACGTTTGTCCCTTTGAACATTGTGCTATATAATGTGTTCAACGCAGATGAGTCAACTGGTCCTGATATTTTTGGCACTGAGCCTTGGTATTACTACCTGTTTAATCTTGGCCTTAACTTCAATGGTGCATTGCCACTGGCAACTCTGTCACCCTTGGCACTTGTGTTTACTAGAAAGGCTCGATCAGGATTAGCCGCTAGCAGTGCATGCTTCTTTTTATGGTTGGCCATCTTCATTGTTCAACCACATAAGGAAGAGCGGTTTATGTATCCACTTTATCCAGCGCTGTTAATGAACGCCGCATTGAGCCTTAACCTGATATCTGGCGTGTTATCTGCGATCTGCCTGAAACGTCGCCATTGGGCGGTCCTTGCAACCGGAGCAATTTCTATTGTTTCAGTTGCGCGATCATTCGCACTAGTGCGGTTTTACTCGGCACCATTATATGTCTATGGTCAGGTAGCACAATTGCCAGCTGGATCGATATCTGGTGCTGCCACTCAAAATATTTGCGTGGGGAGAGAGTGGTACCGCTATCCTTCAAGCTATTTTTTGAACACTCAGCAGCGTTTGAAATTTGTGAAATCTGGATTCAGCGGCTTGCTTCCTGGTGAATTCCTGGAGCCACTTACCAGAGCGACCACCGCCCAAATTCCTCCCGGGATGAACAATCGAAATGAGGAAAATTTAGAACGCTACGTGGATCTACAGGATTGCGACTACATTATTGACATGGATTTGAAAACAAACAATCAATTTGAACAAAACTACTTTGACAATTTCGTACCGGTCTTCTGCCGGCCGTTTCTTGTGGCTGACCAATCATCCGGACTTTTCGGAAAGCTGTTTGGTATTGAGCATTTTGCCGATCTTCACTGGACTGAATACTGTCTGCTCAAAGTTACAGCCGAGGAGGTTTAAATGACGGAGCTAGCTGTGGCTGACTCATTGCGTTCGATTGTGAAGTCATACGCCAACAAAAAGCAACGATCCGAAAGTGGGGAACTATAGAATTTGATCGAAACTCACAGAGGGCAACTAAATTCCGCCAAGGTCTCAAAAACCATCCAAGTAAAGCAAGAGTCTTTATTAAAGAATCTAATTATAGTAAAATAAAAGTATTAATTGCAGAATCGAAACTGTTTTTAGATTGGGCGTTAAATAGTAAACTGAAATGCTTAGATGAGCATGGCAGCGATACCGACAACAGCACCAATGGCACCAGCGGGAACAATGTTGGCACCAGCATTGGCCTCAACAACAGAGCTGGCAGCCTTCGATGACGAAGCTTGAGCAATGGAGGTTCCGGCGGCAGCAGAAGATCCGGCAGCAGCGGAAGAAACGGCAGCGGAAGATCCAGCAGCGGCAGAAGAGGCAGCAGCGGAAGTAGCAGCAGCAGAAGAAGCAGCAGCAGAAGTGGCAGCAGCGGAAGACTCAGCAGCGGAAGAACCACCAGCAGCAGAGGAACCACCGGAAGAACCACCAGTACAAGAGGTGGCTGGGAAATCACCAACGCTAGCAGAGTAAATCGAGGCAGCGGAGGAGAAAGCATTGTTGATGCTCTCAAATTGGCCCAAGACATCAGTAGCAGAACAAGAGATGAGAGAGAAGAACTTCTTCTCAAGGTCGGCAGTCTTGCTTCCAAGGTCAGAAATATCACCAGCAACAATGGAGCCAGTGCCTACAGCAATGAGATCCTTAGACTTGTCACCCAAGGCAGAGAAAAGACCAAGAATGGCGGTGGAGAGAGTGCTGAAAGCATCATTAATCTGCTTGGTATCATCATCAGTGAAAGAGGTGACAGAGCCCAAAGCGCTGGAAAGAGCATCGACATCCTTAGCGACATCACCCTCGGTTTGTTGAATGCTCAAAGCACCGTTAACACCCTGAGAGGAAGAAAAGGCCTTGACAGCAGAGGAGGTCTTGTCAAGGTCAGAAACAAGCTGTTCAGCAGCAGAGATGACAGCGGAGGCATCAGCGTTAACGCCAGCGGCGGCTACAAGAGCGAGGAGAGCAAGTTGGTTGGAGGAAAGCATTTTTAATAGAGTGCAAAAAAGGTGTTGTTTGTGAAAACGAGAGTGGTATCGACTGTATGTGATGAGGAAAATAGACGGGGGTATAGGTCTGTATTTATAGACAAATTGTTTGTAGATTGGCGCCGATTGGGCTTGAGGGGCCTCTCGACGGGGCGGACCATCTGATCAGGCTTTGGATCACCAAGGAGGGGCTTTTAGCGCACTACGGGCTGGAGTCATCTGGCAAGGCTTCTCAATGGGGAAAGGGCTGACCGCCGAGGAAGCTCGAGAGGAGGTGGGTGTTCCTGGCGGCCAGGTACGATCTCGTCCAGGAAGGCAGGACAAGGCTCGAACAGGAAGGTAGACTACTTCATTTGGCGGAATATTGGAAGCTTGCTGTGGCTAATGTTGACTAGCGGAAATTTCAGCTCAGGCAACTATTGAATTGCTAGACATTTCCACGCTTTTGCTGCTGTTCTCTTAACAGCTCTTTGCCAACATTTGCTGGGGAGCACCAAGGAGCTTAGCCTACTTGCAATAGGCCTTCAGTTTGCCTTCGTTGGGGCCCGTGCCTGCGAAACTCTGTGTTCCGTTTAACCTTGCCTAAGGTTGAGAGTAACTGCCGTGGTATGAAACACATTACTTTTTACCCCGCAATCAAATAACATGCCCTAAATACGTGAGATTAAAAGCAAATAAGAGTAATAAAAAGCAATTTGATGCCACTAGTTGCTTTTGCTTTTCCTATTCCACCCCACCTGGCTTTGCCCAGGCAGAGCGTGGATGCTTGCCAGTACATGAGTCACGTGGAATGCATTCGGACTACAGAATCTTACAGCACTCTACAGCACTCTACAGCACTCTACAGCACTCTACAGCACCCCACATTTACATTTCCGATTAACCTGCCACTGTCTCCTCCAACCAGCCAGCAGAAACTTATTCCTACGAACGGAATTTTCAAGCACGGCCAATTCATCCCGGCTAAGCTAATTGTTTTGAGCTTATTTTGGATTTCTTCGTGCCATATTTAGCACAGACGCGTTGCTGTTGGCGCCCCCATAGCAATTGACGGGCGGCTCCGGCTACCTCCTTCGAGTCATGTAGGACAAAACTACAGTCCGAGGCTGCTTGTCTTGGCATTGAACCGGACTGGTTGAAATATTGGGCTTGCTGTGCTCCACACTGTGTCTTCTTTCCATGCAAATGCGAGTGTGCCCCGGTTACCTGCTTTCAGTTCAAACACACCATCCGGTTAAAGCGCCTGGTAAGACCCTGCGAAGCGCCCATGTTGTTTTGACGACACGTTCCGTTTTAGTTGTTTTGCATGGCCGTAGCAAGAGCTAACTCGGAAGTAGTAACAGCTCGTTAGCCTGATGGACCACATACCATGATGGTGTTATGCTACACAAATCGATTGGTGACACCTATTTCTCTGATTGATTGTTGTGCCGATTATTTTTTTGATGCTTCTACATTTCTATGAGCAAAAGAAGATTTTGTAGAGCTAGTGAACCACTCCTATCATTACTTTTACATCGTGATATGAGCAGACTCGGTTCTCCACAAAAGGCGGAATCTCCTCCACCCGATGCGGATCTTAGCGCGTTTGCTATACTGAAGCCGCCAGTAGCTCCTAATGTGGTTGCCGTTCTCGCACAGTAAAGAAGTAAAGATCCGCCATTGCGAAATGTTGACTGCCAAGGGATTGCCGCGGAATGTTCCTCATTACACGTGAAACCATTCTGCGTAACATCCCTTCGTCTTAATGTGAATGCTTGTTTCATTCCGATCACCTAGGTGCCATCACGCCAAAAACAGATTAAATTGATCAGCCTGAGGTTCTCAGAGGGAAATTTGAAACTCTCTCTTTGACAGAACTTAGTGACAGCGCCTTTTGACAACGCCAGTTGACAACAATAAAAATAGAACCAAATAGTAGCAGGCTAGTCGGCAGACCTTTGAAACATCCAGCTCTGAGGTAATTGAAACTCTAGCCGGTAGAATCTGATGACTATCAAATCAGGTTCTCTTGTTTGATCAATCAAGCGCAAGTGTTTCACACATTCAGCCAAATATTGTGATTTCATATTTTTCGCTGAATAAAAAGGTTAAGTCTACTTGAAAGTCTCAAAATCCAATATAAACGCTATTTTTCAAAGCCTTCATTCATTAAAATTCATTGATCGGACACAATAAAATAAGCACCAATCGTTTTTAAATCTGTAAAAATGGCTTACACGTTTGTAAAGTATTTGGAAGATGATTTTCTTTCATCGGCATTTTAGTCCCTGTAGAAGACAACTGAGCGAAACCATCTAATTAACGCGAATAATTATGAATTAAAGTTGATGACCTCTGTGTTAACCGTGAGTTATCAAAAAACAGCTGATCCACCCCTACGTATCACTTATCGTAGCAAACTGTTTAGACTACCGAAAAGTTGATTTTTTGATCTCTGTGGTTGACCTGAATTAAGAATAAAGGTCTTGTAAACATTGCACTTTTATACCGCAGTCTCATAATTTACAACAAGCGAGGAGCTTCTAAATAAGGGTGGCAGCAAATTTTGAGTTTAGCACGATTCAATGTTCAGTTAAATTTCATTCTGATCTCATTTGCGTGACATTACAATACAAAAGGGAGCATGAGCAACAGTGATAACGAATAAGATCAATATGCGCCATTTAATTCTTAAATACCTCTGCAGCAAGAATTCTGGACTTTTACATTTGTAGTCACTCAAGAAGTGGAAACGTTAAAGGTAGCTAAGAACTGGACTAAATCTATCTCATAGTCGTAAATTCCCATGAATGATGAAACAATTTGCTAAGATTGCGCAGGGGTCTTGAACTACCGTTCATTCTTCAACCAAGAATAGTTATTTGAGACTATTTCTCAAGCTAAACAGCAATAACCGTATAACAATACTCTCATTGAGCTGATTTTGATTTTCAGTGGCAAAAAACAAGAGTGAACGGTTCAACGGCTTAGTAAATTCAAAATATCAAATGACCAACAACTCAGTTATTTCAAGCAGTACTAGCCATGAGGGAAAAACAGACCGCGCCTATTGGCGCTGACAATGTTTTTCAGCCAGTCTCAACTTATCGATTGCTACTCGTATGTTCTAGTCGCAAAGACTAACGTATATTTCTTGATATCACGTTCAGCAAGTATCTCAACTATTCCACCTCAGTACTCTATACTTATCTTTATCAGTGATTTTACAGAATAACTTCAAGAGCATGGTGTGGACGAGTGAACAAGACTCCTATCACATTTTGACGGTTACTTTTCTAAACCGTCAATAATCATGAATAGTATGCCAATTCAACTACGGCTCATGCTTTGCAACTTTTTTGGCCAAATTTGCTTCTCACTCAATAATGTCTGCAAGAGAATCTTTGATGAGGAATCAAGCTAGTAACATAACTATGTTACCTTATTATCCTCCATGTAGCAAGTCCTTAACTTCAATAGTGAATGAAGTTTGAGATATCTTTCAACACATGCCAAATATGATATTAGCAATCATACAAGCGTAGTCAAAACATGTTCAACTCACTTTGTACTTGGTTTTCATGCTAGCTATTAAACCACCATAATTCAGTAACACAATTTTTGTTAATCAGGACAGAATAATGACACATAACAATATCCAAAAAATGGACGCAAGGGAAACTCGTTACATATGTAGCATTTTCTTTTGAAAGTGTCAGTCCTGAGAAAATCAC
Organism: Limtongella incommunis; assembly: GCA_003706695.3. Taxonomy (NCBI): domain Eukaryota; kingdom Fungi; phylum Ascomycota; class Dipodascomycetes; order Dipodascales; family Trichomonascaceae; genus Limtongella; species Limtongella incommunis. Next base: position 390,740 of record PPME03000002.1, read on the forward strand.
CTCCCGATCTTCTTCTGTTTCCAGGTAACAATAATTGATACCAATCACGCTGAAATCACCACCGAATTTAGATAATGGCAGACATTAAATCATCCCTCTTCTTATAATCGATGGAAGCAAAGTCATTTCCATTAAATCCAAAATAGGAAATTATAGCAGATTGCGACAAAACAGGAAATAGCCAAAATAGAACTGGAAAACCAAAACTTTTACATGGCATAAATGGCAGCTATTTTCAACTGAAAAGTCAGCTCCAACTATTTTTATCCGACTGTCAAATAGGGCTAACGTTTCTGGGGCAATGGCCCAACACTTTTTTTCCACTCATTTCTTTTTGAAATTAACTTGCTTTTGGCTGAGCACTCAAACCACTGTACCCCACATTCTTCTTACATGTGCATGCATTTACATCAAACTAACCCCGCTGCACTGACAGCCGCGGCCGTTTCAGCAATGGCCATTCTGACTCATGGCCTAAATGACCCCAGACAAAGGTTATATTCCACCGCTCAGCACATTCCTCGGTTCATTTCATTGGCCACTTATTCGAGACATTTTTGATGCGTTTAGTACCGAGCCTTTTGTAATATCTTTATTAATCTTGGGCCATCGTGATGCACTCTCAGCCATCTTGAACCATTTTGCTAGCGCTTAAGACAGCCCTAACCGAGCTGATTGTCATGAGACCCACATCTCTCTGCTCACACCTAGCCTAGTGAGTTTTACAACCATTGAAAGGTATTGATAGATTGCAATATGTTCGTTAAGCCATCTGCAAAAGACTTTTAAATATCGGACATGGGACATGAGAATTACATTATACATATTGAAAAGATTCCTTTTTTCACTTTGCCGAGATCTACACGGCAATACCTTTTATTTTTTGATTGAAACGCCTCTATAGCCACTCCGGGAAAGAACCTCGCTAGATTTTTCTGGATTTTTGATTGCTGCCCCTCAGCAGCCCCCCCCCGCTCTACTTCGCCGTTTCATTTTCGAGTCGTCTGGCTCTCTCTTTAGCAGGGTTTGTTTAGCCTTTAGCGTTTAATCCCCCAGCATATTAAAGTTTGCCCCTCATCTTCCCCATCTGCAATAAAAGTAGCCTCTCTTACCCCTTACTTCATTCATTATCGTTCCTGGCCCATCCCACTGCCCCTATCCTTATCAAGAAACTGCGACCTTGGCTGCTTCGCTTCTCCATCTTCACTCACATACGCCTTTCGATTTTACTTAAATACCAACCCCAGGTTGGCACTTGCAGTTTTGTTCTTTTTCTTAGTTGGTGTTACTCATTGCTCAACACATTTGAACCATCAATCCAAATCTCGATTCATAAGAATATCTTCAATTTGTGAAAATGTCAACTACTCTCAGTCCTCTTTCACCATATACCCCAAAGGGCTTCGCTATTGGCACAGGTATCAAGGAGGTCATCGCTGCTGCCCAGAAACAATTCGCACTGGTTGGCGGTCTCCCTGATGCTGTTGTTCAGACATTGCTTGGATACATGCCAACTCTCTTTGGTGACTATCCTCGTGTCGACAAAGATAGAGCAGCTTGCGGTGTTTTCATTGCTTGCTTCAGTGTTTTAGCTATTGCCAATTTGTACATTTGGATCAGGAATCTTTCTGTGAAACAAAACTTTCCGCTATCCATCGGCTTGGCATTCTATTGCTTCTGCAAAGCTCTTGGCTTTGGTTTGAGAAGTAAGTGGGCGGATGATGTCCTCCAAATTAACGTTGGTATCTGCTCTGTAGTTTTCACTCAGGTACCAGTCCTCTTTGTCAATGCTCTTACTGTAGTTATGGCCCATCGTATCTTCACCTGGAGACATCCTGAGACAGGGCATTCGGTCATTTTCAACCTGAACATGCTGGTGACTTACTTTCTGGTTTTAGGAATTATTGCCATGGCTATTATTGGCCAGTCCATTCCCTACCTGTATTACCTGACACCGGCAGCCCTTAAAAGGTGTCAAAACGTAATGCAGGCTGCTGCAGTCCTTGAGGTGCTTTACTGCTTGGTTCCTTTCTTACTAATTACTTTGGCATATCTCTTCAGACCTGGAACGATTGATCACCGTATGTTCAGAAAACCAGGCGAGATCCAGAGAGACGAGCTTCCCTCTGTTGTTCAACCTGCTTGGATTGAGAACTATGGAATCTTCTACTTTCCCAAGAAGGGTTCACAGCAGCACTTCTTTAAGGATGAACAACAAGGAAAGGCCCTAAGGATCATTGGGTCTCGTGAGCAGCCCGCCAATGGTAAAGTAAACGTACTCACTCCGGAAATGCCACGAGTTTCAGCCATGTCTACCAATGCTATCATTGTGCTCCTCTGTTCAATCATCCTCGCCTGGTGCTCTTGTTTCAGAGTTGCTGCTACTTTCCAGACCGGTGTACAAGGAGGAATTGTTTCAGGAACGACTGTTATCCCGTTGACATTCTGGGTGGACCACAACTACGTTTTCTACATTTGGTTTGGTGCTTTTGAAGTCGTTGTGGCTGTCATTTTACTTGTGACCAGAGTAGATCTTAGATTCTATATTCCAGACACAGCGACAAAGAGAGGTAAGAACGACCCTGCCCCTTCGTTAGCAGAGAAGCCTCTTTACCGTCACTCTACACCAGAGTTGGCAAGAAGCACTTCTGAACATACAAGGTAAAGGTTTGTTGAGGACATTTTTCTACAGTGTCTAAAATATCTAGGAATAATAATTGTGGATTTAGCTAGTTTGTACGCGTCGGTCGAACCTATGTCATCTGAAATTCAAAGAAAACTGCAAATGCGTTTTCAATCACCCCGACTGTAATCAGAATCTCCAAGTTGAAATTCGTAATAACGTTCAGATGGGCACCGTAACTGTTAATTCCTAATCTCCAAAGAAGTAAGTGATCCGATGATCACCCAACCACAAGTAATGGGCTGCCTCATTGGGCAACGACCACCAAACTATGGCAAGTATCCTCGTTCACCCTCGGCTCGTTGCTGTGACCCCTCATTCTCCTCCTCGATGACTTCATGTCATGTACTAAATTCCCTCAAGCGCACTCGTGCTGCTTCCCGCGGCTTTACTTGCGGAGTCCGACGACTAAATTATTGGGCCAACCGATGAACATGCTTTCTGGAAAAAAATGATAACGAGGAATTTACGCTTGAGCATTATCCGCTAATGGGTTTTCGTTAGTTAGTGTCAATTATCTCGTGCGATTGAAGCTGGGGAATTTTGCGCATCTACAAAATTAGTCAATGCAGCGCTTTCATTGAACAGCATTTCCCCAAAGCAATGCGAGACAATCAACCCATATAACACCTTTCAAGGGTAAGGAACGTGTTTCATTTACAAGATTCAAAAAATGATCAATAGTCTGATATTGCTAAAAAGTATTTCAAAAGTATGGACCTTGCGTATCCTTCATTCACTTTATATTCTGTAATCTAATTCTCATATCTTAATGAGTCTTTCAATCAAGAAGACATTATCGGACTCAACCTCATATCTCAAATTTGGTGCCCCAACTGCAGAGTCCACTGGTGAAAACAAATAATCAATAAGAACCATCCGGATCCAAGCAGCAGCTCTCTTTGGCCAAGACTCTGAAATATCAATAGGCTTACTACTCACTTTCTCAAAACCAAAAAAATGAACAACATGGTTTGAATCATGGTAGTCTTGTTCATCCACCCGAACTGGGTCAAATCCACCACGTTCGGTTTCGCCCAATATCTCTTCCAGTGATTCGTAAAGGTGGCTGTACAACTCGCTTACAAACTCTTTATCGATTGATGGTCTTTCGTTGAACCCATACAATGCAACAGCACGATAGAGACCAGGTACTTTCACTACTGGCGACACATGGATTCTCTCTTCTGGAGGTACATATGGATCGCCTGTGTAGCGAATAGCCATGAAAACCACTTTCTCGTGAATAGCGGACATTGACTCAACAAATCTGTGGAAAAGCCCAGGGACTGTGTTTGGGGAGTTTAGCGTAAAGTAGTTATCAGAGTAGAAAATGGCCATTCCCGGCAACGTTGTGTACTTACGATCTCTGGTTGGTAACGTTTCAATCGTGACATTTCTGTCTTGACTGCTACCAATCTCTGCTAATTCTTCCCCGTCATTTACAGAAGCAACTTCAGATGTTGAGGAAATCTTTGTTGAGATTGGAACTGATCTCAACGGACTTGCCGACTTGAAAATAGTCGAGATAGGTACCCTTGAGTCGTAGTCATACTTCAGCTTAGTTGTTCTTCCCCAATGCCAAAAGAACATGAGTATAGTCAGAATCATCGAGATCATGAAGGGAAACCATGCGCCGTGTATGAATTTTCTCAACTCTGCGACAACAAATGCCATGTCAAGTGAACCAAAGACAAGAAGGAAGAAAACGGCAAATAACCAGTGCACGTTTCCCACCATACACATACACAGTGAAAGCATGAAGGTTGTAGTAGCAAAAACCAAAGATACACACAAACCATATGCATTAGTAACAGCATTAGAATTTTGGTATCCAATTGTGGTAAGAATCACTAAAATCATCAGTGCCCAGTTTAGTATTGGAACATAAACTTTGCCATAAATTTTGTCTGAGAGATGTACAATCCTCAGCTTTGGAACGCAATCGAGATTGTCTAGTTGCATGTAAAGAGAAAATGCAGAAAGAATCACCGCCTGAGAAGCAATTACTGTAGCAATTGTAGAAAGCACAAACATGAACCAGTAAAATCCATCACCTACCTGACCTGGGATTGTCAAGTAGAATGTATTGGAGTACAAAGAAGGGTCTTCAACAAGCCTGGCCGCCTGGCCGAGATATGTGAGCATGAGTGCCGGATACACAATTGTTACAAGCGAAATGTTAACGGCTCTTGTAGAAAAATGTCCAACATCAGCAAACATTGCCTCAGCACCCGTAAGAGCCAGAATTACTCCGCTGAGGCCATCTATACCTACTTTTTGCAAGTACCTGATAGCAAATACAGGAGACAGAGCTTTGAAAACAGCTGGATGATGAAGGATATTGACGATACCAATTACGATAAGGCATATAAACCATATCAGTATTACTGGAGCAAACACAAAGGATATTTTGGCAGAGCCCAATCTCTGAAAGAGATATAAAAGTGCCAGTATGATACACGAGATGACCACGACGTAGTGAGTAACATGTGGAGCTGCAACGGCAATACCACCAATAGCGGAGAGAACAGAAGTTGTAGGAGTCAGCAATCCATCCGCAAAAGTAAGACTACATCCAAAAAAGCACAAGGTGATGGGAACAATTGCCAGGAACTTTTTCTGCGTGTAATGATAGAGTTGAGAAATTTTGCTGCCAAAGTTTCTATCAACAGAAAGCCAAGAGGACTTTGTAGATGTGCGAGATAGCAGCAAAAGATCGTTTGATATCCCACCTGGCACATTGTCACCCATGGCAGCAGCGACCTTGTCCAACTTTAACTGACGAGCCAACTTAGCGTATATTGCAACAGTTCCTCCTTGCTCACCATTTACGCCATAGTGAAATACGAATCCACCGTATTTGATGATACAAATAATAGTGAACGACCAAAAGATAGACGAGGCAGCGCCCAGTACATCTTCGGAAACTGGAGGAGAAGTAAAAATAGACGAAAAGGTGTACAGAGGAGAAGTTCCAATATCACCATAGATGGATCCTAACGCTTGAAACGCAAGATAAGCTGTTGCGAGCTGTCTTTCACGTCGAGAACTCTTGAGCCCGAGATTTCTCTCCGGGTCGTCGCTCGTAGCAGAGGTCTGTGCTCTCACGTTAGCACTGATGTCAGCCATGTTGGATCTGCTCTGTAGCAGAAGGCAGAATAAATAAAAAGTTGTGGTACTTTACGGATCTTCTTTCAGCATTTATATACCCATAGTTAGCCATCAGGACCGTGTAGGTTGATTGAAAGGCAGGTTGTTGGGTCGCTATTGGATGGATAGCGTTCACATCACAAATTAGAGGAATGACGCAGACACTACGCCTTGCGAGAAAATGGCCCTTCAATGCACAAAAATAATAAGTGGTGGTATGTGTCAAGTGCGAGGTCACCGCCTGCTATTATCCATAACAGTGAACATATTCCGTTTTCTCTGTCTTGCGTCAACGCGATTGTGGAAACCATGGTGGTAATGCAATCCCTGCCCCGGAACCATCTCTCAATCAAGACTGGTTGGAAGCGGTTTTCAGTGGAAAATAATTGACCACAGCCACAGCGTTGACTGACACTAGGTTGGATATCGTAGCAGCATTTAGTCATTTCGTTTGGAACAGATACTTTGGCCACCATTCATTCAACATATTCTTTTGGGCATGTACAAGTGAGGCTAACTAACCTCTGTGAATCTTGGTAAAGCTACATACCAAAGAGAGATGCTGTACTTCTGTTTGCAAGTCCAATCGATGTTCGCAAAATGGTGAGATTAGCGGTGCGGGTAGCTTTCCAACAGTAGTAATCTAAAGTATTCCTCAAATTTGACATTGATTTTGTCAGTTTTGTGCGTGACGTCAATGGGGCGTCTGGACCTGTCAAAGTTGCGCCAAGCTGCAATCAGAGTTACTTTATGCAACCTTAATTTGATGGCTAATTGCGTCCCTGCGTGAGGCTGTATGAGCCTGGCAGTGGCCAGTGAAACGCTCTCAGGCAATCATTGAATCATTTGCGAAATGAATTAACTGGTAAGTGGTGGTCTATGCCGGGTCTGAGTGATATCATGCCCTTCAGTGCCGCTCGCTGGTCATTGATGCCTGCAAGTCGGTGTGGCATTGACGTCATTGCTCAATTGGGTGCCGGTGTGACAGCTGCAATGTTTGCAGAGCTTAATTTCTCCGCGAATGGTCTCCGCTACTGTGTTTTTATTTAATTGTTTAATCCTTCGGCACGGTTCAGCACAGATCAAATCGCGTCTGTGGTTTTGAGTGGGAATATTGCCGGCGATTGTTTATAGGTTACGCATTTTCCACTTACTACCACCTAAAGTGCTTTCATGGTGTGGTCCAACTTGGAGTGCAGCCCCGAACAGCCGTGCTGTGCTGAGCCACGTTGATGGCTTTGGACACGTCCAATGGCAGTTGACCAATGGGAGACAATATCCACTGGTGGGCCGTGCGCAGTGGCCGCGGCCTTACGGAGACTAGTCGAGGCTTGGCGATCGAAGGCAATTCCATTTGTTGTTGGGGTTGCATTGCTTCCTTCTCTCTATTATATTCGATACTAATTTCTGGTAAGCGGGAATCACACTGTCGAAATGTGGCTGCTTCGAATCCAACCTGCTATCCATTTCCCTCGTCTGCTGAACGCTCTGGTGCGGCCACTCAAACAATCGAGCCGTGGGTGTTATTTTGCTAACTGCTGATGCGGATTGGCATTATTTGGCAGTGGTGTACTGGTGCTGTTACTTTGAGCTCTTTGGCTCCAGTAGTAGCGGTCAGGGCGTCTGATTCCTCTGGTTTGTCCGTGCTGGATGGCTGCCCCGGAGGTTGGCTCCGGCTAATCTGTTTGGTCTACCTCATTTCTGTAAATCGCACTATTAGTCGATCTCAGCAACCTTTAGGCTGTGTCTAAGTAGATTAAGACAATCGCAAAAAGAATTTCCGAATTATTTGATCTCAGCAGTATTCTTTGCCTATCATCTACTCACTGGGCAGTTTCATTGCTAGGACAAGAAAGCTCATTGGAACAAGAAACAAAGTAGCCGACTGTAACCAATGTTTGGTAGATCATTATCAAGGGTGAGTATTGGCAGCAGTTTACTTTCTCATATTTCTCTCTTTGACACCCGGAATTGAGTTCTCTATATCATGTCTTAACTGCTAGGCTTTGACTACTAAATATGCATCCCATTTAACACACACACTGATAAATTTGAGTAGACAGCTATAGCATGCAAGTACGCAAACATAAAAAAAGTTGATAGACCCTGCTCCACTAAACAGGCACAGCTGTTTACATATACAGATACACTACATTTTTTACATTTGCTTTAAAATTTTCACTCCTGAAGGAGCACACCAATTGCTCACAGTCTAGACCGCAAAGAAATGTAACGTAGATTCCGCAACGTGCCATAGTGGCCACGAATATAGGGCCACTCTCGAGCGCCGAGAGAGGCAACTTGTTGCAAATCTCAACAACGCTGTTTGACCCCTCACAAGTATAGGGGGAGAGAGCCAATAAGCCGTTCTATTGAGCCATAGCAACAGGCTAGTATATTGCATCTGACTAACAAGCGGGGAAGTCAATTCACTGAAATAATCCACTGAGTACTCTCGGTCTAGATGCCGGTGTCTCGTGGACATCTACGCAGCCGCTGGATCCATCAATCCTCGACTTTCGACGGCCACAACTGCTGACCTGTATAGATCCACATGTTTGATACATGAAATCCATCTAAAACAGGACATAAGGGCGCTGGATCTGGTGCTATTGACTATGATTCACAAACGAAGGCGCTTTTGCCAAGAGCGAAAACCTGCTTCGGAGACGATGGGCGTAATTTGTTGAGACAGGCTGCTCGAAGTGGGTGAAATAGTAGCACATTGGAGTTGATCCGCCCACAAGCCTCGAGTCCTCGTAGTTGCATTTACGCGACAATGTGTGGGGCTAACCCTAGTTGGTTAGCTGGTGCCTGCTGGTGCCTGCTGGTGCCTGTCTCCGGGTTACCACGTCACTTAGCTTGGCTCACCAACTATCCTCCTCGGTAGGTTTTCCTCAGCAAACGGCGGCGACAGTGTTTGGAGGGGCCCATCAGAAGGGCGCGCCCAAGTATCGGCCCACATGTCTGGCCCGGGAACCAACTCTTGAAACAGCTGAGACTATGCTGGAAACGGAGTCCCCGGTATATTTGTTGCAAAATTGAAATGAAATACCTTTTGGTTGTAAAGCCATCTCCACATACAGCTTCTAGGTACAACCTGTCGCTTGCTGTAAGGTCCTGCAACTGCCAGGCACACATGCACGGCTGTACCCACAGCCCAAGGTTCGCTCCCCGCAAAATGACAGTGATGATTCACCCCTTTTAGCAATGCCAAACAAGAACTTGGCTTTTCCACTTATGGGCGTACCTGAGAGTGTTTCAAAACCTCTCTCGCCAGAGGAGGCGGTCTAACAGTGCATCCCCGCAAACACCAACAAAAGCCAACCCCTTAAAGTTAAGCTCAACGGCCTGGAGAGCCTAGGGCGAACGTGGACTTTTGACGATCACTGTCACAGCGTCCAATAATTGGACACTGCCGGTGTATAAACTGCAACAATGAGCAAAACTAGATCATTTCTGTGAATATTGTACTTGAGCTATAAGATGCCTAATCAAGTTAGCGAGACCCACATGTTGGTACTTGAGAATGCTAACTTAGATCACTAAGTACCCCACAAAGTCAACGGTCCCACATTGATTTTTACCAAAGCTCAGCTGAGTGATGGAGCCCGTTTCCTTTTCTGGCATCATCATTGCGCTTGCTCCACCTCGGTTTGCGACTTTCTCTCATCTAGAGGAGTTACTGGGTCCAAACACCCATATTCTACAGTCGGCTCAGCTAAGAGCTCTGCAACAGCTACTAAATGCAGCTGTGCAGATGACAGGGTCCATTACTTCTCTCCGCACCCTTATGTAGCTCAACGTGCTGATCCGCGCTACGCTTTCCCTAAAACATGAACAGTCGAGGAAAGTTTGCTGAAGCAAGACATCGAAACTTTTACGGTGATTCAAAACCACGTTAAGATCATGGTTCACGCATCTCATTTTAGCGAGACATCATGTTCTTACATCGAGCAACGAAATTGAGAATAACTCTGGAACGATGAACGCCCAGAACCTCGAGCAAAATGAATGAGACAATAGAAAAAGTAAACAATGCCTAATTTGACGCCTATCCAAGGTCTTCTAACTGCCTTCCTTATTGCCTACTTTCAAAATGAGGGGCAGTTTTAAAAGGAAACAACGCTGCTCATCCAGGTCTACTTTTCTTCTCAAAAACTTGCTGTAAAAAGTTTTGTTCGTTCGTTTTTTGGACTATCAGCACCAGGTCTTCAATGTTGACTAAGTCCATTCTACTTGGCGCATTGTCCCTGACAGGGGCTTTTGCTGCTACCTCATGTCCAGCTACTGGATCTCCACAGGCCGCTGCCACCTCAGTCAGCTCAGCTGTTGCTGCGCTTATCACTGCTGTTACTAACACTGACAATGCTGTTGTGGCCTTCCAACAATCGCAAGGAATCAATGGTGCTCTTTCAATTCAATCTACTGAATCTGTCATTGAAACAAATGCCAAGGCACTTCAATCTGCACTTCAGACACTCGGTACTGCCTCAGCTGCGGATTATGCGTTTTTAGCAGATGCTTTGCAACAATCTACCACCATCATTGCGAAATTACTGGGCGATCTTGTAGCGAAAGAGGCTGCTCTGGTCGCTGTGGGAACAGGCCAAATCGTTGTTGGTGATCTCAATTCTCTCCAGGGAATCACATATGACATTGTCAGCCTGCTTTACAAGAATGTTCCATGCCAATACGCCGATGATGTCGTGTCTGCTTTTGCGCCAGTGATTACTGGTTACAGTTCTGCTTTCAGTGCATATAGCGCAACCGGAACCCCGGCACCAGCCACTCCAACTGCATGCGCAAACTGTGGAGGCTCGGCTCCAGCGTCGTCGGCCGCAGAGTCTTCAGCCCCAGCTTCGTCAGCCGCAGAGTCTTCAGCCCCAGCTTCATCAGCCGCAGAGTCTTCAGCCCCAGCTTCGTCAGCTCCAGCTTCGTCAGCTCCAGCTTCGTCTGCCGCAGAGTCTTCTGCTCCAGCTTCGTCAGCTCCAGCTTCGTCAGCTCCAGCTTCGTCTGCCGCAGAGTCTTCTGCTCCAGCTTCGTCAGCTCCAGTGTCATCAGCACCAGTTTCATCGGAGCCGGCGTCCTCAGCTCCGGGCTCATCTGCAGCAGGCTCTTGTGTTGTCACTGGATCTCCACAGGCTGCTGCCACTTCGGTCAGCTCAGCGGTCGCCGCTCTTATCTCTGCTGTTACTGACACTGACAATGCTGTTGTGGCCTTCCAACAATCACAAGGAATCAATGGCGCTCTTGCAATCCAATCTACTGAATCTGTCATTGAAACAGATGCCAAGGCACTTCAGTCTGCGCTCCAGGCTCTCGGAGCCGCCACACCGGCGGATTACGAATTCCTGGCGGCTGCCTTGCAGCAGTCGACCACAGTCATTGCTAAGCTGTTGAATGATCTTGTTGCCAAGGCCAGCGCTTTAGTTGCAGTTGGTACTGGCCAGATTGTCGTTGGCGACCTTAATTCGCTTGAGGGTATCACTTTCGACATTATTACTCTGCTTTACAAGAATGTTCCATGCCAATATGCTGGTGAAGTCATTTCTGCCTTTGCACCAGTCATTACTGGTTACAGCTCTGCTTTCAGTGCCTACAGTGCGACTGGTAGCGCCGCGCCAGCGACACCTACCACCTGTGCTAATACCTGTGGCGGAGGCGGAGCATCTTCGGC